>VXBI01004585.1:0-31554 GCA_013397375.1 Toxostoma redivivum | reverse complement strand
AAAAAAAAAAAAAAAGAAGAAAGAAATATCCCACTGCTAGTTCTTTGCATTAGGACAAGCTGGGACTCAATGTTCTTTTTCCTCAACAAACAAAACCCACAGCAGTCTGAAACAATTAATTGTGGGTGGACTACCCAAGCACAGGACGGATGTGAATCACAGACATGGTACTGCAGTGCCAACAGGGATAACTTTGGGATGACAATGGCAGCAGGGATGGATTTTTGATCCCTGCAGGGTCTCCCCTAGAGTGAAGCAGTGAAAAGGAGTTACTCCTGTAGGCAGGCATTTCTTGCAGCTCACCATTTGCATCCATGTTAGCACAGGTGTCTTTCCAGTTGGCCGCGTTTCATTTATGCCAGAGTTCTTGTCCTGAGAAGAGATTTACTGCTTAGGGCACACAGAAAAATCAGCAACTTCAGCATGACACCCCCAGTGGTTCCCCTTTCAGATCCTGATGAGATGAGATTTGTTACATTCCTCCCTTCACCATCACTGAAATGACACGTGAGAATCGGGGACCACCAAAACTTCACAAATGATTGGCTCGCCAAAGTTTGTGACCAAAATAGATCACAGCATCAAGCACAACAAGTGATGGTGAGACTCTCAAAAGGTACTGAAAGAGAAAAACACACCTCACTTCAAACACAGAAGCTCTCTGTGTTTTTCTTTTTTTTTTTTTTTTAAATCTCAGGTCTTGGGTTTATTCAATGTAAAAACGTCTCAAATATTTCACACCCCCCGATGGAATGACTAAGACTAGGATTGCAGGACAGCACATAAAAGAGGTAGAATGAAAAAAGCCAACTGAAATTGGAAATCACCTTGTACTTTTAAGCCTTTTCAGAGCATCCATCAGGGTTTATTTTTAAAAAGGCTGGTGGCTCTGAAACAATACCAAACAGACATGACTAAATTCTCTGTTTCACCTTGCCTTTTATGGCTCAAATCCATCATATACAAATAACTAGTGATGCATTTTAAAAGTACTTATCTAAGATTCTAACTAGTTTTAGGCATGGGGTATGTGAAATAGTGGCAACTATTTATTCTAAAATACTCTTTTAGCATTTATTCTATTATTTATTCTAAAATCCTATTTTAGCTAGCAACAAAGGGATTATCAAGGAAATTATGGCAGATCCTGGGGAAACAGTAATGGTTTTATCCATCCCTACAACTGAACTTCCTCCAGGCCTAGAGCTGGTCTGGGAATCAGCAAAGAATCTGTGCCAGGAGATGTTTAATCAGTCTCTGTTTTGTGTGCTCTCACAGCTTTCTTCCCAGCACTGCTGGCTGCAGAGAGATTATTTGAGTCGGGGCCATCAGTCAGATGGTGCAAAAAGCCCTAATTTCCTGGTGAGGACAACACTTCTCAAGAAAAGTTCTATTTAAAAAAACCCACAGTTTTTAACCTGCAAGGCCAGGTCCTCCTGCAACAGCCTCAGCAGAGCTGTGATAACTTATCCAGGCTGAAAACTGCTTCATTTAGAAAGCTTTCAGGGGAATGCAGGGAAACACCCTGCCCTGCAGCTGAAGGTTGAATATTTCTGAATTGATATTTCTGAATTGAATATTTCTGCCTCATTTCCAGCCCAGCACCATCCCTGGCCTTCTCTGCATGGAGCAGAGGTGTGACACCTTCATAGGTGCTCCCCATCAGAGAAGGGAAAGCTTCACAGCATCAAACTGTGATGCAGTTTGTAAGGGCCTTCCTAAGGACACAGCTCATTAGATTTTAGATTTAACATTTTTAGATCTTAGAAATAAAGGTTAAAGATTTGCCTGTCTTTGAGAGTGGTTAGCAACCTGTTACAGCTGCAACACAGAGATCCCAGAAATGTTTGTGCAGATCAAAACTGTAAAAGCAGCTCAGATCAGGACCTTGGCATTGCCAAAGGGAGTCTAAACTTTCTCTCTCTTGCTGCAGGCACTATGGGCAGCTTTAGGGAGGGATTCAGGAGCTTCTGAGAGAAGAGATCAGGAGCTGCCCCTCTGTTGGGCAGAGAGGAGTCAAGGGCAAAGCTGAGCCTGGAAAGAGTGGGGAGGGAGGAAGATTATTTTAAAAGTTTGTTTTTACTTCTAATTATCTCATTCTGTAATTAACTGGCAATAAATTAACCTGATTTGGGGGTCAGATCTCGTTTTCCTGTGATGGTAATCACCGAGTGACCTCCTTGTTCTTATCTTGACCCATGAGCTCTTCCATCTTTCTTATTGCCCATGTCCTTTAGAGGAGGGAGACAGAGCAGGGCAGGCACCTGACAAGCTGAACCCAGCAGAGTCAGCAAAATGCACACAAATCCCTAAAAAGAACAGCAGTGCTCTTCCTCATCTCAACAATGAGATCACTTGAGACACATGGAAATCACGCTCTCTCCATTTCGTTGTTTCATTTCTGTAAGACACTTCTCTTTTATTTCAGGGTATGGAAAGGTCACACACCCAATGGGGATGAGACAATAAAGAAATAAGTGTTTTGATGTCTCAGCAGCATCTCTAGAGCTTAGAGAAGAGCTGGAATTGTCTGTGGCCGTCCATGTCTTTCTGAATTATTGCACAACCGTCCTGCGCAATTTGTTGTGATTATTTGGATCCTGTGCCAACGCTTTCACACAGTGCAGCAAGGCATTACTCATAGAGGCACATGGGAGTCGGGCTGCCTCATAATTATGTGCAATAAAACACTACAATTAAATCCTAATTTCATCATCTGCTTAAATAAATGAGGCTGAGGAGCCCTTCTTACGTCTTGAAATGCTGCTTTTTTCTTGAAGCCTGTGTTTGACAAGTTAGCAAGGGGAAAGCATTGAGTGACAACATTCCTCTGGGGATAATTTAATTCCTTGTTTTACGTGGTTGGTAAAAAAAGGAAGTAACTTGCACAGGGACAAAGTAGGAATGCAGAGCTTGTCTCAGCGTTGCTTCTCGTGCTCTCTTTCCCTCAGAAAACAGAGAGTAAGAAAGGGAAAGTAAGAAATCATTCAAATGGAAAGACTGCATGTGATGAAGCCAAAGGATGAATGTGCTCCCTATGCAGCTGAGTAAATTTTTTACAGACTCGAATCCTCCTCTTTTCCACCATTTGCGAAGGAGGAGTTTCCAAGAAACAGCCCCCATTCTTAGTACTAGCCCAAAGAGAGGCCTGCAGTCACCAGGTTAAGAGATGCTTAGAGACCAAAAATGTTCTCTATTTGCTATGAATCTAGCAAAAATGTTCTCTATTTGAAGGGAATTTTTCAGGTGGAGCTCCCTGCTTGTGGCTGGGATGTGTCTGTGCTCCACGCTGCAGTCGGCGCCAGTCTCAGAGACAAAAAATTCCCTTTTTTTTCTGCAATATGGCCATGTGCCAAATTAGAAGTGCATGAGTAAGGCAGAGCATCAGAAACTCTGATTCCAGCAAAAGAACCAGCACAACTCAGTCTCCCTGACTCCAGTGGCCACCCAAGACTTTTACTGGCACCAGACGCAGAAATCAGATTGCACCAGGGAGAAAAACAGGAACCCCTGACTTCAGTGGGTGACTGACAGAACCCCAGAGCACACTATCAGCATTAGCAAAAATTAACAATTTTAAAGTACCTTCCATCCCTTTCTTACCACCACCAGCTCTCCTGGTAATCCAAGGATTGGTGCCATTAAAATTCCCACCCCTTATTCTAACATCACCCTCACATATCTCCTCTTTTAAGGAGCAACCTCCCAAAGTCTCCCAGAAAGCTGTTCAGAATGGTTACAAAAATGTTGGCAATTTTCAGCTCCATCGATTAATGAGCTGTTAATTTTTGTCTCAGGATTAAACTTAAACTGAAGGAAGCACCCTCTATATATGTTTACAGAGAAACTTGGCATGCTTTGTAAATCTACCAGCTGGCTAGTCTTAAACAACAAAAACTTCCCACTCTTTTTTGATTTCTTGGAAATAAACCTCCCATAGTAGGAATCCTTCTGCACTATTCCAGGTAATTTAGTTATTTAATTTATTTCAAATATCAGGGATCAAAACTGTATACAGTACTTCAAAGAGAGTCTTCAAACAGCTTCTACAGTTATACTGAAACTTGGAATTTGTCTCTATGAAGGATTTAAAGTCTCTTAAGGTCTTCTTACATCTGTCACAAAGGCAGTCCATCCTTTTCTCTCATACCCCACCCTCTCTCAGAAATAATAATTCCCACAATATTGCAGAATTTTTCTCCTTTTATCCTCAAAAAGCCATTGGATGCTGTTGCCTTCAATCCTCAGATCAAAGAAACAGAATTGAGTTCTCTAAACAACAGTCCTCCATGCAGTGACATTAATCCCAGCTGTGCCATCTGCAAACATCATGGCCAAATTTCTACACAACCAAGGAATATACTTGGTTGTATAGAAATATACTAAATATACTAAATAAGGTCAGTCCTAGCTTCAATCCTCCTGGTGCCTAACTTGGCCCATCTTTATCTTTCCATGATTATTTCTAAAGAGAAGATCCTTGTGGAGGATACAGATCAGCATTTTGCTTGACTCTTGGTTATGTCCATAGCATCACCCTTTTAGTTAGCAATCATTTTGCAAAATATAATGAATTAGCTCTGAAATTACTGCCCTTGTATGTGTCTGTGTAAAGATTTCTTCTTTATCCTGTTCCACTGCCTCCCCACCCTCAGCCATCCTTCCTCTTCCATGACAAGACTTGATACATTCAGCAGAAAATTAGGAAATGTAAAAATTTCTTAATTTATAGGAAGTTTCCCATTTCTGAAGATAGCCACCGTATCTGCTACTTCTCTCTTCCCTACTTTACAGATTAATAAAAAAATCTCTTCAAATCCATCTGCAGTTTCAAGTGCCATTTTTTCAATAGCCAAGAGAAGAGCTCACTCAGGGACCATCATATTTTCATAGCAATTAGCCTAAATTCTGCTTCCATCCCAGATGTTAAATTTACCTTCCCACATTTACATTTTCACTGCAGATTCCAACATTAACTTTATAGATCTTACTGAAAAATGAGTTTAATTCAGGTTTTGGGCCGACTTCCTTCAAGTCCATCATCTCTACTTTCTCCACAGCTGTTCTCTTTGTTTATGAGGCCAAATTCTTTTCCTTCTCCGCTCATTTTTCTTTTTTTTTTTTTTTTTTTCATATTTCATTTCCATTTTTTATCCACGACTAGTCTGAATCATTCATTCTCCCCTTGCATTCCATGGAGGTTGTGGATTTCCCCTTGCTTGGGGTGTTTGCTCAGCTGGCCCATCACTCTTCTTTATGGTACCTTCCTACTTCATGGGAACTATAAGAACCAAGGCTTATTCTTTAAATTTTTTAAAAGTTTGATAAGGGAATAAAAGAGACAACATCTAGCTTGCAAAAGCACATCAGTTAGCTGTAATAATTTTCTTTATATCTATATTTTATTGCACTGATCAAACTCATATTCATGAAAATTATATAGATTTAAATATTCTTTTGAGTTCTTTTATATATTTTGGGAATTCCTTAGCTTTGTTTAACCTTTGACTCATCGTGCAATAGTGTAGATTAGGTTTTTGGGAGTTGTGTATGTTATTTTTTCACAATGTATACCGACACATGGGGAATTCTTGATAGCTGCAGAGTCAGTGGTAAAAGTCTTTTTCACATCCTTTTTTTTCAATGTTATTTGATCATATAGACATTCTAGCTACTTTTACAATGTTATTTATTTTTACTATTGTCAGTTAGTAAAAATTTCTCACAATAGTAAAAAGAAGTTATTTTATTTTTGTGTTATTTATGTATTTATTTTGTATTTTTATAAGTTTGTTTTTTTTTTTCGTGTATGTTATTTTTTCACAATGCATGTGCTATTTCTTCACAACGACAAATGGGGAATTTTTGATAGCTGCAGTCAGTGGTAGAAATCTCTTTCACATCCTTTTTTTTATCTTATCTGTGTGCAGATAATACTCAAATATTCAATTATTCAATCAATTAAATTCAAATTCATATTTCAATGTAATTTAATCATATAGACAGTTCCAGCTATTTTTACAATGTTATTTAAGCTATTTTTACTATTGCCAGTTGGTTAGAAAAATAAAAGCATTCTGCAAAAGTTTATATAATATAGCCTCCATTTTAATGTTTTGTGAAAGCCTAAACTATAATATATGTTTATCATAGTAATAGATATATAAGCTACACATAGCCAGGGCATTGGCCACAAAAGCTGACAAATTATATCAAAAAAACAGTTTAAAAGGTGATTATGAATTGTACTATATCAAAATCACTGTGATTAATAATAATTTGGAAAAGCTAATACATAACAGCAAAAGCCACAACAACTATATTGCCATTTATAACAGAAATGAAGCTGAAACTTTGTGATTCTGGCTGAAATTCTGTGTCCAGAGTCTGCTGCTCCCACTTTCAGTCTGAGCTCAGCCAGATGTTTCTGTGTGCTACCTTTAGCACTGCCAACATCTGTTTGTGCCAGGATTTTCCCTTCCACCTAAGGGCCAGCATCCACAGCTTTTTTTAAAATTTATTTTTATTATTCTATATTCTCTATATTGCTTAGCTTTTGCTAAGGCCAACAGCTCTTCCTCACCAATGAAAACCAGCATCAATCTGTTCTGAAGGAGCAGGTCTGATTTTCATTTTAATGTAGCCAAAACAAGCCATGCTGTTCATTTCCTGGAGTCTAAAGGCACAAACCCAGCCTGGGCTTAGCACTTCATAGTTCTTTGCTGAAATTTAATCTCTCTAATCAGGACTCATCCTGACTTTCTTGAATTGTGTTTTTCTTGAATTTGTGATTCTTCCCAAACATTATCCCAAAAGAACTGATCAGAAGGTAGGATATAACACAACAAAAAAATCCAGATTATTTTGCAGCCCTGGTATTTTTAGCAAACATGATGATGAACCACAAAGCACTTTGGTCTCTTTTACATTCCTCAAAGATTTCTGGGCTTGGTGGCATTGCAAACAGACCCAACCTGCTTCTGCTGCAGCCATGCACAAGGCACCCAGCTCTCTCTGCCTCACCTGAAAGGCCAAACTGATGAAACATTCACTTTTTCAGAACAAATTCAAAGTTCAGCTGCATTTTTTCCTCACCTACACCACAGAGAGGATCAAAGACCTGAGGCTGATCAGCCCAGGCTCTGTGTGGCACAGAGCATCCAAGCCCAGGTGGTGTGTGCTGGTCTCAGAAGTCATGAGGCTCTGCAGTGTCCAGATATTAAAAAAGGCACAAAAATGCTTCATGGTAACACAAAACCATAAGGACAGAGCATTCAGGTACCTCTGTCATAGGAAAGGAAGAGTTGGATGTTTCCTCCTGTCTTGGAGGATGATGCAAAAAACCAGAAAGGATGTGAAAACCTGAAAACCAGTGACATCCTGCTCTGGGGAGGATGATCTTGAGTGGGAAGGTTTAGGTCACGTCCATAGCTTTCCAGTTAGGAACACCCAAAGGGAAGAACTTTGGCAGCAGCTTCAGGAGAGGAAATAAACCTACAGGAAGGCAATAGTTTAGAGACTCTCTCATTCTGGCTTTGGCAATCAGCAAGGTTGGAAAGGGCAAATTTCTAGATTGACCCCCTGAAGTTGGCTCTTTCACAAAGAGAGTCAGCCAGAAACCACAAAGCCCTGAGATCTTTCCACCCCAAAGAAGACCAAGATCTTTCTCTTTTCCTTCAATCACCTCGCTGATTTTTGCCTCTCACACATCCCAACAGCTCCATGGTCCAGCTCAGCCCTTCCTAAAGGCACACCTCGTCTCTGCTGTCACCCTCAGCCTGTCCACATTGCAGCTCTCATCTTCCCCTGCTCCATGCCAGCTGTGCCCCTACCCATGACCTGTACACAATTTCTGTGCACTTCACACCTGAAACATCTCACACAGGGTCCCAACCTCAGCCAAGACCTCCTGGCACCTCTGGAGCTTGAGTGTTGCTGCTAAAATCTTCCTTACCACTATCCCATTTTTAGCCTTGGCCAGACAGTGAGGCCCAGCAATGGATTCAAGTCCCAGGTGTTGCAGGGAAGGGTTAATAGAGTGCCCAAGACCCCAGCAGCTCAGACCTAGATGATTTTCTCTTTTGCTCCATTGCTACGACTTTCACTGCATGTGTTCCTTGGACTACAGCTGCTGCTTCTCTTACCTGCTTTGAGATATTCCCACTTGCCATTTCACTTGTCTCCTTTCCATCCCTTTTGATCCCCACCTAAACACAAAGCACCATGGAAGCCCCAATTCATTCTCATGCTCCTGCCACCCTCTTTTCAAAGGACATCTCCAGATTCACTGACCTAACCAGAGATAAATGCTGCCATTCGAGCCAGGAGAGTGAAAACTGAGCACATGAATGCAGGCAGCACAGGGGAGCTGACATAGATGAATCCTTTTGGAAAGGAAGGGTCATTCTCTGGTAAGTTTTGTCCCCAGTGTCAGTGCAGCTGTGCTTTGTCACCCTAGGCTGCATGCACAGCACTGATCAGGGAAAAAGGTCCCTGGAAATTCTTGGCATCAACTCAACAGTCCATGTTTCTGCTGTTATTCATCCCTAGGAAACACCTCCGGGAAAAGGGAAGGCTGAATCAGCAAGAATTCAGCCTAGAATTTTTTGCCTAGAACAGTGACTCGGGACGACATCACCAACTGCAAGCCTGAGGTTCTCTGCTCTTACAAGAGCAGAGGGAATTCCCTTGGCAGAATGCTGCAAAACAAAGCCAACTTCTGCACTGTCCTGACTCCCTTCTATTCATTGGCTTCCACTGCTGCATTCCCAAAAACAGAAGGAATATGGTCCTCAGATGGGAAGTTCAATATTGCTCTCCTCAGATGGGAAGTTCAATATTGCTCTCCTCAGCTTCTGCAGTGTAAGAACTTGAAGTCTTTATGAATTAATGACAGACAATGGGGGAAAAAAGCATGCAAGCCCAAGGAATGTAGAACATAAATTCTCTACTAGCCCACAGCAAGATGATCATGGTAGATATCAGGTACAGGATGCTTGGTACAACCAGCTTGGCTCAGTGTCTGCAGGTGAAGTTCTAAATCCCCATCCTCTTCCCTGATGGATCTGAATCCAGCTGCTGGGATGAAGCACCAGCTTTCTTTGGCTGCAGATTCACTCCCTCTGTGCCCAGAGGAGATGGATGGAAAAGCAAAAGGAAAGGTGAGGCACAACAGCCCCATCTCCTTATTTTCCACACCAGGTGTTTTGGGACTGAAAAGCCCAGGACAAATGTTACCTTTCCTTAGCACGTGTGAGTTTGGGACAGGACTGCTCTCCCCAGGGACACCATGTGCCCTCATTTCCCTGCATTTCTGCCCAGGGTTGTACCTGCAGAGCGTGGTCCAACCTCTGAATGTGGCAGCGCAGAGCTGCTGCTGGGCTCAGCTCAACAACCAAGGCACAAATACATAGAAATGGTAGAAAACAGAAGAAACAATTAAACACTCCCTACTGCCAGACCTCCTTCCTTGTCAAGAGCAGGAATGCCTGCTCTGGCAGAGTGGACATTTGGAGAAATGCAATACTATGAATCACCCACTGACACCAACACAAAAACCTCTTTATGCTGACTTCAACAGCTTTCTACCCTCACTTCTGCCATGATGAGACAAAAGCTGGGTGAGCATGGGGAAGCTTGTGGGATGAACATCAAAGTGCTTGGAAACCACCAGCCTGCCTGCTCAAGGGATTACTGCACAGAACTGGGAAGATTTTCAATCAATTTCTTACCAGTTACTGGGCCCTTTGGTGGTGATCAAAACCTTGATGTGGCTAAAATTTTTAACCCCTGGAACAGCCTGCTGGGGAAGGTGATGAATAGTCCACTTGGTGCTTTTTCACTCAGGACTTGTGCACCCAGCAAATACTTGACTAATATAAGAAACGTGTTTGCAACAATCCCATTTAATACCAAAATACTCTGGTTTTCATCACTGGCCACCTCTCCAGCTGGGCAACATTTTGTCCTGCAGGGCATTTCAAAATCCCCACTCAAGCTGTTGCAGAATAAACAGTAACTACGCTAAAAATCCCGAGATTCATTCAGATCCTCTTTTTTTAGCTCCAAAGAATTGTGGAAGCCAACGTCTGTGCCAACATTGACTGCAAAAACAACAAAAGCAGAAATTTCTGGGTGAATTTCAGCAGGGACACGTCACGTTTGTCGCTATCCTTTCTGCAGTCGTTGCAAAAAGTTCGGAGACTCATCAAATCCAGAAACCAAATGGAAAAAGAAACTGAAACACCGAGCGTGTGGAAAACCAAAGAGGACCTATGATGTAATTACTGTTACTGGCACGGGAAAAAAGAGGAATGGATTCTTTCTGTCAGTGTCAAAGAGGACATGCTGCAGGCAGGCTGCACCCTCCAACGTGGGCAATGGGAAGGAAATAGGAGCAGGATGAAACAGGCAGCTGATGCAGCACACAGCAGAAAGGACAGTTCAGCAGCACGGGAAGCACAGCGCCAAGTTTTAACAAGAACACGTTACAGTCTATTTGGAAATCCAAACAATTGCACCGAGCTGGTTTTGGCCAGTGGTGAAATCAGATTATTGCTCCGGGCCCATCATCACAGTAACACTTAACAATTCTCCAGATAATTTGCAGAGATAAAATCGTTAGTACTGAAGTGAGGGCAGGGTAAAATGAGTTAGGAGGTTGTTAAAGGAATAGAAAACCACTTCAAATGCTGCAGAGTGGCACTGCTCCCATTCCTGCCTAGCTTGGGAGAGGCTCCCTGGAGGGTGACCTGCACAACTCTGCCTTTACTTCTTTCAGTGCTCAGAAGGATTCATAATGAACTGGATGTTATACTCTAGAAAGTGATTACATTATTATAAAGGTCAAGAACACAGGCATAGCCAGCAGCAGGCTATTCATAAAATAGACAGAAATCAAAAAAGGCAACCAAAACAAGCAATGAATAGGAGAAGCTTAGAGCCTGAATACCCACCCCAAGCACTGTTCAGCTCTTGTCTGCAAAGCAGAGTGAAAACAGCAGAGCACAGGAACCCTCTCCCACTCATTTCACTGCCAAATCACAACTCTGAAACTGAAAACCATTTCTTTTTCTCACGGATGTCAGAGGACACCCAAGCCTAGAACATTATCTGGCTAAGAAAAATCTTCTTATAAATAAAACTAGGAAAAATCACATACACTCCTAGTTTTTTTAAGGTGAGCACACCAAAAGCTTGTTTTCATGAACTCTTTTGATGCCTGAACCACTTTGGCCATATCTCTGAAGAACAAGTCTTCCTCAGAGGTATTCCCAAGTAGCTCAGTACATCATGTTTGTGACCTCCAGAACATCTCATCCACATGGCATTATCACACAGGGGTCTTGCTTGAAATGTCAGGGCAGAATTTGAGCACTGATCACTTGGGAAAACTGGATCCACTTTCAGAATTATAGCCCTTGCTATTGTGTGGCCAATCCAGCCCCACCTGTGCTGGTAAAATTCTGGCAATCTCCAGGTGCTTTACCCTTGGAGCTGAGCTGCATTGGCAGCACCGTGGTTCTGTGTGATAATCAATTCAAAGATCATCAAGCCCAGCCTGCAATCAGATAACTAGGGGTGGGCAAGCCTCCAGAGTAATTCCATGTTTAACAACTGGAGCATTCCCTGACAATGAAATGTGAAGCATTTGATGGGTGGAAGCCTGGGCTAATTCCTGATGTGGTAGAAAGGGTTAAGAAGAGTGTCAGGAAAATGAATCCACAAACACCAGAGGTTCATGTCCAAAAAGGAGACACAGGAGTCCTGTAAGTTTATTGGAATAAAGGGAGAGGCCATGGGGCATTCCCCTGGGGTCTCTCACATTTTTGGAGGATGCAGCCTCCTTTTTATCCCAATTTCCCAGCCTCATTTCCCTCTCTCTTTCCCCATGGGCTAAGGTACTTGAGAGGCACAGAGTTCCCAGAACCCCTGATACCTGAGATTCCCCTCTAATGTACAACCCTCCCTTTTAATTTTTAATTCTTATGGAATTAATGGGTTTTCCTCATTGCTTCTTCCATCTTTCAATATCCAATTTCATTTACCAGCAAACCTACAGTTTGTTTGCAAAGGAAAGTATCTTTTTTTTTCAATTCATCAATCAGTGGAATCCTTCCCATTTAATCTCTCAGTGCTGGTTTTATCCACCAGCAGACCCCCAGCTTGTTTGTAAAGACAAATCCCTCATTCCTCTCAAGAGCAAATCTGAGAACAAGAAACCTGTTCAGGAGCTGTGGAATCACAGCCACACTTGTGGTCCTTGCTGCAGTTTTGGTTGCAGGAGACTGTGGAGGATTAAACAGAGCTGGAAGTGGCCCTTTCCCACTGATTTTTGTGACCTTTCTTTCAGCACTCTGCCACAGCCCTGAAGGACTTCTGAGCTCATGGAATTCTCCCAGGAGCTTCTCCAGCTCATCCCACCCTGCAGCCTGTGTGTAAAAGCAGCTCCATGCAGCCTCACACACATTGCAAAGAACTTCCCTTTCCAAAGAGGCTGAGCACCTATCCCTGGTGGCTCAGAAATCTCATTTCCAGGTCACTGCTTAGCTTGCACTGTGGCTGCTCCACTTCCCTGGCACAGGGATATTCTCATTATCTCTTTCCTTCCACACTCCTGTTTCCCTCGTGGTGAAATACTTGATAACACCACCAAGGCAACAGAAAAGCAGGACAGGAGCTATTCTGACACTCTTACTCATGCCAGGAACTTTGCTGCACTGTCACTTCTCAACTGATTTGGGAATTTCCCAGCTCAAACACAGGGAGTGCATGTGAGCACACCTGCATGGCCTTAGCCCAGCAGCTGGAGGAGAAATGTTCTGTTGACATAGTGCCCCTTTTCTGTGCTGGAATAGCAACAAAGGCTGAAACAGCAAAAAAACCCCCAAAAACAAAAACAAAACAACAACAACAAAACCAAAACAAAACAAACCAGCACCACACTTTCACATAAGCATGCACCAAGATACAGGACATGAGAGTTTTGACGCAGAAAGTCTTGCACAAGACAAACCAAACAATTCAAAACTTCATACTGGAGCGAAATCAGGGCACGAAGGGCGTTGTGCCTTGGAGAAGATGAAAGGGATGAGGCTGCAGCTGCACTTTTTTATGTGCTGTGAACATCTGCTCTGTGTAAAGCAGCTTCTCTGGAAAAGCTGGGACTTTGGAGCCTCAGCAGCTGCCATGGATGAATGGTGACAGTGCCCCACCATCCTTACTACTAGAAGACATCTCCTCCAGCTCATTTCCTTTTTTTTCCACTCACAAAGCATCTGGAGAATAATTTACTTTCCTGCACGTGGTTATTTGCTTGTTTGAATATTGTTCTATCTCTGCTCATCATTATTTTCTTCCATGGAGTAGTCCCAGGTAATTTGAGCTACAAAAACACATATTTAAGACCTTCAAAAGCAAGATCCTGTTCCACATCAGAATCAAGAATTGTCAGGCTGAGTCTGTCAGGCACAATTTTTATTTCTAGTGATAACATGAGCTGTGACAGGAGCTCAAGCTCCAGACCTTAAAATGAAGTTAGCAGCTAAGAAGCTCTTCCCTTAAAATTAAACATCTTTGATGTGAAGGTAAAGACAGACTAAACATAGAAAGCCAGACTCATTCCTCTCTGTAGGATCTACGTCAGGCAGGTACAAGGGAAACTTTTGTGTTGTTGACATATAGAAAATAAATAAGCCACTAGAAGGAATTTATTTATGCTTCTTTCTGCTATTTCTGGGTCCTGAATTGCTAACACCACTCAGAGAAAAATGCAGGTGGGTTGTTTCTGAACAGTTTGTTCAACTCAAACAGCTGCTCAGGAGACATCTGTGAGCAAGGGGATGTCCTCTGATCACACAGATCAGAAAATTCTACCACTCCACAGCCTGTGCATCCCAAAGGTTGCACAGCTCTTCATTGCTGCACCTCCCAGCCAACTCCTGGCTTGCTCCTGCCCAGCTCCTACACAAACAACACCCCTCCACACCCCACAGTGGGAGCACTGCTCTCCATAACCTCACTGCCAATGCCAGCTCCCTCTTCCACATCCCCACCCTTCCCCTCTAGTGTGCATTTTACCCTTAACTTGCCTCTGTAGGATTTCCCCCCTCTTTAAGTAAAAAAAAAGTAAAAAAAGCAAACAGCATTGAGAGCTCCAAGGCAACCTCTCTACCCTTGAGCCCATATAAAAAAGGAAAATTTCTTGATGCAGAAGAGAAATGACATGTCAAAACCACAGCCCAGACATGGAGACAGACTCCCTTCAGACACAGACACTTGGCTGCACAACAGGAACTGCTGAGGAGATGCAGACAAATGCTCTCAATCTTGTTGGATTTCTTTCTGCTTTACTTACAAAAGTGGGCATGGGCTTTTCCTACCAAATTCAAATGGGCATCTGAGGGGCAGAAGGAAATCCCTGATCAGCACAAGACCTGTGCAGAGGGCACAGGTTGTTCTTTTCTGGGCAGAGTTGGAATGGCAATTTGTGTCAAAAAATCTGGCAGGCTGACAACTAAATGAACAACAGCATTTAATTGGAAAGTATTCCCATCTCCCATTACTTTCCAGCAGGAGATGAAATTCCAGGAAAAAGTTGCTAATCAGCTACTAATACTGGAGACTTGATGTATGTGTACACAGTGCTAAGCTAAGAAAAACTCTCAAAAGTTTTTCTTAGTTTTAGAAAAGACTCAAAAGTCTTTACAACTGACAAAGCAGAGGGATTTGTGAATGCTTGATTTCCACCTACCCATACCAAAAGATAATTTAAAATTTCATTGTGGATAGCTCTGAAAAGACACTGACAACAAAATAAGATGTCAGAAGCTGAAGATTAAGAATGTCCCCTTCCCCAGAGGCTTTCAAATAGTTTCAAGTTTTCAATATTCTAATTTCAACAGGTGAAATGTGTGCTGCTCACCTTGCAGATCAATGAAATCCAGGGTGATGGGTGAGATGATAAATTTTGCTCACATATCCATAACAGTGAAACCTGAAGGTGAATTTGAAGAGTCACAGAGGGCTCTTATGGGCCAGGGTAAGCAAACAGAAAACCAGCAGAGAAAGTTCAGCATCAGTAAATTCTGTGGAATACAACAGGGAGAGAAAACCTGCCAGTGTACACACATGGCAAGAGTTACTACATTAATTTGGAAGGAGAACCCAATGTACTCATACAGAGCACTGAAGGCAAGCCCATTATTCATGAGAAGTGACAGAACATTGGGAATTACCCTTATGGAAGATACACTGGGGTAAGGCAAAGAGAGGGGCAAGTGGAAAAAAAAAAAGCTTAGAAGCTGGATGAGGATGAGGCAAAGAAGGATTTTTTAGTTTGGAAAACTTTACTATAGGAAGAAGAGACAGTAAATAAACATACAACTCTAAGTGACAAGAAGATTCCTCATTGCACAAAATCCAAGGGCAGCCAATGACTTTTCAGGGAACAGATTTATAAGAAACAAAGACAAATGTTTTGCTTTACTGAATACTATTACACAAACTGTGTGAGCTCCCATGAGAAACTGCAGGGCTAAAAATAAAAGCTGGTTTGCAAAATAACTTATATCATCCTGCAGTGTTCTAAAATGCATAAACACCATAAACATGATGCAACGTGCTGTAAACCAGAGAAGGCTGCAAGTGGAGGGGTGCACATGCTGCTGTCCTCTGGGAACATCCCTCCCCCCAGAAGGGCAGGATGCTGTGTGGGTGCAGGATTGCAGGAAAGCCCTCTTCCTCAGCACTGGACACTTTGTGCTTTGCCACATTTGGTAAAGAAATTCTCTGTTTCCCATATTAATCACAGTTATTTACTCAGCTTGAATTCTCACTTCCTTGTGGTTCTATCATGGCAACATCTATCTATCAACACCCGTCTTTCCAGGAAAGGAAGTGGCTCTTTTTATACCTGTGCCAATACAAACCTATTTCCCTGAAAAGAGCTACTTCCACTTGGAATGCCTTTGGGATTTTTGGAAGCTCTGGCTGATACCTGAACACCAATTTCTCTGGTTCCTACTGGAGATTTAACAACTCCTACCTGGGAGGAGAGCAGGGAGGGACTGGGGTGTTCTAATGGCCTGGGTTTCACAAAGAGAGAAAAACAAGGAGATAGACAAGAGCAGGTACACAGAGACACCAGCAGATGAGCAGTCAGGAGAATGTGAAGCACCAAAGGGCTGATTTTCTGTCAATGAAGCTGAAATATTTTTCAAAGACTGGGTTTTGCAAAATTGTTCAGTCACAAGCAGCATTTCAGCCTCAAAATAACTGCCCAAGAGAAATTTGGAGGAAACTTCAACAGTTGAGAAGGGGGACCAACAACAAGTGTGCCCCAATTTCAGTACCCTGGGAGCCTCTGAAGGCAAGACTTGGTGTTTTCGTCACCCCTGAGGTCTAAAGAGCCCAGAACAATTGGAACTGGTAATTTGTGTTCTCTTAACAATGTGGAGATATTCTTTATGGTTTGGAGAAGGATTGATGTAACTCACAATGGCAAAAGAAAGTCTGCAAGGCAAGGTGGAGCCCCTTATTTTCCATTTCCCAAATCCCAGCTCCTGCTGTGAGCTGATCCTCAAGCAAGCTGGCTTTTACAGCTGTAAGGGTCTGAGCAAAGTCTCAAACCACACAACAGAATTTGTGTGGAAGGAGGATTCCCAAAAAACCTGCGTGTTAGTAAAACCAGTGAGCAGAACCCTGCAAATCTCTCTCTTCATGGGTGATGTCACATCCCCTCTGCCAGGTCTGTGAGCAGGTTCAGCTCAGCTCATGCAGCTGGGGATCTGTCTGACTTCAGGACATTAAATTGTCCAACTCACAGCAATTCCCTAACACCAAACCTCCTACCAGCAATGCTAAAACACAGTAAAAATTTCCCTGTGAATAGGGCAGCCCCCCATGGGACATGGAGCTCCTTAACATGACTCCAATAGGAGTTTTTAGAGTTTATTGTATAAAAATACAGAACAGGTCTCAGATTTACTCTTAGGGTTCCTTAGAGACTTTCTCTCTCAGAACCAGTAAAACATGAAACCAGAGTGAGAAGGAACTGAAAAGCACTGCAGAGAAGTTTTGTGATGGCTGAGATGCATTCTAACCACCAGCACTGAAACAGAGAGCAGGTGAAGTCCCTTCTCTCAAAGGAAATCAGTGGAAGCTTTGGCATTGACCTGGGCAGGGTCAGGATTACAGCTATAAAATTACAGGGACAGAAGAAGACAAGAGAAAAGCAGGGAACTGGCTTCAGATGATCTTCAGAGTTCATCATGAGTTGTAGCAATTCAGCACTGCACTAAACATTTAAAATTTGGGCTTTGTTTTGCTCAGCGTTCTTCAAAGGAGAGCTGATGTGTCCCCTCTTAAGGCTGGATGGAACATAATGGCAATTCAGTTTTCTCACAGGAAAATGGAAGTTTCCACAAAAATCAAATTGCCCCCTCCTCTTTTTTATCTTCAAAATTAGTTTTGAATTTCTGTGAAGAAAATGATAAAGCAAAGTTTTGGTCAGATCACTCCTTTCTAATTAAATATTTCACTTTGCTGACCTGTGTTGCAGCTATTTCATTTCCAGGCATTAGCTATTGCAGGGCTACACTTTCCTTGCAGCCTGGAAAAAATTAGCCTTCCTAGGCTATTTAGAGAATTATATTTCTTATATAATTTT
The DNA here is from genome assembly GCA_013397375.1 of Toxostoma redivivum. Taxonomy (NCBI): domain Eukaryota; kingdom Metazoa; phylum Chordata; class Aves; order Passeriformes; family Mimidae; genus Toxostoma; species Toxostoma redivivum. The sequence goes on along the minus strand of VXBI01004585.1, from coordinate 13,886 downwards.
TAATTGACTCGAGCTGTGCATACTGCTGAAGGAGCCAAAACCTCCATAGATAAAACTAATATTAAAAGTTAGAATGGCAGCAGCATAATCCCAGACTGTAACTCATGAGCTAAGAGGCTCCCAGGAAGATTGTACTTAATACCCCACTACAAGAAAATACACAAGCCTCACTCAGATTTTTTAACCAAAACTATTTTTTTTTGTCTGGAGAAACATCAGAAATAGGTCAGCAATTTAAAATGCAGTGGTTTGTCCTGACAGGTTTCAGTCTAACACCAACACTTCAGAGTCTTGACTTGATGTGGAAATTCAGAATTTTGCTCCACTTCTTTGGTGATTTTGCAATGGGCAACAGACATAACCCAAACAAGGCACGACCCTCTTGGGGCCCACCTGGACCTCTCTGACCTTTCTGTTGGGAAGAAAACAAGAAGCCTCTCCCAAGGCCAACATATTTAATATTTCAAGGCAATCAACTGATTTTCTTTCTCAATAAAACCATTTCTGGGACATATTTACTCCAGCCCAGCAGGAAGTGTAAGAGTTGCTTGTGGAGAGAGGAATGCTGTGCTTAAGAGAAGCTGCATGCAATGGCTGAGAAGGAAACAGCTTTTCTGCTCTGCAAATTCACCTGACCAGCAGAGCTTCCCCCTCCTCTTCTGATAAATCTTCCCAAATCTCCACACAGCCCTGCAGCTTTATGTGGACTAAAACCCATGGGAATGCTGAGTTGTATATGAGTTGTATAACTGAAGACTGTCAGTACTTTTTACTGTTAGTCTTCCCCTTTTTTGTTCTTTTTTTTTAGTTTTTTTTTTGTTTTGTTTTTTAAGAGAAATTAATGGAATCTTTAAAGCCAACACTCACCTGCCAGTGGCTTTGTTTTGGGCAAAGGCACAGTAATCAAAGACTAAAGGGAGAACAGAGCAGCAACAGTGCCCATCCTCTGTGGGACAGCTAAATATCACTGGAAATTGTCTTCTTACATCAGAAAATCCCTGAGTCAGAAGAATTAAATAATTTCACTCTATTTAAAGACATTTATACAAGATGGGCAACAACTGAATCAAGGAATGTCTTGTACATACAGTAATTAGGAAAATTCACTGCAAAACAGAAATCAGCAACTTCCAGGCTATTTCCAAGGCTTCTTGTTGTGCAGACTGGAAGAGAAATTCTCTTTTCCCAGCACCACCTGTAGTTTTTTCCATGGCTGTGGGGCTGAACACAGGTGAAGTGATGTGAGATGACGTGTCCTAATTGTCACTCTCCCAGAGCCAGGATGCTGTGGGTGGAAAAGTTCTGGGTCACCTTGGCAAGGACAAAAGCTCAACAGGGGTGGGAGACGGGAAGAGGAAAATCAAAAACCTTCTGATGTGAAAAAAAATTCCTTCCAACCAGAGTTATCCAGCTCAGGACATGCAGCCACACCAGGTAGCACAGGCTGGCTCACTGCAGCTCCTTGCTCTGGAAAACCAGGCTGGGGACAATGCCAGATGCAACAGGGAGTTTGATATATATACCCTTGATATTTTGGGATGCTGGCCTTCACAGAAAGAGCTCTCAGAATATGGCAATACAGTGCCTTGGTCTTGCACACACATCAGTGAGAAGGTAAGACAGGTTTCAGGCCTCATTCTGCCTTACCTCTTCTGAAAAACCTCACTTGAGTCAGAATGAGTCACTGTGCCTCTGCCCAATCACTTGTTAAAAAAGAAAAACAAAAAATATGACAGAGTGCATTGCTCCATGTGAAATAAAACACAGTTCATTATTTTCGTGTTCTGAGGAAACAGAATAAAAAGCCCCAACTGGCAATAGAATAGAAGCACTGGAATAAGAGGTGAAGAGCAGGTTGTACAGCCCAACAGAGTTGGGGTTTCTTTCTGCCAACACTGGTGGGCTCCAGCTCTAATTTGGAGACAGCCTTGAGCCCACATGACCAGACTAAGGAAATCATCCTGCCCAAGAAAATCCTCTCAAACCCTTGTACCATGCAATAGTAGCCCTAAAGGGTCTAAAGGATGTGGTTTTTATTGCCCCCTACCCCTGACAGGATGAGCAGCTGTAATTTCAAGTGGCAAGAGCATGAGCTGGATTTAACTGAGCAGAAAGAGACAGCTCCAGCACATCCTCCAGAGATAAGCACAATTAACAGCCTGTTTTCTACTATTGTCTTTAAGACTGGTGGTTAGCAGAAACAGAGTTATGAACCAGCGAGCAAGTCATCAAGAAATATCAAAAACCACTTTTCATCAGAGCAACCACAAAATGGTATTTAAATATGATTTCCCCCATTCACTCCTAGTCAAACCTCACAGAAAAATCAAACCACAGATCTTGCTCCTAATTGTTGAAGAAGGCAGAAAGCTGTTAAAATAATTCTCCTAAGGGCTGGGTCAGTGCAGCTTTACCACTGCAGGGAAAAGAAGGACTGGACAGAGACCTGCACAGAAAAAACTCCTAGGACAAAAAGACAATAAAGAAGAGCAGTGATCCTAACAGCAATACAGCTTCTCATGGGAAACTTGAGAAAGAAGAGAGGTAGATGAGGAGAACAGAGGGTTCTCTAGTTAACAGGAAGCTGCCTACAGTTTGTCTGGAAACATTTAGAAAGTGAAACAACTAGCAAAACAAACAGGCAGCGTGAGATCCTAAATAATGTGATAAGCTTGTTGCAGAAGCCTCATTGGATCAAACCCATGAGGATGGAAGGAAGGTATCAGGACCGAGCTGTGTTTCCTCCTGGAGACAAGGGTCAGAGGGAAGGGCTGGTTTGGAAATGTCCCTTGAACAGCAGAGGAAGAGAGGATGGTCCAGGGACAGAGCCTGCAGCACAACCCTGGTGTTCTCTGTCCTCCTAACCCTGCCAGAAGAGGGGCACACACCTCCAGGAGGAGACAACAGATGGAACTGGAGCCTGGCAAAAGTTTGAGGACAAGAGCTTTGCTCATCTCTGCATGGGTTGAGCCCCACACAGCCCAGTCAGGGCAATCATTCTGTTCCTAGAAACTTGGAAACAACTGGAAACCTGCTCTGAGTGTCCTGGAGGGATGGATCAGGTAGAGATCCGACACACAGAAAATCCTGATACAAGCAAGGTTCAGGCAAATCACAGATTCCCATTCATTTGTCCTGCACCTCGAGCAGGCTGCCACCACCCAACACTGTTGGCTTTTGGGGGGATCAGGCAACTTCCAGCAGGGTTGAGAAGGAAATCTGTGACCCAAAAGGCTCTGCTGTCTCCTGAAAACAAGTGAGAGACTGGAGCCAGGCCAGGCACTGAGGAGAATTCAGACCCTGTTCCCTAGGGTCTCCACAAAGGGAGGAGGGAAAGGGCAACACAGACTTACAAATATAATCCAGGAACAGTGTCTGGATCAGGCTTTGCTGGAAAGACAAAGACCTAGAAACTCCTGACCCCAGGAAAAAAGGGACACCAAGCATGACTTCAGCTACTCTTTCCAGATGCTGTGCCTGGCTTAGGGACAAATGGCCTGGGCTAGCAAAACGAGACTGCCAAAAACAAGCAAGAAGTCTCGTCTGTGGAGCTTCCCAGCAAGGTCACCCATCTATGATTCCTCACATTTCTCATTAGCTCACGTCTCAGGAAGGCAAAACCCTGGATGTTTCCAGGCACCCAGAAGGAAGAGAGGAACACATTTCCTTCATGATGTGCATGCATAGCTGAGGAGCAGCAGAAGCAAACAAGCCCAACTTCAATGTTTGGGAAAAACATCCTAACAGAATATGACCAAATTTGGGTCACAGGACAAGATCATAACTTCTCCTGTGCTCCTCACTAGCTGAGAAACTCAGTTCCCATCCTCTCACATGTCTTCAGCAGAATGGAGTGTGGTGTTCCCAGCACAGCCACACCCCACAGTGCAGACATCTCCTGGGCTGCCCCTAAGGTCTGCAGCATTCAGTAAGACTCAAGTCATGGCTCTTACTCACTGGCTCTGCAATGTTGATGCAGACAGACTCTACAGACTAATGTCTATTAGTACATCACTATTCACCTGAGAAGCAAAACCTCCAGGTCTGCTGATGTCTTAGTAAGGAACTTTTGTCTTTTCCATTGACAATTAGTTTTCTCTGTCAAGTTCCAGAATATATATATATAAATATATATTTCTCTCTCTATCTATATCTGACTACTGCATTCAAATCCCCTGACACAAACCTGCTCTACCTCCACTTTCACACACCTCAGCCCCACTCATTTCCATGTGACTGTGACACACCTGCTGCTTGCTCTCCCCCAAAAAACTGTGCCTTGATACCTGCTTCAGCTCGAGCAGTGTATTTCCAAATCAATGGCTTTATCCTTCATTAGGCCCTTGGTGGTTGCTGAACTAATTAAACCTTGATCAGGGCTTTCATCTGAATTTCTGGTATGGAGTGGGATCAGCATCCTCTGGAAGTGCAGGCATGATAAAACTGCCCTCTAGTGGGAAAGTCCCAGTTGCATCCACAGAGGAGAATGTGGTGTTCAGAGGAGAATTTGGGGGTCCACAGCCCAGCACTGAACCTCAGGGGCTGGGTCACACTGTCCCTGTGCCTGCCTGCCACGCTTCCAGCACACCAATGTGACCAGAGGTGACACTGCTGTGGCTTTTTCCTACACTGCCATTCACCAGGACCTGCAGGGGACATCCTCTGTCAGCTGGGCACCACTGATCAGCTGGGCAAAAACAACTTAGTGGAAGCAAACTGGGGAAAAAACCCCAAAAGATGGGTAACCATGGATGGGCAGGCAGCTGAGCATTGTTAAAAGTCTTGTGGTGCCAGCACCAGGGCTCAACACACGTCAACAGTGACAGCTGGAACCCTGGAGATGGAGAAGTGTCCCTAAGGGCCCATCCAGAGAGATGCCATCACTCTGGACTGAAGAGATGAGTGCCCCAAAAGCTCCTGCCACATGCACCAGACAGTCCAGAGCCCTAAAGATGCTCAGTGTTTTCCCTTTTCCCAGAACTGTGGAATGAGGCATAACCTAAGGCTGGAGACATGTCTCAACACCAGTCCAACACCATTTTACAGAGTAGCACCTCATCTACAAGAGGAATGATGCAACAGCCAGGCTTCAGGAGGTCTATGGGGAAAGAAAATCAAGAAAATTAAGTCCAGATAACTGCATGATGGCTCAATAGTGAGAACTTTTACAAGAAGGTGGAAAGAGTGACAGAGAAATGACAGCACAGAAGCAGATTGTGCAATGTCAGCCCTCTGCTTCCAAAGGGGCCTTAACCATCTTTAATTTTCAGAGCAGAAATGTTGGGTTTTGGGGGGATCACACACTGTACTTACAAGGCCACAGTGTCTCTTTCTGCCCAGTAATGCTGGCTGGCTGGTTGAGCTCATAACACACTCTCAAATCAGCCTTCCTCTGCTCCTGCAGGAACTCCTGCACTGCCAGATTTATCCAAACATCCACATCCCACTTCTCCCTCAGACATCCTTGCCCAGGGGAAGAAGCATGGTGATCCTGCTTAGCCTGTGAAGGAGGTGTGCTCAGTTTCCAGCAGGCTTTCCATTAATAAAACCTCACACAAGGGATCTGCCACAGTTTACTCTTCTGGGAAACTGGGTCATGATCTCCAGTGCCCTCACTGGAGTGACCTCCTGAGACTCCCAACCAAAGGATTCCAAAGGTTAACCAGTTAGTCCCTCTCAACCATCCCACCCAGCCTCTCCTATAGCCACAAGCTACTTAAGCTGCCACAGGCTTGGAATCCTTGTTTTCACCACTCAGAGCACCACAAGGTCGTTTACATCCCTCCAGCAACTTCTGCTGTCCAGCAATATTCAACAAAGCCCATTTCAACCAGAGCACTTCCCAACAAGAGAGCAGTGAGAGGGATGGAATGAGTGAAAGGTCTAAAACTGGGTTTTATTGGGATAATTCCAAGACTGCAGCATGACCTCCTCTTCCTTTGTGCATGGATACATGGAGAAACAAGAGTGTATTTTTGGGCAATATGAGTCAGCCCAGTGAAGTTCCTGTTGCCATTAGGCTGTAGTGAAACACCAAACCTCACATTTAAATGTGACCACAACAATTTCACACCATTCCTCCCAGCCCCTTCTTCCTGTAAAGCAAAGTGACAGCAGGGCTCAGGCCACCAGAGCCCTGCACTCCTCCATCCTTGGGTTTCTCCTCCTGGACCAGGACAACACCAGGGCAGAATTTAGGGCAGTGTTTAGGGCAGTGTTTAGATGACCCTCCACAGCTCACCAATGATCCCAGCTTGGACTCTGCTTCTCATTTCTACCCCACAGGATCTGAGGGTTCAGACACCACAGACACAGATTTGCAGCTCCTGTGAAGAACCACATCCTTACAAAGGTCTGTTCACACAGCATTAGGTTATTAAAAGCCACCACAGCCCTTGCCCATAACCAACCCATGGGAGCCATCACCCTGGACAGCATTCCTCCCATCCTGCAAGAGCCTGGGATCAACTCTGAGTGTGCTAAACCTTTTACAAATTATTCCCTTCTTGAGCTCAAATGGCCATGAGTGGAATCACCTCCAGCAGGACTGGTCTCCCACTGACTGAACCTTGCAGTTGAATTCTTCAGTCTTATTATCAAGGTTTATTTTCCTTTTCCTCACAAACTCATCCATATCTGCTCCTGCCTGCTTTAAGACACTCCTGCAGGTTGTGCCAGGAGACCCTCCATGCTGGTAGCAGGGTTAGCATTTATCTGAGAGCTGAAAATGCTCAGCACTGACCAGGACAAGTTCTCAGTGTTTGACTCCAGAGCTCCCACTCAAATTAACAAACATCTAGCAGCCACCAAATTAACAAACAATTGCAAAGTGGAGTCACTTCAGCAGGCATTTTTAGGCTGTTTGCCATTCCCAGATAGGATCATTCTGTACCACACATCCAGTGGCTTCCTTTGAGCTCCCTTTGGAGCAATGTGGAATTGTCCTCCAAGTAAATTCAGAACCTGATAGGATCAAGATAGACAACACACTTCAAACATTCAGATCCAAGAGGTTTTTTTTGCCTAGCTGTAGAAGTGGCCATTTTATAGACACCACAGCAGCCCTTTCTTACCTGAACTCTGATTTTTTTATGGCTGTAACCAGCTGTCCTTCAGGGCCAGCAAAGAAGAGCTCCAAGGTCTGTGCAAGCACTTCTCTGCTCCCTGAGAGTGGCTTCTGCTCTCCAGTATTAGGGCTGAAGCTTGGATACAAAGATACAACCCAAAAAAACCCCCAAAAACTGGCAAATGAATAGAGCTTGCAAAAAGGAAGATGTGCAAGCAAGCCTTTGCTTTTCCCTCAGCTCAGACTTTAGTCCTTTACTGTCAGCTTCAAAAGGACATTGACAACCAACAGGGAAGAGACTTTGTCTCCACACTGGTGATTTTAGAATGACATTTGGATTAAGATATTTCAGTGTCTTACTCCTACATACTCTAGAATTCTATGGAATATAATTATATAGAATTATATTATATTAGAATTTAATTGCAGCAGTGTTTGTCTGACCCACAGGGCACCAGTGCACTTTGCAATATGAGGATTTCAGAATGCAGAGGGTGCCCTTTCTCCAGCAATGATGACAGACCAATCTGACACATTATTTCTTATTAGATATTTGCTCAGCCCAGGTGACAGCTGTTTGTCTCAAAACTTGACTTAGAAGCATTCAATCCATCATGCATACCGAGTTATAAACCAGAATAAACCTATTTACTGCATTGATTTGAAGAGTTAAGATGCTACTGGCACTTCTTCAGATGCCCTGGGTGAGAAATAATGCTCATTCTTTAAAATTTTCACAAGTTAAATGAGGAATAAAAGGGACAATATCCAGTGCTGGGGTGCTTAGCAAACTGCCAAAAGCACGCTCTTAACTTAAAACAATTTTCTTATCCATTTTTTCATTACATTGGTAACATACATATTAATGAGGTTTATACATATTCAAACATTCCTATGAGTTCTTACACACTTTCTGGGAATTCTTTTAGCTTTATTCAACCTTTAACTCGTGCAATAGTGTAGATTTAATTTTTGGGAGTCAAAAATTTTGTATGTCATTTCCTCACAATGTATATGCCATTTCCTCACAATTGACAAAATAAATGGAATTATTGATAAGATAATGATAGCCACAGGGTCAGTAGCAGGAGTTTTTTCACATCCTTTCTTTCAGTGTTATCTCTGTGGTTCCTTCAATGCTACCTAATCATACAGACAGTTTTAGCTATTTCCACAAACTTACCTAAGTCACTATTGTCATTCAGTTAAAAATAAAAGTGTTCTGCAAAAGTTAGCATTCCACAATCTCTATTTTAACATTTTGCAAAAGCCTAAATTAATATATATATTATCACACTACTATTTATATAAGCTACACAGTGCATACAAAAGGGGACAGATAAAACCATATTAAAGCACTTAAAAGGGGTTACAAATAGCATTATATTAAAATCGTTGTGATCAATAATAACTTGCAAAAACCAACACCTAAATGTGAAAGCCCATAACTTTATTGGCATTTATAACATTTATATATATAACANTATAGTTATATATAGTTATATATAGTTATATATAGTTATATATAGTTATAACAGCCTGGGTGAGCTCAGAGGGGACAGCAAGAAGTGAGCACAGGGTGACTTTCTGCACCCAAAAGTGGAACCTATTTCCCTCCTTTCCTCGAAGTCAACAATTGCCAAGGGACCTGGGACATCAGGAACAATTAACCAAGTGAGTGGTGGACTGGAGCTAACGAGACCACACAGGTTTCACTGTGACTCCAGCACCAGCTCAGCTCAAAGTCATTTTGAAACTGCCCTACACCACAGTGGGGAACTCCTCAGGGCTGCCAGGGCAGCCTGGCCTGTCCAATTTGAGCAGATACTGCTTTTATCCTAAAGTCCACTTGGGAATCACCACTGAGTGTCAATCTCACCTTTCACTCTGAGCTTTCCCCTCATAACCACAAAGAAATAAAGTTATTTTTGTTAAAAGCACAAATATCATGACACAAATATCCCAATTTGTGGGGGAGTGGGAGTACAGCCAGGCACAGTGAAACTCAGATGTACAAATGCAAACACTGTCATGGTTCTGAGAGCTTTTCCTGAAAGCACAGCAGGGAAGAGACTGAAGGAGAGGCTGCCAAGGGGGCCAAAATCTCCATCAGGTGCTCAGGATGGACAAAGCACACACTGAAACCACTGATAGGAAGAGCTTTGCTTTAAAACTTTAAAAGAGTTTGGTCTACCCTGCCATTTCCTTCACACTGTGGTGGCTGGGCAGAAGGGAGGACTGTAAACTACAACAAAATGTACTTCCAAACACACTTTTATTCAAGATTTGGTCAGCTGCAAGTCAACAATTTTGCCTGTTGAGCATCACAGCAGAGCAAGGATTTCCCCTGCCCTGCTCCCTGCCCTGGAGCAGGGGGAGGTGACAGATGGGGACATCCCTCTCCATCTTTCCTTTCAGGCAAAGAGAAGTGCTGCCACCAGCAGTGAGGCACAGATCCCATGGCAGCAGTGCCAGCCCACGGGAGGAGAGAGCAGCAGGACAAACATCAGCACACAACCAGCAAGGACCAGTGTTTGACCAGAGATTGTCACACAAATGACAGGAGATGCATGCACTGACCAAGGAAAGACTGGGATAAGCAGCAGGAAGCAATAACTTGGAATGCAAAATCAGAAGTCAAGATAACTCCTACACAGAAGTGGCTTGTGTCAAGCAAAAGTGAGGTTTTAAAGAGGGTATTGTAAACAATAAAGCTGGAGGAATAAGGGAAGACAAAAAATGATTTTGCTCTTCCCACTAAGAGATTGCCTCCTTTTTAAGAAGTTGGACCGGGCAACAGAAGGAAGACTTTTTTTTTCCTGGCCTTGGGGCTGGTTTCAAGAATAAGCATTTGCTCATTTAGAGTAGCTCTGCAAACCTCAGGCAGTATCACAGTGTGACTCTCAGGTGGAGAGTTGTGTTAGTTCACAGAACTGGGACAGATCCTGGCTGGGAGAAGGGAGGTTCAGTAACGGGAGTTTCCAAGCTTGGGGGATTTTTTTTATTTTTTTCCTCTTCTGAGAATATATCTGAAGAGAAAGAGCTGTGGCAAGGATGAAAGGACTCCCTCTCCTAAACCTTACTAACCACATGGGACATCATGCAATGAACAGCTCATAAACAGAGAGGTGGGGCTGCCAAAATGCTCAAAATATTCTCTTGCTTCCAAGGAAGAGGAAGGAAGATCAGCCATTTATCACCTAATACAAGAAGGGTAGGAAGAGTTGATGCATTCCTCTCTGCTCCTGCTTCCTCCCTCATCCCCACAGAAGTTAGAACATCCCAGATGGGAAAGCTTGGTAGCACCAGGAATCATAAAAACCTAAAGCCACAATAATATCCTGCTCTGCAGCCATGTGAAACATGTCAGGTTCACCAGAGATAAAAAAATGACCACTCTGCAGGTCATAAAATACAAACAAATGTTGATGTTCAGGGAAGGGAGAGATTGGTAATAAAATATCCTGTGCCTATTTAGATTATTTGCCACCAGCCATGCAGATTTACAGTGCAGCAGCCACACATCCAACTTCAAACCATCAGAGACAAGGTGCAATCACCTCTGCCTCTCAACCTCTGTAGAAGTTTCCCAGTTTTCTGGGATTTCCCTTGGAATCCCTCTTGGCTACAGCAGATGCTCTCACAGCGCTTTCCAAAGTCATCAGCACGTATGAAATTGAAATATTTTGAAACTGAAATATTTGAAATTGAAAAAAAATGTCAATATTTGGAAATTGAAAGATTCCACCTGTCTCTGCTGGTGACACCACAGTGACACCGATTTTCTAAAGGTCCACCACTCAGTGAGCTCCATTTCCAGTGTTCTCACCTGGGCACTCAAATCATCAGGTATGGCTAAAAACCCTTCCTCTACCACTGCCATAAAGATGAGGTAATAGCACAGGCCTAGGAAAACCAAGCATGAAAGGACAGCCCCAAACACTCCCTAAATTCAGAGGCATTTGCAGTTAGGCACAGACTAAACTGCCTGGACTAAACTGGTGTGTTATCATCCATCTCAACAAGAAATGTGCCCCAAAATTATCATTATGGTGTCTTAGTCCTGTATTCTGCTTGAATCAGCCAGGATTTCTCTCCTGTTTACTACTGGCTTCATCTCATTTGAATGCAAATAATGATTTGCAACATTAAGAAGCAAAAATATTATATACTAAATACTATAATAAGTATACTTATAATTATTATTACATAATAGGATTTTTACTATATATAGTAAAAATACTATATATAATATTAAGAATACAAAAATACTACTTTCCATCCTTCTGCAAGATAAAAAAATGTAGAGAAGAGGTGAAATTGCTTGGCACAGGCAGGCAGCCATGGAAAGGCAGAGAGTCAGCACTGCACCTCCCTGAGCCTCAGGGAACTCCAACCAACCCCAAAATCAAATGTACTCCAGCTTCCCAAACAAAGGGAGGTTGCCAGAACAACATCCTCATACCAGAATAATCCACAGTTCCTCGTGTGGTTCCCCCAGTCCAGATGCAGAGTAAATTTTTTCTGCCTCAGGTTCACCACCACCAGAATTCTCTGCTTCTGGGAAGGAGCTCAGTGCCTATGTTGGAAATGTTAAGAATGCAGTGCAAAACTAATATTCCTCTCACTAGGCTGCCCCAAAATTCCCAGCTGTTGGCCTGTTAATAGTCACCAGCAATGAAGAATTTAACTCCAGGACAGCAGCAACAAAAAGCAATGTCCCTGCAGAACACTCAGCAGCTTCCCTAAGCTTTCCTTCCCTTTTTCTTAGGCCATTTGTGGTGGCCAATTAAAAAAAAAAAAATTAACCTGGGGTAGGTTAACCATGTGCTTGATTCAGCCCAGAAAAACATCTTGATACCTACATAGAGCTTTTTTCAACTGCTCCCTCTGCTCTCACAGCGAAATAATTACCAGGATATTTCCCACTGCCTTTTCCACTGCCCAGCCAATGATCTAAAAATGCATTACAAGTTTTCAATGAGCTCCACAAGCCCTGTCTGGTAGAGTAAACAGATTTTAGCCTCCAGAAATTGAAAGAGAATGGGGAAAATGACTTGGACAAGACTAACTGGCAAAACTACAGGGAAACAGGCCATAAGCACAGCTTCATTTGTGTTAAGCCAGCAGCTGAAGATCCTCAGCACACAAAACTCTCATGGGCAATAAATATACCTGTAAATAAATGGCTGGGTGACAGTGAGCTCCTTATGCACTGAAGGGGGAAGAAGTGAAATATCTCCCTGATTCCAGCACCTGAAAACCTTTTGTCACTTCTGACACTTTCAGGTGGTGCTGTTCCCCCAAAAAGCTGCAAAAGCAGGGAATGCTGCAGAGCAGCTGCAGCTGCCCTGGTTCTCTTGCTGGATCACAGCAATCCCACATCAGAGCAGGAGAAATCCCCACTGCTGGAGCAGGATACATCACTCTGTTTGTCACACAGACAGCTGAAGGGGGAGTTGCTACAACTGGGAGCATAAATGGGGATTTCACACAGCCCAGAAGAAGAAAGTTGGGTAAGCAAACAATTCAGTTAGAAAGATTACCCTAACACAGGTCAAACATTACTACTCACATATTTTCCCCCACTCCTTTCCTCCCATCCCTGTCCCTTTTTCTTCCATCCCCACTTCATTGCTCTCCCATGTAACATCTCAGCTACCACAAGTCCAGCTAAAAGCCAGATCAAAAGCCATATTTGATGCCATCTGCATTAGGAGATGGCAGTGGCAGATTCTGTGTCAAATTTGGCAGCTGCTAAAACTGAAGGGAGGTCAGAGGTAAAAGGATGCCTAAAAATAATGCCAAAATAATATGCAAAAATAAAAGAAGGTAGTAGCTCTGAGTTGAGGAGATTGTCATGTAGATAACAGATTGCTACACAAAAGATTTCTATTTCTGTTTCACTGTGTTAGGTTTGGCCAATTTGGACAGGAGAAGAAACTCTCACTTTGCTTGGATCAAAGCCAGGACCAAACCAACCAAGTCTGCTCAGTGTCACAGAGACCCCCTGTCAATTGTAGCTGCCACAAAGGTGCTGCTTAATTTACCAAACTAGTTCACAGAATTCACAGAATGACTAGGTTGGAAGAGACCTTCAAGATCATTGAGTCCAACCCATGCCCTAACACCTCATGGTTCTTTCTGGACCATGTGTGGAATGCCCCACAGCTATAAGGCAATAAAGAGAAGGACAAGGATAAAAACTGACCATGAAAGAGTCTGATGGGTGGCACTGGACACAGAACTTTTGAGTGATCTCTTTCCAATGGCCACGTTAGAACTCAGTGCTGTGGTCCCTGCTGCAAGCCATGGAACAGCTGCTGTTCACAGCTCTGCTCGTGTTCCACTGGCTCTGACAGCAGCTTCTGGGAAATCCTTGTGCTGCCCAATGAACCACAAATCCTGCAGCAAAAGCAGGGAATTCTGAAATGCACACACTCAGTATTCAGCCCTCACCCTGCCAGATGTGGCTGTGCACCAGTGCCTTGGCAGCTCCCCACACACCACAGTAGGGGATCCATGAAAATCCCACTCACAGCAGTTGTAGGGATTTGAAATCCATCTCCTAAATACTGATAAATCAGAAGGAAGCTTGCCCATTTCTAGGTGCCCTGCTTCATCTTGAGAGTCACTCATAAAAAAAGAAAGAAGAAGAAAACACAAGAAAAGGCAAGACAACACAGACCCCACTCAAGGCAGATGACAAAAGGTTTACCCCAAAACTGAGCCTGAAGAGAACACAGAATTTTCTTCTTGCTTCAGGGAGGAGAAAGCACTCAGTTTTCAGAATGACTGTGATGCCTTAAGTTTAGCTTTC
>VXBI01004564.1:10795-20867 GCA_013397375.1 Toxostoma redivivum | reverse complement strand
AAAATATAAAATTATTGGTTGTGAGGTGGTATTTTGGGTATTTTTTGTGTTTTTATTTTTAATTTTTATTCAGTGTGAGTTCTTTTGATGCCCTGTGTAACTCCTTCCTGTTCTGTCTCTGCCTTCTTGCTTCTAAATAAGAGATAAATCTTCTTTCTTATAAATATTATATTGCTTTTTTGCCATCACACTGATAGAAATTTATTCTGAGGAACATTTCCTCTTGCTGTTTTCTTTAACAAAAATACCCAAATCCACCTTTTGCTTTTGGTGCACTCAGAGAAGTTCTGAGAGATGTATTTTAAATGGCAAGAGAAAATTGGGAAAAAACCCCTGAGTTTGGAGATAATTCAGATAAATGTGAATATTGATGGGAAAAGGTGGAGGTGGGTTTATGGTAAAGGAGAAAACAGATGAGAAAGTTTCTTGATTCTCAGCATTTTCTTTTTGCTATTTTTTGAAATTCCAGCATAACTTGGTTCCAATCAAACTCCCAATAAGTGGAATCTGAAACTGGAGCTGTGTGACCTGGGCCAGGGGGGTTTTTTACCTGCACAAGCAATAAAAATCACTCAGAAATTAAATTTAACAGCGTGGTTTGGCTGGAAACTTCTGCTCAATTTGAGCTCCCCTCCCAGAATTACAGCAAGACCTGCCCAGCTTCCAGATTTGGGAATTTCCTGGCTGGGTTTGAAATGTTTTATTTTATTGTTTCAGACATGAATGAGCACAGCTCGAGGAGCCACAGCATCTTCCTCATCAATATCAAACAGGAGAATGTGGAGACAGAGAAGAAACTCAGTGGGAAGCTTTACCTGGTGGACCTGGCTGGCAGTGAGAAGGTAAAAATCTCATTTTTCCTGGGATTCCCACTGGGATGAAACCTCACAGAGCTCTCACTTGGATTAGCATGAATAAAGCTATTTTCATTTATTTTTTTTTGATGTGGGATGGAGAAAGGGAGAAGAATTATTGTAATGAAAAACAACCCCTCCAAAATCTGCTTTTATGATGGAGCAAGTTGAACCAGTGTATTTTTATATAACTTCTGTATTTTTATATCTCTTCTGTGTTTTTATCTCTTCTGTATTTTTATATCTCTTCTGTATTTTTATATCTCTTCTGTATTTTTATATCTCTTCTGTATTTTTATATCTCTTCTGTATTTTTTTATCTCTTCTGTATTTTTACATCCCTTCACATTCACATCTTAGCTGAAAAAAAAGAAATGTAATTTTTACATCATTTATCAAGTTAGACATGTTTTATCTTGCTTATATTGTCATGTCCTGTTTCTAGGGGTTTTTTTTTTGTAATTATTTCACATACTAAATGAATGAAATACCAGCAGTTAATTTAATACAGTTTAATGCTTGTTTTTAATGTAGTTCTCAATTCTACTCGAAGCTCCCTGAATTTTGATTGTGGTGACTATCTCTGCTTTTCAATGTAGAAAAATAAACCCCAGAAAATGCCTTTTATCTATTTAGAAAAAGAGTAATGGTTTAGAGCGGTGCTGCAATGCAAAAATGTTTCCCAATTCTCACTCTGATGTCCCCTGGAGTGCTCAAAATCTGCTTTATTGGGATTTTATTGGGATTTTATTGGGGTTTTGGGTTGCTCATTGCACACATCAATTGATTACCCACGGGTGCAATGCAGAAGTGATTTGTCAGAGTAATTAATCATGTTAATATGATTGCATGGAGGTGTTAAAGTAAAAGCTCTTTATGATGTTTACAAAATGAGGGCACTCCTCTCCTCTGAAAAAACAACTTTTGTGGTTTATTATGTTTGGGCACGGTACAGAAAAGCTGAAATATGGATTTCTTGGGTAGTTTGTCCTTTTAAAACACACAACTGCTTTTTTTTTTTTTCATGCCATGGGGCATTTTTAGGTGAAAGTACAGATAGTTTTAATGCAGAAAAAAAAAAAAGATTTATCCTGTATTTGAATACTTCAGAAAATTCAATTTTTTTTGTCAGTGTAGTAGCAGAAAGGAAAAATACCAGCAAGTTAGGAGTGTGTAAAATAGAATTTATCAGTTGTAGAACACAAGGCATTTGTCTTGGTGTGAAAATGGGTTGTTTTCCACCACATGCAAAAGCAGGCAGTGGCCACGAACAAAATCTGGGATTTTTGGGATATTTTTGGTCCTTGCAAGCACACCACAAAGGCAAGATGCTCATTTTGGGGCTGCTGAGCCTCCCCGTGGTGCTCCCTGTCTGTGTGAGCAGCTTGGCCTGGGAAATGGTTCCCAAATCTCCTCAGGTGAGCACAGGCTCCTCCCTGAATAAAATTAGGGACACCTTGCTCTTGGAGAGGGAGAAAAATGGGATTATTGCAGGCTTGCAGTAGCAAAAAAGTTGATATTATAATTTGATATTAAAAGCTGATGTTTAATTCTCCTTGCCCACGCTGAGCTAAGCTGGGCTTTGCTCCTCCAGGAACATCTTTAGGCTCAGCTCTGCAGGGCTGAGCTTTGTGTGCTGCTCTCTTTGGCAGGTCAGCAAAACTGGAGCAGAGGGGGCTGTTCTGGATGAAGCTAAAAATATCAATAAGTCTTTGTCTGCTCTGGGCAATGTGATCTCAGCCTTGGCAGAGGGAACTGTGAGTAATCCTGGCTGGGGGTGAGGAGGGTTTATTTATCTGTTTGTTTGCCATCCATGGGGAAAAAGGGTAAAAGGAGCTGGGATTTCAGCCCTGGAAAGGGGAAATTTTGGCTGAGCAGCCACAGAGCAGTGACAGCTGTGGCCCAGATGAGGAATTGATTCTCAGGGATGTCACTGGGGCAGTTTTGGCACCACAGGACAAACTGTGGCTCCTGGCATCGTGGGGTCCCCCTCCCTGCCCTGGCTGAAGGAATTGTTTGTGTTTGGGGCAGAAAAGCCACGTTCCCTACAGAGACAGCAAGATGACCAGGATCCTGCAGGACTCCCTGGGGGGCAACTGCAGGACCACCATCGTCATCTGCTGCTCGCCCTCCGTGTTCAACGAGGCCGAGACCAAATCCACCCTCATGTTCGGACAGAGGTGAGTCCAGGACTCCCACTGGGCATCCCTGGTTCCCACCTGAGCATCCCTGGTTCCCACCTGGATATCCCTGATTCCCACTGGACATTCCTGATTCCCTCTTGAACATCCCTGATTCCCACTGGACATTCCTGATTCCCTCTTGAACATCCCTGATTCCCACCTGGACATCCCTGATTCCCACTTGGAACATTCCTGATTCCCACCTGGATATCCCTGATTCCCATTGGACATCCCTCATTCCCACTGAACATCCCTGATTCCCATTTCACCATCCCTGATTCCCATTTCACATCACTGATTCCCATTTCACATCCCTGATTCCCATTTCACACCCCTGATTCCCATTTCACATTCCCTGATTCCCATTTCACCATCCCTGATTCCCATTTCACCATCCCTGATTCCCATTTCACCATCCCTGATTCCCATTTCACCATCCCTGATTCCCATTTCACATCCCTGATTCCCATTTCACACCCCTGATTCCCCCTGGCACCAGCCTGGATGCATCCCCAGGCCTTTTCCAGTGAACATTCCTCCTGCTTCCATTCCTCTTTCCAGCAATCAGTAAAATTTGTCTTTTTTTTTTTTGGACAAATCAGTTTTCTGCCTGACTCTGCACATCCTGGCTAAATATTCCACATTTTGAGGAAGATTTTGAGAGGGATGCTCCCTGAGGAGCAGGATGGCAGTGCAAGAATCTTAGTGAGGAAATAATTCACATTTCCTTTATGTTTTATATCATCCATGCAGGATTTTGATCATTTCAGTCAGGATTTTGGGTTGGAATGCTGCTGTCTCATGGGGATTCCTTTCCAGGCTCTTGGGTTGTTGTGTCTCATTTTTCTGATGAAAATTATTTTTTTTTCCTAAATTCTACCCTGACATACTAAAATAATATCACTCAAACAATTTCCTTTTTTCCTCTTAAATTTTTAAAACCAAAAACCAATCATAAAAAAAGTAATAATAAGAAACCTAACAAATCAAAACAAATAATAAACCAACTTACATTACCCAAAAACTTAAAACATTCCTAATAAATTAAAATATACATCATATATTTACCATCCCTCATCGTCCAACAAATCAAAAAATCATTTAAAAAAACCATACCAAACTTTAAAATCACTTTTAAAAAGCCAAAAAAGGGAAGGTCCACGACTGGTGGCTGATTGCTGATTTCTCCATTTTTCCTGGGAAAAGGAAGAATTATTAAAATAAATGTCAGGAATCAAATCCATCTTTAGAGCTCTTGTACCAATCAAACTGTACAGGTGCTCCTCTGATAGCAGTGAATCAGCTTTTGCTTTTTCTGCTCCATCTTTTCTTGTGTTTTTATCTTATATTTAATTGTAGTTGTCAGTGAGGCCTTCATCCATCATCAGGAGAAAATTCCTGCTGTGTTATTTTTATTTTTTTTCCCCTGGTACAGTTAAATGAGGGGAAACTCGAGCTGTGCTTTTAACCAAGTGTTAACCCTGACTGTGAGGAATTCTTTTAAAAGCACAGGATTATTTTAAAAAGACTTTTAAGGTAATAAAAGTCCTGCTTGCCACAGAGTGCAAATCACTGGAGTTTGTGAGCTGCTGGGGGTTTATTTGTTATTTTTATCCTTTTCCTGTCTTCCTTTTCCTTTTTTCCTTTTTTCCTTTTTTCCTTTTCCTTTTTTCCTTTTTCTTTTTCCTTTTTCCTTTTTTCCTTTTTCCTTTTTCCCTTTTTCTTCCCTTTTTCCTTTTTTTCCTTTTGCTTTTTCCTTTTTTCCTTTTTCCTTTTTTCGTTTTTCCCTTTCCCTTTTTCCCTTTCCCTTTTTCCCTTTCCCTTTCCCTTCCTCCCTCTTCTTCAGCACTTCCCAGGGATGGGGAAATCCACAATTTTCCTCTTCACTTCCCTCTTTATCACGGCAAAATTCCCAAGCTCCACTGTTGCACTGGGATAAAAATTAAAATCCCCAAATATAAAACACAAAAATCCCCAAATATAAACCACAAAAATCCCAAATCCTGGATTTTGTTGTGCAGGGCCAAGACCATCAAGAACACGGTGTCAGTGAACCTGGAGCTGACAGCAGAGGAGTGGAAGAAGAAATATGAGAAGGAGAAGGACAAAAATAAGAGTTTGAAGAATGTGATCCAGCACCTGGAGCTGGAGCTCAACAGGTGGAGGAATGGTAGGTGCCAAAAATTGGGAGCTGGATGTGTCTGTGTTGAAATCTCGCCATAAATCACAATTTTAATTAATTGTGTCTGATCATTAAAGCTAAACTCACACTTCATAATAATAAGGAAAGGGGAAGAAGCAAAACCCAGGCAAAGCAGCAGCAATTTGTAGGGGAAAGCAGTGAAAATTCCAAATCGGGGTAGGGAACACAGGAGGCATCGCTGATTTTAATATTGTTCATGATAGGAATAAAAAAAAGGAAAAATTTCATTATATTAGTTTTTTTTTTTTTTTTAAATAACTCTGCTCCTCAGGCATGAGAATCATTGTGCTTTAAGGTAATTGGACCTTGGGTTTGGGGAATTTTATAATTGAATTTCACATTAGGATAATGAGTCCTTTAGTAGGGAGTGGCATCTGGTGAGCAGAATCCCCATTTGGCTGCTCCTGTGGCTTCTCAATGAAATTTTTGTTGGGAACAGCCAATTTTCTGATTAGAAACGTGGGGAATTGATGTCCAGCTGTAGGATGGGACAGCAGGCAGAATATACACACAAATAAAAGGATTTTTTAATGAAAAACAAATTTTAAAAATTTAAATTTAAATAATTTTAGCAAACCAGCTGCAGTTTGAATTATTTATCTCACATCTAAAAAATCAAATCTCAACCTCCAAACCAACAGCTAAAAAACCAATCCAAAGCCCATTTTTTTTTTTTTTAGAAAATCCTGGATGGATCCTTTTGTTTGAATATCCTCAACCCCTCCCTCGTGCTGCTGTTCTGTCAGGGTTACCCAGCAATGCATTCAGAAAATTATTGATTTCTTGTCTGACCTTCTGCAATCCCATCCTCTGGAATTTCACAAGGGGAACTGTCACAGCAATCACAGCTTGGATAATATTCCACAGGAATTCCAGGAATTAAGGATTTATTCTACAAAGGGAAATGGGGGAGCTCAGCTCTCCCTGAGGATTTCAGCTTCCCAATTTTTCTGTGTTTTCCAGGCAGGAGGTTCCCATCCACTGAATGAGAAATTAAATATTCCTTTTGGGAGGCTCCTGCTGGATTCTCCACAGCCTGAGGAACATTTTTTTTTTGTGTTCATTCCAACCAACCCAACCTTTCCTCCTCTGCTCCAGTGAAATCCAACAGCGAAAAATCAATTCCATTTCTCATATTAATAATATAAAATAATAATATAAAATACCATCAAGCCTTCAGAAATAGAAATTTGGAGTGGAGTAGCTTGATAGGGGTGATGATGCTTGATTTAAAATTCCACTGTTTTGTGCTTTAAGATGGAAAAAAAATAATCTGCTGAGTTGGTTGTGATTTTTCTTGCCCTTTTTGTTTTGTTTTGGGGCCTCCCTCAGCATTTCTGACCAGTGAGATAAACTGGCAGGAGGAATGGCTGGTAAAGCCTTCAGGAGCTAAAATATTGGAGTTTTTCCTGGAAAAGGAAAAATCCTTTTCCCTGTGCAGCATCCAGGGGCTCCCAGAGCTTTCCTCTGGTGAGGGTGGATTTAATTTGTGCCATGAGCAGCTCACCCATCGCTGAGCCTGCAATTGTAACCCCAAATATTTACAATTGGAATTGTAAATATTCCTTGGGGAAGGGGATTTTGTAGGGAATGTGTCTGCTGTGCACAGGCAGCCTCTGGAAGCTGCAAGGCAAAAGTTGAATATTGTTCAATATTGCTCTCCTGGTCCCTCCTGGAGCTGGAAATCCATGGAGGAAAAGGGATTTAAATCCCAGCAGATTTTAGGCTGGAATTTGGGGAGTTTCCCTCATTTTTTACACCTCTAATCCACAGAGCTAATCCTGATTTATAAAGGGAGTGAAAGGAGAGCCTGGAATTGTGATTTTAGTGCTCAACCTGGATTTTATAGGATTAAGGATGGAAAAGAATCACAAAATCCATGGAATTTTCATTTCCATGGGATCATCATCCCAACGAGGGTGGGCCACCTTCCCACACCTTTTCCTGGTTATTTTTATCCCTGGAGGAAGAGAGATTTAAATCCCAGCAGATTTTAGGCTGGAATTTGGGGAGTTTCCCTCATTTTTTACACCTCTAATCCACAGAGCTAATCCTGATTTATAAAGGGAGTGAAAGGAGAGCCTGGAATTGTGATTTCAGTGTTCAACCTGCTGCTGGATTTTATAGGATTGTTAAATTTGGATAAGATCACAGAGTCCATGGAGTTTGCATTTCCATGAGATCATCATCCCAACACCTTCTCCTGGTGATTTTTATCCCTGGAGGAAGAGAGATTTAAATGCCAGCAGATTTTAGGCTGGAATTTGGGGGCTTTCCCTCATTTTTTACACCTCTAATCCATCATTTTTATCCCTGGAAGTGGCACAAATCCCTGCCCTGAACCCCTCAGTGGCTGGGAATGAGTACCCATGGATTTAGGACTGTGGGATTTCCATTTCTCTGTGTCCCTGCAGGAGAAGCTGTGCCCGAGGAGGAGCAGATCAGTGCCAAGGACCAGAAGAACCTGGAGCCCTGTGACAACACCCCAATAATTGACAACATCACCCCCGTGGTGGCCAGCATCTCCACGGAGGAGAAGCAGAAATACGACGAGGAGATCGCCAGCCTCTACAGGCAGCTGGATGACAAGGTGGGAAAATTGGATTCCAGGTGGAAAGGGAAAATTATTTCCAAGATTGGTGATTTTTTTTCCCTCTATTTCTTGAGAATTGTGAGCTGGAAAATTCCAAATGCTGCATAAAAGCAGGTGCTGTCAGCTCTCCACCCCCTTTCCCTGTGCAGGCAGTGTTTGGGAGCACTCTCCAGGAAAAAAAACCAAATTTTCCTTCAATTTGAAGTTCAGGTTTTCCTTTTTCCTCAGTGTAAAATCCCTCAGCAAACTGTAACATCCTTCAATCTGAAGTTCAGGGTTTCCCTTTTCCTCAGTGTAACAACACCTTGGAGTCACCAGGAAAAAAAAAAACAAAAACAAAAAACAAAATAGGGTAACTGCCCTTAATAATTCTTAATAATTCCAGCTATTAGAATTTTAAGGATAAAATTCATCCCCACCCCCTTCTGTTTGTACAAACACAGCCCCAAGTGCAGGTGGCTCGTTTATTTATTTATTTTTTTTATTGTTTTATTTCTTTGCACAGCTTGAGGGACATCAGTGGCACTTAAAGCTCTCAGCAATTCCCTTCTCCAGCCATTAAGAGCTTTTGGCTTGTGGGAAGATGAAAAAAAAAATAAATAAAAGGCCCAGGAAAAGCCATTCACCACAAAAAAGCTGCCTAGAAAAAAGGACAGCTCTCATCATGAATCAATACTCAATTTTAAAATTCAGTTGTAATTAGCAGGGAAAAGCCCAGTGTGTCCTTGCCTCTTAATATTGAGGTTTGGCTGCTTGTGGACACAAAGGAATTGTGTTTAAATCTTAATTTTGGTCTCCCTGCACAGCAGTGTTGAGCATTTTTCTGTGAGAAATGTCAGCTTTTCTCTGATTGCATCCTCAGCTTTGACATATTGATCAGGAAAAGGAAAAAAAAAATAAATTCAGTCATTCTTTCTCTTTCCTCATCAGAAGTAGCAAAGCCCAGTCAATTATTCTGCAGTGGGTTTGAATTTTTCCCTAGAAAACATGGGAAGCATAATTTGGCACAGGACTGGAGGAAATGAGAAAATATTTGATCCCAAACCCAAAATATCCCCATTTATACCAGTGTTGACAGCTTTTACTGCAGAGCTCTGTGTATTTTTATTTAACTTATATTTATGTATATTTATTGATTTATATATATTTATTTTTCTCTCCCCTCATTCCACTCAGACATGCACAAAATTTGCTGTATTTTTCCCCTTTCTTTCCTAGAAAGGGGAGATAAAAAGTGATCAAATGAGAGCTGTGAAAAGAAATTAAAAATCCCCACCCCTGTTTCATTGCAGGATGATGAAATCAACCAGCAGAGCCAGTTGGCTGAAAAATTAAAGCAGCAAATGCTGGATCAAGAGGAGGTAAGAAACTAAGATAAATAAACCAACCTAAAAAAAAACTTTACATTTTTCTCTCTGTTTAATGGTTCTGTCCCAGTTGTTCATATTAACTGGCTAAAATTCAAGTGGAAAAGGTGTCAGCCAGATTTAAACTTGAAATTTCATCATATTCTCATTAATTCATAATTCAATATTCATACTATTTTCATAATATTCTCATTAAGCCTTGATAAAACTTGAAATATCCATCCCTCCTGCTGGAGGTCCCAGGAAGGAGTGGGGCCAGGATTTTTCACTTTAAATGTGATTTTTGATGTGTCTGTGCCCACTCAGGTATCCAGCACTATGGGAGTTAGAGATTTCCTGATATTAAATTACTAATTATCATTATTTTGGCAATTAGACACAGCAATCTGGGAGATGAGCTGATAATTGGTGCTGCCACAGATTTGCTGTCACATCTCAGATTGCTCACTTCAGACGTTTGGCTGCATCATTTTTGTCCCTAAAATGAATGTTTTGTTGGGTTTGGGATGGAAAACTAAACTCAGTCCCTTCTGTCAGGAGTTCTGAGCATGCAAAATGAGGCAGCAACACCAAATTTCCCAAATGTTGCTGTGGTATTTCACTTTTATTTTGTATCCAGAAAGGGTTTCCAGGGTGTTATTAGAGAAAAAAACAATTTATGAACATGTTTGGTATTCATCACTCAGGGTTCACCTGCTCCCTCTGGGGACTTGTCCTGGCTGGGGGAATCTCCAGTTTTATTTTATTTTATTTTATTTTATTTTATTTTATTTTATTTTATTTTATTCCAAGATGAAGCTCCTCATTCTCTTGCCACAGCTTGATTTGATTGCCCTGCCCTGCACATACAACATAATAATAATAATAATAAT
>VXBI01004543.1:751531-773160 GCA_013397375.1 Toxostoma redivivum | reverse complement strand
AGGGCGGGGGGGAAACCCGGAAATCCCCTTGGGATGGGGTTGGAATGGGGGACGGCCCCCCGAGGGCAGAAGTGTTACGACTCCTCCAGATCACCTGGCAGCTCGCTCGTAGCCCACAAAAAATTAGCCCCGCGCTTGGACTGCCCGAGCCTCGAAATTGCGCGCAGCACTCCAGTAGCTTTTGTGAGCCACCAGGCTGCGGTTCATTAGCTCCGCTTAATTTGCCATTCGCAATCAGACCTTTTCCAAAATCGCTCCTGATCAGGCCGAACAACCTAAGGGAACTGGCGCCAGTGGGAAATGAGCCGTGGAAAGTGAGCAGGGATCCTCAGCAGCTGTACTTCAGCAAACCCGCCGTGCGAGCCCAGGGCGAGCAGTGGTGTTTGCCCAGGGAGGGTCGGGCTGGTTGCGCTGCGGGGACCCCGAGGGGCTTCAGGGCTGCTCCTGCCAATTTAGAGGTTCATGCACCAGAGCCCCATCTCGTCCTCATCAGTGGCTAAATGACTATTAACATATACTGATTTTTTTTTCGTGTGCTTATGATGAAATGAAAGCAACTTCGTAGTCGTGGGTAGTATAGTTTTAAAAGCAGATTTTGAATTCTGCTCCTGCTACTGGACTATACAACAGAGCCAGGCTGGGCACCTGGCATCGTACTTGAGCATCTACTGACTGTGTAGCAATGGGCAGCAACGTCAAAACCCTGCAGGCCTGGCAGAGGTTGTGTCATTGGGTATGTCCACTAACCACTGCTGCTGCCATATAGAGATGGTTCATGTGGATTTGGGCCTGGTTCTTCAGCCTGTACTTGGTAGGCAGGACTTTATATGCTAAGAAAATGAAATCTCTGCTGGACAGTGAACTGTCTCCAGAAAAGGACTTTATTTCCAACAGAGTGTTCTGTCGATTCAAAATGTACGCTGGGGCAGTCAAAACTGAAATGTGTCACTCTCTTCAAAAACACTGTGCAATGCAAGGCACATCTTAAAAGCACTGAAAATGGCATTAGAGGGACTGTGCATATGTAATACGGTGACCTAAGGTGTCTTCAAAGAGCAGTGTCAAGCTGTGCAGCACCTGATGAACTTTTATTGTTTCACAGGCAAAGTAATAGTTCTGTCATTCGATCAAATTCCCCAACAACAACATCTCAGATCATGGCCAGAAAGAAAAGAAGAGGGGTATGTTTCATTTAATTATCTTTTGCATCTGACAGTTTGCATGTGTGCTGTGATTTTGCCATTCATTTTTATAAACTCAATGTGTTTTGTTTTTTTGGGAATAGATTATAGAGAAAAGGCGCCGTGATCGTATAAACAACAGTTTATCAGAGCTGAGGCGGCTTGTGCCAACAGCTTTTGAAAAACAAGTAAGCTTTTTTTTTTTATAAATTCTGTATCTCATCTGGCAATGTTAGTTCTCTTGTAAATCTCATTAAAATAATACTGTATGTGTCCTGATCTGGCACAAAGCAGGCATTTCAATAAAATGCTTTGTTGTGGCAAAACTATTAGAAACATAATTCATTATAAGGCTGAAAAACATTTCCATTCTTTGGTTTGTTTTTCCCTTAAGGGTAACTGTGTTCATGTTGCCTCTGTTCTTTCGATCAATTCCAGTAGTAGTTTTGTTAAAAATGTGCTTTACTCCATATTAAATAAAAGATAAAAATACACAAACCCGACACAACTCCCCAAACCTATATGTAAATTAGCCTTCTGTCTAAATCTTTAAATATAATTTATTTTGCTGCTATTTTAAGAGACCTTTTTTTCAAATCTGTGCTTTCCTCTGCAAACTAATCAGTCCAATTTCCTGAAAAAGGAGCGGACAGTCTGGATTATTCATGTTTTAAGATGACTCTTTAGAACCAGTGCATTAAGAGGTGGAATAGGCCCATGTTCTGTGAGCTAGTGAAGTAAGTGATATATTCAGACTTTCAGTGAGAAAGTATTTAGCAGGAAGTCTAGAAGGATCCAGTTAACTTTGGCTCAACTCCTTGGTCATGAAATTACAGGCCAAGAGCTTTGAATACAATGTTTTGTAAAAAAATAAAATAAAAAATTTTAAAAGGGCATTTTGGTTTTTCCATTCAAATTAATTTTTTCCCATGTCTTGAATTTTATTTTTTGGGCTTTGATTCTATATTTAGCCTTGTTCCTGTTTTGCTAGAAGTGTCTGAAGATCTATGGATATGTGCAACTGACATTATGTTTCAATAAAAATGAAAAATCTGAAAATAAATAACCCGACTTCCTTGTAACAGTAAAATAAAAAAAAAAAAACAGAAAGTAAAATCTGAGAGCAGGATTGGGAAGTGCTGAATGTAAGTGGTAACTACGTGGCAAACACCGTACCATGTTAGGCCTGCTTCATCCCTGGCGTGAGCAAAAGCTGCCTTAAAAAAAGAAATTTGAACTATTGGTTGAGAGCATCACTTGTGTCACCTGCAGTATGATTTTTAGTAACTGGTAGTTGTCACTGTGCCCTTGTGTTGGCTCTGGCAAAACAGTGACAGGGATATTTTCAGCTAGATAAACAGGGGCAAGAGACAACAGTTGTTTGTCCCATTTTATTGTTTATTTCTTGAAAACCACAAACATTATAAAACAAGTCCTACAGAGCCTTTGGAAATTACCCAGCACCATGCAGTTTTTAGCTATTAGTCACTCTCACTGAGACGGCTTGTCCTGTGTCTATGGAAAAGATGAAGTCTGAGAAAACTACAGGATGTAGTTGCATGTAAAACAGGGAATTCTGACCAGAAATTCACATGCGCATCAACCTTGGTACCAGGAAAGTGTTGAAAGCAATAAGCAGATTGAAAAAAAATGCACTGCTTAGGAATGAGCATGTGCTGTATTTGAATCAGAAAGTCCCCCCGTTTTCCTGCAATATGCCAAGGACAAAGTCATCAGTCCTTTCCCAGCTCCTTGACATTCAGCTCACTGGAGTTTCCAAGTTGGAGGTTTAGTTTCGCTTCCGCCTCCCTCCCTCCCTCCCCAAGCCACAGTGCTGCTCCCGAGTGTGGCAGAGATGAGCGCTCTGAAGAAGGGCTGCACAGCGCCCTGTAAGCTTTGCCCAGCTCAAAAATGTGCAAGCTGGGTGAAGTGCCCAGATGAGAGAAAAAAGTTGGCTTGCAGGATGCAGTCTGCTGATGGCTGCAGCTTGCACAGCCCTGATTTTAACTGATGGCAAGGATGATCTCTTGCACTGGAATAACATTTGTTGTATCTGATTGTGCTCCAGATATCAAGTGGAATGCTACCAAGCAAAATAATTTTATTTATATATTGATCTACTAATACTGTCTTTTGAGTTGTATTTTGTACTTTTCCAGTAGCTCTCTGAGGCACTCTCAGTGTCAGAAAAGATTTTTATTGACAGAGGAGCTACACTCTTTCACAGTATTTAGTCCTTGCAATGTAGGCCTCTCGCTAACTTAAAATATTGTGGGCTGCGTGGCAGTTTTTTCAATCAAAAAATGAGAATGGAATATTCAACAACCAAAGGACACGTCGCAAATGAACAGGCCATGAAGAGAGGGACAGTGCTGGGTGCGTGCCCGCAGGGACACCTACTGGTAATAGCACAAAAAATAACCTTGCAGCAGGGTCTTAATCTGTGGCCACACAGATCCCTCCTGCCAGCTCTCCACTTGTGTTTGTTTTTAAAAAGGAAGTCCAGAAAGTTATGTATTTCTCTCATTTCATGAAAATGTCATCTCTACATTACCTTCAAGGCCAGAGCTGTGCTGAGATATAGCCCTAATAAAGGGAAATTAGGGAGATGGTATTAGTCCTTAGACAAAGTCTGGGAAGCAGATGCTCATGAAAGAATTAAGCTAAGAATGTCCTAATGATAGGGGAAATGGAAACTATAAGGCTGAGCTCAGTGGAAAGTATATCAAATTAAAGTTTCTAGTACTCATAAGCCTTTACTTATATGTGTTTCTTATCTCAAAGGGATCTGCCAAATTAGAAAAAGCGGAAATACTGCAAATGACAGTGGATCATCTGAAGATGCTGCAGGCAACAGGAGGGAAAGGTAAGGAGCCAACGATTTTTTTTTCTAATATTTGGGGAAATCTCATTTTAAAAAAGTGCTTTGAGGAGCTGTGATAGGCGTTTCCAGATTAAAGGAGTGGAAATCAATGCTAATGGCAGGATTGAACTCGTGGGAAAGAGCTACTGGGACAAAAGAAGCACTTGACCCTGGGCTTGTGTTTGCTTTCATAACACTGTGGGAGTAAAGGCTTCATTCACAGGCAGCCCAGTCAGAGATTTGTTTGGGGTTTCCAAAGAGCACTGAAATCTGCACAGGGAGACAAAACAAATACACAAACACCAAACATAAACAGGAGGTTTGTGGCAACAATTGTGTAGCAAAAAACCTGATGCTAAACCTCATTATTGAGCTGCTATACCGAAAGAAGTGAATAGAGAAGAACTTTAGTTTTGTTTAAATATTTTCTTTGTTCTGGAAAGACTTTTCAGTTCCAGGTTAGAGCATCTCATTCACCACAACAAAACCCATACTGGCTCTATGTAGCTCCAGGTATCTGATAAAGCAGAGGGGCAGTCAATGCTCTCTGCACTCACATTTCTATGCTGTATTTGTGTGTCAGAGGCCAGCGTGGTGGCTCCTTGTTAGTGGGTGCTGGCGTGACGCAGTGGCTGCACTGACTGACCCATTAGATCAGCAGAGCGCTGGGAGTCGAGCGTACCTCGCTTGTGCAAGCTGACAGCCCCAAGGCTGGAGGCCAACTGGTTTCAGCCACCCACGAGGTGATCTGTGTAGTCATGATTTTGGAACTTATTTGGAGCAAAAAACTTGCTGGCATTCCGTAAGCATGGTCCCACGTCCCATGCCATCAACTGTGATCATGCTTCAAATTGTTGTAATGGAAACCAGCTGATTCTTCACTCACCCACTATGCTGTATAGGTAAAGGCTGGAAGAGAAACTGCTGCCTTCTCTCCCTTACCTTTTTTTTTTGTCAAAGTTTTTAGCACATGACTGAATTATGCTCCTTTCTGTACCTTGCAACAATTAAAAATCTCAGCTTAGAATCAGTGCATGCCTAACAGCAGATGGTTATAGGAAAACATATTAAAGGCTGGTGTTTTGTTATTTGTGAAAATTAACACCAAGCTGACGTAGCTTTTTTCTAGGTGTTAAGAAGTTTTTTCTAGGAGTCCATTTAAGCTTAAAATTTATGGGTAACTTGTTTGGTAAGAGATGAAAGGAATTTTATTGCCCATCAGGTAACAGATACGCATTTGATTCCTCTGAAAATGTACAAAATCTAAAAAGAAAATTAATGTAGATATGTAAAAAGTCCTTGAGAAAGCACTATAGTTGCTAAAGCTTTACTCTTGAAAGTTATGAAACGCCAGAATTGATCATGGTTGTGCCGTTTGTATTCAGGTGATTTGGATCCTGTGTATCCAAGTGACGGTGCCTGCTTTGAATGTATGGTTGTGGTGTTGCACAAGCTCTGTCTCCCTGGGTATGCACACAGTGCTCAGCTGCTGAGGGAAGTGGTGACTGTTTCGCTTGATCCTCCCCACGCCACGTGCAGCTCAGCTATCCCAGCCTGACCCCCATGTCACACGGCCACCCCTCTGATGTTTGCACGGCAGAGGGACACTCAGGAGATGAGCCCAAATGGAGACCTAATTTATCAGGAAGCTTCCTTCCTCTGCTTCCCCACCCATAACAAGTATGCAGGGGATTTTTTTATAAATGGGTCAGGTCAGGTGGCTGAGTGGGGCAGGGGATGAAATGCCTGGGATGGGAGCTGCAGGACAGAGATGTTGGTGGATCCCAGCC
This sequence comes from Toxostoma redivivum, assembly GCA_013397375.1. Classification (NCBI taxonomy): domain Eukaryota; kingdom Metazoa; phylum Chordata; class Aves; order Passeriformes; family Mimidae; genus Toxostoma; species Toxostoma redivivum. The sequence continues at coordinate 767,326 of VXBI01004543.1, read as the reverse complement.
TCTGACTGCAGTTGGACAAGCTGGATGTTGTTAGAAGTCCCAGGTCTTGCAGTCTGCTCTCTTCCTTGGTTGGTCTCTGCTGCCATGTCTCTCCTGCCCCAGCTGATACTAGCACAGCTGGGGCAATGCGGGGAAGGATGAAGCGTTGTGGTGCGGGAAGAGGCAATGCAGGCGTATTTCTGCAACTGCCTTTCTCACCATGATCCACAGTGGGTGGCCCACCGCAATAATACCCCATCGCTTCACAAATACTACAGCTTTATCTGTCCTTCTGTCCTAGAGATAAGAGTAATCTCACTGCACAGATTAGAAAACTGTAAGAAAAAAGAGGTTTGAGAATTAGTGCTGGGCAAAGTTTAAGCCTGCATTTCCTGCTTGTTTAATGCTTTACTTTGCAATTTAACTAATAGTTTTAAATATAATTTCTTATTTTTAAAGTAGATGTTTGTTTTATTTGCAAGTATAGTTACTCCCATTTTGTAATTCATCTTGTGAGCCAGAGGGGCTTTTTTGTATCAGCAAAAAAAAATGAGTTTCATGAATTTTACCAAGGGCAAACACTTACTACTGCAAAAAGGAGAAATGGGTCCTGATACCCATATGCTCCCCTGCATTGAGGACTGTCCTCTTCCTCACACAGAAAGGAAGACATCCATGATGGGGAATGGGTGGGACTTGGCAAGTCGGGATGGGGTTGGCCAGTGCTTAGCACACTGATCCCGAGGTGAGCACAGCGGAAAAAAAAGCGACATGGCTTCTGCCCCTTCTCTGCTTTTCAGAGCTGCCTGGGCAGGCAGGAAAATGCCTCTGAGGTCCTGTGCAGGCTCTGTGCTTCCGCCACCCTGATGCAGGTGTGGACAGTGGTCTCCTGTTCACAGAGTTATTATTTTGGCCTAAGGCCAGGGCTTTTTGCTGATGGTGCAAGCAAGCACAGTGGAGGAGTGATTTGTCAACAGTGAGTTGCTTGCAGAGAACTCAGTGTGGTTTTATTGCAGCTTCACTACAAATTTATCTTGAGTGAGTGACACCTGGGTCAGTGCATGGGTTCATGTAGTTCAAGTGACCTGTGAACTGTGTGCAGCAGGACAGATGAGGTAAAACCAAGAGGTCCTGTTCACTACAAAACACTGGCATGTGTACATGATGGAGGATGTTCTTGGGTTGGAAAATAAATGAGAAACAACATTTTTAAGTCTCCCTCAGAAGGGGGAAGCCAGTGAAGGGGAAACTGGGAAAAAATAACCATCAGAATGTAATGGAGCCTGGGAGTCCCATCTTTCATCTACCTTCTGTTTTCACGTCTCGGCCACCATAGGAGACTGAAAGGGAGCCAGGATCACCAGGGCTTTGGGATGGCTTGTCACAGAGCCAGCAGCTCAGACTCAGGGGAAGATGGTGACAACCACATCCCCCATATCTCTTCCAGTCCAGAGGGAGGGAGGCCGGGAAGCCCTGTCTTGAGCCGAGTGCTCTCAGGACTCCCAGGCTGGCTGACTTGTGGCCAGAGCTGGGAAGTGGTTTTGGCTGTGCGTCAGCCCCCCTCTGAAGCTGCTGGAGGTCCTGGAGCCTCCGGCACAGGAGCAGTCCCCATGCCAGACTAACTGGCACTCGAGAAGGTACCCTGCTATCTCACCACTGCTGGCACAGCTGGCCTTTGTTTCTCAGGATTTCACTCAAACCTTCAGTCACAGTGGACGTGGCAGGAAGAAAGCTGTGAGGAATCAGGAGTCCTCAACTCCTCGTGCTCATTGATCTGTTGGCTGAGCCAGAGTTTCTCTCAGGTTCAGATGGGCAAGTAGGTCTGCAGCAAAAGTGCCATTGTGATTTGGCAAGATGGAGTGTATAGTGGGCAGGGGATTTGGAGCAATATTGATAAATGTGCCCGAGTTAATTCTATAATGTGGGCATCCAGCAGCAGAAACACTTCTTTCTAGCTTGAAAATTGATTCAAGTGAAAAAAGACATCTAAAGTGCTAGCATTTTTCAGAAGGGCAGAAATTATTTCATGACAAAGTACAAAGCATTGCTGCCACATTCCACCATAAGAGGGGCACTTGATCTTTATATACTGACACACATCACAGTCATGCATACTTAAAAATTTTCATTGAAAGTGTGAGGGAAAACACCATGCTAACTTGGGAGTGGATAGGATAGTATTCCCCCAAGGAGACAACATTAAAACTAAAATAGGAAAATTCCAAAAACGAGAATAGGTTTTTGTGGTTGAAGAGCTGCAACTTAAACACAAGATTTTATGCTCAACCCTTTTAGAAAGGGAGTATCTTTTCATGTGCATTTAATAAGACTTTTTTTTCAAATGCTTTTTTGTCCCAAGCCTGTGGAGCTCCAGTTGCTGTTTGTTGAAATACCTCATGGGCCATATGACTGTCAGTCTTCCATCTCCAAATTAGCAATGGCATTGCATAAAACGTTTTCTCAGTAAAGCTTTTTATTGTGTGTGTGCAGAGTCATCACAAGATGTTTTTTGTTTGTAGTTAAGCAACATCGTATGTCATATTGTCTTAATGGCTCTGTGAAGTAGATGCGACCCCGGCAGCAGCTACAACAACTCACCATGTCAAGAAATAGTTTGAAAGCGTTAGGATGAATGCCAGTGTAGGGAAGAAAAGGCAGGGTAGTACATGCAAGCTCTCTGATCTCCATCCTGTTTCTTTGTGTGGCTAAGCATCTCATTCACACATACTGGATCAACACTGCACTGCAGCAGCTTGCTGAGGAATTTCAGGAGAGGCATCATGTATCTTTTAAAGTGTCTTATGGACTTATTTCTTTTGTCTATTATCTGTGTAAACAACTGCAGCCTATTACCTTACAGGGATGGTGACAGAGATCATTTACAAAGGAGAGAACAAATTTCTCCTGTTGCATACCTTAACCCATAAATGGCAAACGAGAAATGTGGTGGCTGTGCCAGGACTGGGTTGGCCGGTTCCACATTTAACGCATATTTTGCCCTCCCCTTGCAGGTTATTTTGACGCTCATTCCCTGGCCATGGATTTCATGAGCATCGGCTTCCGGGAGTGCTTGACAGAAGTCGCGAGGTACCTGACGTCGGTGGAAGGTCTCGACACATCCGACCCCCTGCGCGTCAGACTCGTGTCTCACCTGAGCACCTGTGCCTCTCAGAGGGAAGCTGCTGCCATGACCTCCTCCATGGCCCACCACCACCACCCCTTGCACCCTCACCACTGGGCAGCCGCCTTCCACCACCTGCCGGCCGCTCTGCTGCAGCCCAATGGACTCCACGCCGCCGATGCCGCCCCATGCAGACTCTCCTCGGACGTGCCCCCGCACGGCTCCGCGCTGCTCACCGCCACCTTCGCCCACGCCGATGCCGCCCTCAGAGTCCCCTCCGCCGGCAGCATCGCTCCCTGTGTCCCTCCCCTCTCCACCTCCCTGCTGTCCCTGTCGGCCACCGTTCACGCCGCGGCAGCAGCAGCCACCGCTGCAGCCCAGAGCTTCCCCCTGTCCTTCACGGGCACCTTCCCCATGCTCCCCCCCAGCGCGGCCGCCGCCGCCGTGGCTGCGGCCACCGCCATCACCCCTCCGCTGGCCGTGTCAGCTGCTGCCAGCCCGCAGCAGGCCGGCACCGGGGGCGGCACGAAACCCTATCGGCCCTGGGGGACTGAAGTTGGAGCCTTTTAAGTCTCCCCCCCCCACACACACCACACCTCTTCCCACTCCAGCCCTCTCCTGTCCCTGTCGGCGCAGTGCATGTGCTCACAGCCACAAGCCCACACATCCCCACAGCCGCACCAGGACCCGCTGTGCCCTCACTGCAGGTGTCGGAGAGGACCTGGGGAGACACCTTCTCCTTCTTCTTCTTCTTCTTCTTCTTCTTCTTCTTCTTCTTCTNTTCTCCTTCTTCTTCTTCTTCTTCTTCTTCTTCTTCTTCTTCTTCTTCTTCTTCTTCTTCTTCTTCTTCTCCGTTTGTCTTGCTGGAAGCACCTTGAGGCAGCAGCAATGGTTTTCGTAGCAGTGTGACCACATCGGCATGTAGAGGTTTCCTGCAAAATACGTAGAAATACGTAGACATTAGAACTAATAGTTCTCCAGCTATGCATCCTTGTTTGGCAGAGAGGTGAGGGATTGCATCTACCAGGTCTCCCCAGGCTACAAAAGGAGTTCCAGTTTCATAAGTGCCTGACAATGAAAAAATAATAAATAAATATATATGTATATTATGTGTGTGTTCTGCTAAAACAAATAACATTGCACAGGTATGGAAATGGTATGGGAGAGAAGCGAAATTCTGCATTCAACTTCAGAACTAGGATACTTTTCCAAGGCAGACCGTGCTCTTGAAGGGGAGAGGTTTTTTTCAGCCAAAAAATTGCCAAGGAAGAATGTTTAGTTTGACAGGCCTAGTTCTCGCTTCCTTAGTTCACTTTCTTTGTACAGACTTGCCAAATTGTGACGTCTAAGCATAGCATTGGCAAAAGCAATTATCTTATCAGTGCTGGGATTAATGAACGTTTCAGCACTGCCTGTGAGCCCTGAGGCACCCATTTTTATGGCTTAAACATGGTGCTAGCTCCTATCTGCACAAACAGTGAATTTGTCATGCACCCAGAAGTAACCACCTATTTAAAGTGTGCACACTTGGATACAGTTGATTCATGCCAATACAAGAGACTCAGTGTTGTAAGAGTTCAACTTAACTTATTTAGCTGCATTTGGACATTTACTTTTAGCTGATTCAGTGCAAGATCCCTCTTCTTTTCACTATCAGCTTCTGGGAGAATGATCACTCTGGGTATGAATGAAGTTATGGTAGGGATGATTTTTAAATTGGCTATTAACATGCCAACATTGTAATGTGGGTTTGATTCCAAACCAAAATGAATGTATTAATGGGATGTGAGTAAATTATTTTGCAAATACCCAGATAACTAGTGCTGCATAGAATGGTTTGCTTTCATTTTTTATTACAGTGACTTAAAATAACCTAAGTATTTTAATACAACCAGTCAAGAACTAGAGATTTTATGTAAAAAAAAAAAAAGAAAATAAAAATAAAACACAGCATGTATTATTATGCACTTGATTTCTCTGCTGTGTGGAGAAAGCAATAAGCATTGAAAATGTTAAACATTATGCAAAATATACTTTAAAATATTTGTTTTAAAAATACTGTACCTAGTTGGTCTTTTATGCGTTACTTTGTTAACCTTTTTTCTATGCAAAAGTCTTTACATATCACTAATTAAATGAAGTCCTTTTTGACTGCGTTTTATGGATGATTTGTTGCAGTATTTGTTTGCTTTTGAGGAATACTTGTGGACTCAGTGTTGTTTTCTGCCCTGGTAACAAGCCTGTAGGCTGCTCTGTATTATTCTATTCCCCTTTCTCAGCCAGGAAGCCCATCTTGTCCAGCATGCTCTGGAATAGGCAGGGAAAAATAGCAAAGCAGCATTGGTTTTCAGGCTTGCAAACTGGCTCTGCATTGATGGTATGCTTAATGATACAAGCATGTCTGTTCATCCTGGAGAGCCTCAAAAATCATTTGGGTTTCTAGGCTCAGCTTTCCAAAGGGTTTAGAAGGTGAAAATGTTAACCCAATGACATCATTAATCCATAAATATATGGAATGAGAGGAGGTAGTTTTTACCTCAAGTTCTGGTCTTCTAATTTGACAGTTCTCACTGAGGCAATGGTTTCATCATGTTATTGTTTCATCAGACCCGCTAAGCCCCTCTGTGGAAATTGTGGAAAGCTCTGTTTATAAGGATGAGGACAAAGTCTTACATGTCTGAATGCCGAAGTAACAGCTGGCAAGAATGAGGCACAGAAAAAGGGGATCACACTACAGGCGGACAGACACTTCACCCATCATCAAAAGCCTCACCAGCCTCAGCTTGGTGGCTCACTCCCTATCATCCTTTCTCCCAGATATTAAACCTGGAACCCATCCCTGCCTCAATCAGCTGGTCTCCAGCACTTAAGTGAGATGGGGTTGTCATTCACCTGAAAAAATGTACAAAAAAGTCTTGCAGCCCCTACACTTTTAACCAACCTTGATATTCTTTGAAGTAGTGTTGTTTGGGGGGAATATGACATTTTTTTGTTAAAGGGAGAAATGCTGTACTGCTGTTCTGGCATATTCAGCAGCATACAGAGGAGGTGTCATTCACTTTTAAATGTGTATTTTCAAGGAAAAAGAGGACATTAATGGCTGGTAGATAAAAAGTGGGGTTTATTTGCATGAAAGAGCAGGTTGCACCCCTACTTCACTGTAAGCTGTTAACTGTTAACCTGCCCTCAAAGAGTCTGGTAGGAGGGCTCCCAGGCATGTATCATCTTAAAAATAGGCACCCACTGACTTGGTTCTGATTAAGGTCTTCAATCTAATTGATGTGCCTCAAAATGTCATTTGTTTCCTGAAATGCAATATTCTGCCTCCTTCTAAAAAAATAGCAGTTTGAAAAGACACTGATTAGATACACAGCAGGGATAGATTTGTACAGCCCGTTTGTGCTTATCTCATTTTCACTTCCAAAAAACAGGCCAGATCCATGAGTTGCTGATGTCTCCTCTATTGCTTGTGTTGGCTTTTGGTTTCCACTATTTCTCCTTGTGTTGTCTTTTGGTTTTGTTGGTTTGAATCAAATCACCTAGAGGACATGAACTCATCCTTCATGCCTGCTTATTCCTAGGCTGTTGGGAATGTTACCTCTCTGAGAGAGGATGAAGGTTTTCCAAGTGAGAAATTAACAACAAAGACACGTATTTCACATGTGATGTTGGAAAGACATCAGAGGGTAATAGTTTCTGGTGGCTTTGGTTGTAGCTGTGTTAACAAGTTAGAACTGAAGGTGTCTTAAGCAGTTTGTTTTTTAAAATAGAGCAAGGGAAAGCTGTTTCCTTGGCATAACCAAGATGCAAAAGTTAAGACTTGTGGCTATGTGCATGCAACCTTACTTCAGCCCTTTTCTATCTTTATTGTGCATTCAGTAATGAATAGACCTGGATGAAGAATAAAGTCAGAAATTTATATAATTTAAGAGTAGATCATGGGACATTCCACAAGAACACAAGTCAGGCTGCTTGTTCAACAGTTAGTAGTTGTCTTTGACTAACTTTTCAATGGGTGGGTTTACAACTTTAAATTCCAGTTATCAAGAGGATCAAAGCAGGTTATGCAATTTCTTAGAATGTTTTTCTTAAAAGGAAAAAACTAAAAACCAATTCTGTCACTCAGCATTAGCAGGCACGAAACCTTAGCCCTCAGCAATGCAAATAAGAAGCACTTAGGCTGCTGAGAGAAGATTATTACCCTAGAGAGGAGACAGGCAATTGAGAGGCGGTGCTGCCTGTCTCCCTTTGCTGTGATTGCAAGTGGAGGAAATCCGGCATTAGGTATTGCCTAGAAGAAAAACCAGCTACTGTGGCCGAGGGCTGAATGCATATATTCAAAATAGAATAATTGTCTCTTGGCTGGGACTACCTCTGCCTGAACAACTGCTAGGAGGTGCCAGCTCATGCTGCTGCCTCCTTAGTGTGAACCTTCAAAATGTTTGCAGCTATTTTGAAAGATGGTACTTCAATCAGGATGTCATGAGATAAGCCTGGGACATGGATTCTGGCAACTTCTTAGGGCTATTGTAAACAAGGAATCTCTGCAACAGGAAAAGGTCACAAGCATCTTTTAGTCGAAAGATACAGCATCAGAAAATGCTGACGTGGACTTTTACCAACTCTGTAGTCACCAGCCTCATTAGTCATCTGCTTCTGTAGGCAAGGATAGCCTGAGATCACACAGCTGAGCACCTGAGGGATTGAACTGGTAGTTTTGTTCAACTTTGAGAAAAGATTAAGGAATTGATATAGCTTTGTTTGCAAGATTTTTGTATATAAGCTTCATTTGTGTGAGGCCACCCCGTGAACCTGAGTTAGCTTTACTCAACACTGAACTTTCTACTTCTGCTCTGTTTCTTTGCTTCATCATTTTACACAGCAAATGCTTGGACATTTATGTGTAAAAGTCTCAAAGGAATGAGTGCAGCAACACATCTGATCATAACCAGAAATGATAACCAGAGGAGCAGCAGGGAGGTGCTAGAAATGCTGAGATCTCCAATCAAGGGTAAACCAAACCTCTCCTGATTTATAAATGAAATAACATTTTGAAAGATTATTGACAGATAATTTCCATAAAATATGTGAGATTTTCTTTTTTTGGAGAAGGTGTGGTTGGTTTTGATTTGTTTTTTTTTACCCTGGTAATTGCTACTACTGGAAGTTGTAAAGTGCTATGAACGTGCAAACACAATCACTCAGTCATCATTCAGTTGTCTAAATGTTTGCCATGTCCTAAGTTGGGCAGCAGCTATCACTTTGGAGGGGGTAGGTCTCTCTTGTGTCCTGTGTCACCTCTGCCAGTCCTGTGCAGACGCCAGGGAAACCCAAGTAGCTTAAGAGGCATGATATATATATGGCCAAGCAACTGAATTTCTCCCTATCTTCCATCATCTTTGGAGATTCAAGATTTGAAGCTTAATAATATTTTCACATACAATCTAATTTTTTCAAATAATTTTTTAATGTGTTTCTTCCTCACCAGAAGAAACAATAGAACAGTGTCAAAATCATTTGGTGATAAGGCATTATCATATATCACTCCCATAAAACTAACACCAGTCAACACTTCAATCAACACTAATTTTAGAAGTTCTCTTAATGCCCTGACTTCAGTAGTGGTAGTGATTATAAGATGACGTCAATTTAATTTGTTTTTAAAGGGATATTTTTCTGCATTCATGGTGGCAATATAAATCTAGGCACATGAATTAGTGTTGTACCCAAGATACTCAAATACCAGAAGCAAAAGGAAATTATTATGGGAAATAAAATGAAATATGCCTGGTTGAATTACTTTCAAGGTCTGAAGAGGCAGACTCCTTTTTTACAGATATACAATTGCCAATATTGAATTCAAGCAAAGCTAAATGTTTTAGACAATATTTGAACAGTGCTATTACTTGTTCTACAGGAAAGTCCTTCTGAGTTAGTGACTGAATTTTGCTTTCCACTCAGTTAATTTTCAGGATTTTTCTCTTCTACAAAAAGTTTTCAGGATGAAAAAATACCTTGATGCAACACTGAAATTGTGGTTACTAGGAAATTTCAAACACCGCCTATGTGAACTGCAAGACCTCTGCACCCACTCCAGGAAACAGCATCTCAATGAAGATGTAAAGAAAACTGGTTTACCTATAAAGAATACCCATAGATATTAGTGTGTGGTAAGTGAAAATTTAGCAAATTACTACAAGGTAATATATAAACCCAAGGAGACAAAAGTGCAGTCATGTAAAGGCCTACACTTTTCCCCCCTTACCCTTGATTTAACCCAGAACTCTGTATTTTTTTCATATCTCAGAGAGAAAAATAACTTTAATTTTCTTGAGAAAAATTATTCCCTCGAGGAGTTTAAAGCAAAAGTTAGACATTTAAGGTACACTCTCACAACTTGATTAACAAGACGAAGTTTGTTGTGCGTGGATTGTTCACATAGCTCTTAATGTCACTTGCCAGCACAACCCTTGGTTTTATTATACAAGCCCTAAAATAAAGCAACATTGTTTTTTTCCCTACCGCCTCTCCCTCTGTTGCTTTCTAAATGTATTTTGGTGGAGGAGAAGGAAGTTTATTTTTCTTGGCTTTTCTGGGGTTTGTTTTTCTGAAGAGGCATCAGGGTGGCAAAGGGGAGCAGTAGTGGGGACGCTGGCTCCTTGGGCACCAAGATCATCTCCTACCCTCTGGGTAGGCAAAGCTTCTTCCTCTCCTTTTCCCTCCACTGCCCTCTTTTCAGGCAGCTGTACCACTGGTTGTCTCACTCCCTCCTTTCCCAGCAGAAAGGGGAGGCAACCTTAGAGAAAGGTCCTTGCCAGGCAGCCACCCCAGCGGGGGCTGATGGCCAGGACCAGCTGCCAGCCTGTGGTTTCATGAGGCCGTTTCAGTCCCTCTTACCACACTTTTTCATTTTGTTGATCATAAAACCTGAAGTGACTGTTTTCTGATAATCATCTCAGACCTTCAGCCACAATCTACTGTGACCAATGTCTGTCTGCTTCCCTCCTCATGTTAACAAGAATCCAATACCTGCCCAGCTGCAATGACTTTGACCCTTCAATTTATTATTGCAGTTAGTGAATAAAAATGCTCCAAGCAGGAATCACAAAACAAAACAAATAAAACAATTTCTTGATACTGCTGAAAACTGACCATCATGCACCACCCTGTCCTCCTTCAAGGCCTGCTAAACTGACAAGAAAGATTCCCATTAGTAAATCACTATTGGATCATTAAACCTTTTTAAGGCAGTATGTGCCTTACCAAGAGAATGAGGATTATGACACAGCAGTGGCTGCTGCCCACTGACAATCATGGGAACCGACCTCAGTAATAAATCCATTAATTATCTGGCTCACTTTGACCGGTTCTCACGCCAGAGCCGCTCCTTTGATGTGACCATCAAAACCCAGGGATGCCCAATAGCAGTAGCCACCAACAAAACAAAAGAGAAGTAATAATTCAATATAAATATGTAAGACCTGCTTGCCCATATGCCCAGCTTTTGCAGTGGAATGTTTCTGTGCCTGTGGTTCAAACTGGAGGCAAAAAAAAGGGAAAAGAAGCTCTCTTTCTCCTGTACATAACCTTTAAAGTGAAGAAGAACTAGGCATGTTAGAGATAGTTTTTAGCTATTGTTGACATGCGTGGCTTTTTCAGTCCCTGTTGCTTTTCAAAATCAGTGTTATAGTTCATTACCAATATGACTTAGTACTATGAAGGAACTAAGGATGTGCTTCTGAGGGAAACAGAGGAACTATTCCTCTTCAGTGTGATTATTTGTATAAACAAAATTCTTTATGCTTTTAAGCCCCTTGCAGGACCAAAACTTTAGAAGATGCATTTTTGTCTGATTTTTAAAAGTTTTAGGTGTCAAGCTACTTTTGAATGCTTAAACATATCAGAAATACAACTTGTCTGTTAGTTCACTTCTTAGCTACTCACCTGTAAAGTGGGAATAGTGTTAATTAATTCTTGTCCTTGATCTTGTCTAATTAGACCTCAGACCCCAGGGGAAAGATTAGCTCCTAACTCATCATCATCATCTTGGGAGCACTTTTAACTTAAGTTTCTATCCCTTACCATAAGCCTCTCCTTAATAGAAGACAGTAGCTCTCCTGGAGCCCAGATGCTACTGAGGGAGGCAAATTTTTGATGGCATAATGGGTGACATGGAAGAAAAGCCCCTTTGAATGTGTGACCAGAAGAGAAGGAGAATTCATTAAATTATATTTAATCCTTTGGCTTTTTACTCTCAAAGGAGGGGCAGCAAACTGTAATAAACAGTAGGTACAAGGGATTTTAAGATACCTAATTTATCTTTAAGACACCTGGATTTTGCCCAGAACCACCAGCCACCCAGCACTCCTTTCTCACCAAAGACACACTTGGGGGATCATGATGGTAAACCCGAGGGAGACCCCTTCAGAACTGGATTTGGCATGTACACAGGGGCTCCCTATGAGCCTTGTAGCAGGCAGGGGAGTCATGGTGATAGAAGCTCAGGAGCTCATATTCGTCTTCTCATGTGCTTCATACTCCACTTCAGCCTGGTTACTTAAGGGAGGATGAGTGCAGTGTGGTAGGAGGGATGAAAGCCCTTGCAGGCTGCAGCAAGGAACTCCATTTTGGTTGAACAAAGGTCATAGTTCCAACAAATCTGAAACTGAGACTTGCTACCTGGCTTGGGGTACAGAATGAACAAACTGCAAAACTTCATCCTGATCGAATTAGGAAGGTGGTTTCTTATCTGAGCAGACACAAAGATCATTCCTGTTTTTTAGTTTATTTTGCTGGATCTCTTGTGCAGAACTGCAGCTTACACAATACCAATTATGCCAGTTATGGAATACAGAGTTGTAATTTCTGTAAAAAATCCCTTGCAAAGGATTAGAGGCAGTTTGGGTGCACAGCCATGAAGGCACCCTACTGTGGCCACTCTCCATCAGCCCTGCTGCCTTGTCTTTGTCTGGGTCGCTGCTATTCCCTGCTACATGCAGCAGACAACACCACCAGCCAGAGCATGTGTTGTAATACCAATTTATAGTCTGTTATTATTTTCCTCCTTTGGGGGGGAAACTGGCACCTCCCAGCTCTGTTCTCCTGCTAGCAAGACAAAAATTAGGCACAGCATAATAACGTTGTCAATATAGTTTACTAAAGTGTGATTAATTAAAACAGCACATGGGAAACAAAGCATGGAAAGGCAGAAGGTAATGATTGACTGTAGCCACAAGGCAGTATAAAAAGGATCTAGAAAACAGATTTACAGCATGCAAGAGAAAAAGTTCAGACTTTTAAAAGGATCAGAGCTTTCATAATTTCATGATCAGAGTACTTCTTAATAGGACATGGCAACTGCTTCTGTTGGACTTGCTGGAAAATGGTCCTTGGACAGTATTATCTAGATCTGTGAGTGGTAATTAAATCTGTATTGGACTTTCAGTAACATTACCTTAAATAAACTCCCTTGATTTGCATAAAATAATTTCTCTTAAAACACAAATCAGAGTAAATTTTCCAACTGTAGTTCTCAAGGAACAGTCCTAGGAGGATGTGCAGTGAGGTTGTCATATTTTTTTATCTTATTGCCCAGAAGGTGTTTCATAGTGAATCTGTAGCTCAGGAAGAGATTTCCAGTTATGTTTTATGACATCAATATTATACAGAAAGAATATTGGGATAGATAATAGGATGGGGGGAAAAGCCTGGGAAAAGGATTGTGTGCCTGAAAGAATCTTTTGGGTGTGTTTTTCCTTCCAGCCCACCAGTTTAATAAACACTTTGCCTTGTTTATGTCCTTTGACTGCCATGGTGATGCACTGATGTCATAGCACAGACTGCTCCCATGGTTCATCAGCCTTGTGAATCCATGCAGAAGGGAAGGGAATGAAACCATCTTATCTTGTGTCCTTGGGCAGCATCCTGACCTGAGGTGCAGAAATTGTGGTTCCCTTCTTCACCCTGGCACAAACTTTGTGCATGACCTTCAATTCAAAACCTACCGGTGAAAAGCAGAGGTGCTGCTGACCCCTAACAGAGTGGCTGTGGGGGTGAACATGTTCAGGGATACATAGTTCTTTGTCACTCTGGTAGCGGTATGTGTCATCATTGTATTAATGCCACAGACAGGATGAGGGGCTAGAGTCCGAGTCACGCTTCTGATCATACTTTGTGACTTTTTCTTTTTATTTTTTTTAAATGTTATATTAAGACTGTTTAAAGACAGCTTGTAAAGTTTCCATACACGTCACTCAACTCAGAAATAGGCAGTGATTTGCCTTAATAAAAGCTTCATTTGTACATGAAATTGACTTTATCAGCAAATACAAATCCTTCATTACTCTATAGCTCATTGGAATGAAACGAGCACAACGTTAACTTATGAAATAGAGTCTGAAGTCTCCAGAGGAGGGGCTGCTCTGGGAACCGCGGGCGGGTGACGGCAGACACAGGACCGAGATGCCACCTCGTGGCGTGTTCCACAATATTTATATCAACAGGCAAAGGCTCCTTGTCTTGTGGAGGATACTACGGAGTTGCACGTGTTTATGTCCACAACAAAACAAACAGGCAATAAGCAGCCAAGAGGATGACGCCCTGGGAGCAGAATAAATCTAACAACTGCATGACTCTATGTCCTTCAGACACAAGTGAAATATAAGGGCAAGTAGAATTTATGCCTATTAAAAAAAAAAGTGGGAATTTTCATTTTCCAAAGAATTTCTAGTTGTAAAAGTCATGCAAAATTTTATGTTCACTCACAGCCAAGATACTTCATACAAGATTGGAATAAACTTACAAAGTGGAACTAATGTAGGGCTATAATTTAAAGGAGGTAGCAAGAAAGAAAAGTTGACTCAGATGCAGGTTTAAGTTGGCCTACAGTTAAAATATTGTTTTCCGTATCATTCTTATTTCTTCTCCAGTTCATTCCTGTAAACCTTTGCTGTGACATGGAAAGCACTTGGTCACACTTTTGGAGGAAGAACGGAAATGAAAGTGAAAATACTTGTGACCCAGTATCTCAAAATCTACCACAGGGAGAAGCAAATTCAGCTATACTTTGAAAATGTGTTATTAATAATCTTATATTTGTTTGAAATACCTCTGCTCTAGCCAGATCACTTTTGTGATGTGCTTTGGATTGCACTGCCAGTCCTCTGTAAAGCAGCCCACCTTATCTGGGTTTTCAGCATGCCAGCCTCATGAGTCACCTTTTATGTAAAACAAAAATATCAACAAAAGCTCTAGGAAGGATGGTTCTTCTACTGGTTAAAAACAAGTACGCAGTTCCTTCCCTCCGTCACATCCTTCCCTCCATCACTAAGGTCCAGGAACAAGGAATCAGAAACTGCTGTAACACTCTTCAACACATTCTCAAAGTGAACATTGATCTGGGCTCTTTTCATCCCAGACCAGGACACCTTTGATCACAGTGGGCCCTGAAGTATAAGAACACTAGCCAAGAGGACTGGTGTCTACTCCTTGCTGGGTAGATATTTTCTGTCTGTGCAAGGGCAAGTTTCAAGTCTGACATTGGACTGAAAAGGAATTTGGAAAGCCATTAGATAGTTTCTTCAGAGATTATGCAGCATTCCTAACAAAATACTGGAAACTACTCTTTCTTTGTGTGCAAGGGGTATTCTGGGGGTTTTTACATGTTTCTAAAATCTTACATGTGATTATTTTTTCTCAGATGACTCTAAAACTGGACTTACAGTGCTGAGAGTGTGCAAATGTCCTACTACAAAATTAGTTAAAACAAAAGGAAATTTTTTTTTGTTCCTATTCTGTAAAACGATATATATGCCTTTTCTGGGAAGGTAGTCAACACCTGAAATTCATTTTAGCTGCTTGTAAAATTGCCCATCGTTTTCTGACATAGGAAGCAGCAATTTCTTCCACCATCTTGGTAAGGCATTTCACTGAGATCAAAGAGGGAGAGAAGAATCTCAGAGCCCTACACAGTTCTAATTAACAGGTAAACCGTTAATTATAGGGAAAAGTGCAGGATGAAATCATATAATTTTGACTTTCAGGTTCTTAGGAGATCCACTGAACCATTTCCTTTGCCCAGTCTGAGAGGTGATAACTTGTCCAGCCCACTCTTAAGAACCTCCAGCCACTGGAATGCAATAATTCCTTGGGTGGCAACCTGTGGACCTGGTGTTTAACCATAATTTGGTGGCACATTTTCTTTATACCTAAAGGGTGACAACAGCCCTTTGACTATTTGCTTTCTGCCTTAGAGCAAAGGTGATCCCTTCCCCTTACTCCTCCTTGAAGCTTTTTTGTCATAAAAAATGTAGTGTAGGACCTTTCCCATGAGACACTCCTATTTGCAGTGGAGGGCAGCCTAGGCGCTGACACATCCTAGGAAAGACAAACAATGCCATTACTTCCAGTGATGCTTTTGCATCAGGCACCCCCAAGGAGAGCCTGGCTCTATCCTCATGGCAGCTCCCTTCAGGTACTTGTAGACACTGATGAGGTCCCCTCTCAGCTGTTTCATTCAAGGCTGAACAGGCCCAGTTTCCTCATCATTTCCTCATCAGAGAGATGCTCCAGCCCCTACTAGGTCTCTGCTGCCACAGTTTGAAGATTTGTGATAGCACTAAATGACCATTCACCTGTGGGGGGGAAGGTGTGGGAACACCCTAAGCTGTTAGAGCAGACCAAAAAAAAAGAAAAAA
>VXBI01004543.1:681449-751479 GCA_013397375.1 Toxostoma redivivum | reverse complement strand
AAAAAAAAAAAAAGGAAAATGTTATTTCTAACTGCATGTGGCCCTCTAGGCAGGCCTCTGCTGACTTATAGAATCCCTATGGGTGGGCATGGGATGTCTATAGCCAGTGTTGTGACGGGAAGATTTCTAAGCAGGTTACACCTGGATAGGCGTCCCCTGCCCACCAGCACAGGGCACTGAGACTTTTTGCGCTGCCTTCGTGCATGATTCCTCCAAGCTGTGTTACAACTTCTGCGCCTCGGGGTCGCGCAGCAGCCAGCTGATGGTCCCAGAGTTGTAAGAGCAGAAGGACAGGGCCGGAGAGAACACTAAAATAAAATAGAGAGAATATGAAAATAAAATAGAAATGCGGGGGGGAAGAATGGTAAGAAAATATGAAAATAAAACAGAAATGCAGGGGGGAAGAAAGGTAAGAAAATAAGTTTTCCCTGACCGGGAATCGAACCCGGGCCGCGGCGGTGAGAGCGCCGAATCCTAACCACTAGACCACCAGGGATGCTTAAGAATACTCTTCCACTTCTTTGTAAAGAATAGACGACAAGCGATCTCCCTCCCTCCCTCGACTGTGTTGTGCCGCTGCTTTCTCCTTGCTCTCCCACGTTCCAGGCAGTACCAAGTCCTGGAAGCAGCTAGCTACGTGTAGAGAGGGACGTTCTATTCCACCCCACGGAAGAGAATAGCGGCGGCGGGGGGGGGAGGAGAGAGGGCCGCCCACGCGAGGCTGGTGAAGGGCCCCCGCCGTGGGCGGGAGGCGGGATGGTGGTGAGGGACCGGGCGGGACGGAGCGGCGGTGGCTCTCACAGCACCACAGGCAAGAGCAGCGCGGCCGCGGCAGGGGCGGGGGGATCGCAGGAGGGCGGCGCCGGGTCTCCCTCGCTTCTTGCGCCAGCGCTCTTCCTCCCGCCCCCACGGGCGCGGGCCTCGCGCGGTTGTTTTCCCTCATTTCGTGCTGCCTTTACAAGCCGGTTGTGACACCGTTGTCCCTGTAAGGGGTGTCGCTGTCATTGCTGCAGCCCGGAGCCCTGCACCGCACATCCCGGCCGGCCGCTGCCGGGAGGGGAGAACGGAACGCGGCGCTTCTCTCCGCGCCGGCTCGGTCGCTCCCCGAGCAGACTGTGGGAACAGCTCAGCTCGTCCGGGTTCCGGTGCTAGGCCTGCACGGGAGAGCGGGTCCAAAGGCCTCTCTGCGGTGGGCGCCAGTGGCTCCATAGAGGCGATCGAAGTTGGTGTTTGCTTGCCTTGCAGCCCTCACACACGACAGATACTAATTTTTGACCTTTTTGTTTTGGTAAGATTTGTGAGAGCAGAATGAAAACGGCCAGTGCTGTGGATGACCTCTGTGTAAAAGCCCTTTCCTCTGGCATGTTGTTTTCATGAGCACAGAAGATCTGGGAGCTGTACTAGCAAAAATAATATTCCCTATCTAGGCAGTATCCAATAATACACGAGGATTGTCTCTGCACAAGCAAACTTCTCAAGCCCTTTGCCTCTAAAATGCAAAAACCTTTCTGTGTTAGGATAGAGAAGCTTCAGACTGTGTGCTTGTGGACTGTGCAAATATGCATTAGCTGATCTTTAAAGCTTTAGAGTCTGAAAACAAACTTAAGGAGATCATTTTCTTCTGGGAGGAATGAAGGAGGTTGAAAGTGTTTGGTTTCCATCTCATCCACATCCCTGTTCAGCCAATGGTTCATTTCATCACAAAACATTTACTGTAGCAGTCTTGAACAAAATGTGTGTCTTGATTGTGATAGAGCTTTCTTTGGTCTAAATTCAGCAACTTTACTGTGCAGTCAGGGAGATAAAATATGACGTTAAAATCAGGCCCTCTTAGATAAGATCTAATGTCTTACATATGCAGGAACAGCTTTTCACGTGTGTAGGATTGACGGCATCCCCTTTGGTAAGACCAAGGCATTTCAGGCCTTGAGAAGCCAAAGCTGGGGTGGGGGATGCTGAGGTGTCACTGTGGCCTGAGGCCACTGCAAACAGGTGGGTGTGCTTAGGTGACAGAGGTCAGCTGGTCCCAGCAGGTAATCTCTGCCCTTTCCTGAGGAGAAAGGTGAAGTGGGACTACAGATTTTCCTACAGAGTGGAACCTGCAAGGAACACCAGCCAGATATGGAGGTGGTTATAATGCAGAAACTGAGCTAGCCTTAAGAGTTTGTATACTCCACTAGGTCCACAGTGTTGTGTTTAAAGCATAGGCTTCTCCACTCTGGGTGCTTCTCAGGTGGGTTTTGGAGGGGTACTGACTTCTGTGGCTGTGACATTAGCAGCACTGGAGACAGCTTGGTTAGAACTAGGCTAGGCCCACAGTAGCTGCATTAGCAGGACTGAAGATGGATGTTACAGAATGGTCATTACCACCCTTAAGAGTGTCTCTGTTATGTGACACCACATAGGAAGACAGGGGTGACCCCCTTGATTCTTTGGCTGCCTTAGTGATGGAGATAAAATACTCCCCCTGACAATTTCAGAAAAGTAGCTGAGCCTATGAAAAACGTGATCTTATGCTGATGGCAGGGTGAGCAAATGTGTTTTGTCCATGCCCTAGGAAGCTGTTAGATGTAGAAACAAATCAATCCTGCTCTGTTGTGCTTAAGTTAGCAAATCACTTTCCAGATGAATAGTATATTTTATTAAATTTCTCTTGAGCAGTGAAAGGGTTGTTGATCACAACCATGGGAGCAATGAAAATTAAGGTATGTACAAGAGAAATTTACTGAAATAGGAAATAGTTTTCTTGATGCTAACCTCAGAGGTGAGGACTGACCACTAGACCACCAGGAAAATAGCACTGAGAGTCATATGCTGCCTATTTTATTTTTAGAAATGGCTTTCTTTACTGTACAAGTCATGTGCACTGACAAAAGATTGTGCCTCTCCTCTGGCTTCCTGTATCTGATAGAGAAGTGCATCAGTGAAACTGTCAGCGATTCAGCCTCCTGCCAGCACAGAAGCAGCCAGTGCCTGTGCCTGCATCCCTGAGATGGTAGCTGGAGAAGAATGATCTTCCCAAAAGCACCAGGAAAGGAATGTCAGAGGCTGATGTTTCTTTTCACTTAACGCTGGTATGCCTGTGAAACCGAGTGAGTAGCATTCAGGTTAGAGGTACTGTACCAGGGCTGTCACAGTTTGGTAGGTAAGGCTGAATTTTGGAACTTGAAAAATCTGAGTGATTCCTTTAGATGCAAGCTGTACAGCAGCATGCAATTAACTTGTCTGTTCCATATGAATACATTACATATTATTATTACTTTAATTTGACATGCTGATTGATATGTGACAGTAGGCTTATGATGTAAAAATTAGTAAGAATAACATAAAAGTAATGTGCTAAGATATGGAAAATATATAATTTGAGTATGTATCTACTATATGGTAAGTACAAATTTTCTTTAGTACCTGGGGTACATGCTTCAGCTCTAGTGAAAACCCTTGATCTGCACAGAAGCTGCATTTATCAATCCTCTCTTTCCTCAACTGTGTGTTTCATGTGAAAAGTCTTGGTATCAGATTTTCTTCTGTAAGTTCGCCTGACTTGTAATTGTACATCATCCCAGTTTCAAGGAAGTGGAAAGGAGAGGGAAAGAAAAGATGATGAACAGTCTTTTGCTATTTTATGTTTAATTTTCATGTGTGGTCAGATTGGTGACCTAACTGTTGGATTGTAACTATTTTCTGGGAGAAAAATACTCTTAGTTTGTACTTATTATATATCTGTTTTAACCGCAGTAGTGTTTTGATGGAAATAATGTGAGGAAAACCTGAAGAGGCGTTGTCCAAACACGGCAGCTGTGGTGGTATTCCCAGCTCCTGGAGCACGTTCCAGGCCGCGCGGTGACTGTCTCCCTGTGCCTGCATTGTGGCATTCGCGGCGCCAGGGGACGCGACGCGGGGACGGGCAGCGCCGCGGCTCGGGGCAGTCCCTGTCCCTGGGGGATGTTTTAATGATCCTAAAGAACGAGAAGGGGAGCAACCAGCAGGATTTTATAAACACTTTCATACGTTCTTGTATTCTTTTTCTTCAGCTTCCGTTCTTCCCCTGGCACCACATTTGACTTAGAAAAGCCTGGGTGAGCTTCTTTTCCCTTTTAGCCCATGTAAAAATGCACGTGATTCTGGGGTTTGGGATAAAGAGTGGCGATCAGGTGCTTCATCCAGTGCCCTCTGAGCTAGCGTAGTTGAAACAAATAGGACTTTTTTGTCATCCCCTCTTGCATCTCAGCAAATTCCATTTCTTTTTATAGTCTTTCTTCGGCTGAGCATTTTGGAAGCTACTTCTGGTTTGCTCTTCTAGACAGAGAAATAGGTGCACATAATCAGTTATTAAGGGAGAACTTCTTATAAAAGTTTCAAGCTACAGTCTCTTCCTCATTTTTGTAAAACTTGTGGAAAATTTCAATACCTCAGTCACATTGAGTTATATCTAGACAATCAATTCAAAGTTAAAGGGTGAGTTGGGGACACTCTGAAAATTCATCATTACATAAACTGAAGAAACTGGGCTAAGAATAGCCCTCAGTGCAGTAGGATCAAGCAGAGCCTCAATTATGTATGCATAAAAGTCTGTCTATATGAAACCTATTTTGTGACTACTTCATGGTGAATAGTGGTAGGAGTAATAAGCAAAAACAGAAGGACTGATAATGGACAAAAAAAAAAGATTGGTGTCACCTTTATTTTTATTATCTTTTCAAAACTGAACTGTTACAGTAGTCAAGGTTGTCAGTGTAATTCTTTATGGCAGGTTGTCTTAAATAAATGATCTATAAGCTAACAATTACAGATGTAAAAAAATAAACAAAAACTACATGAACTACACAAGCAGTACAGGTTGTTCTTCTGCTATTAGTGTAAGCTGATCTGAATGCAGGCCATAAACATACTGTACCTCTAGCAATTTTTTCTCTTCAATGTAACTCTGTTAATGTACACTGAAGCAGAAGATCAAAACCCATTCAAATGTAGTATTTCAGTATCCCAAATGTGTTGAGTCTTTCATGTGTGTGGTTATACATGTGAGTTGGTGTGAGAAATCTTTTTGTAGGGTAAAAATTCACAATTTAGAAGTGATGAAAATAGCAAAATTACATTTTTTTTCTCCATCAGAATAATGCAAACAATGATAAAACAAATTCGCCCAATCCTGAAATCAATGAGCAACATGAATTTAAGATTTTCTTAGGTAAAAATATTCTGAGCTTTGATACCACAAAGACAATGAATCCAATCAAATTCATCCACAGTGCCATAACCAGAACTAGTACGATGCTTCTGTCCCAGTCCTAGCCTGCTTATCCTGCTGCTCTGACAGGAATGTGAATGATTTTTTCCCCCATTCCAGCATATGAAATATGAAATATGTATTTCATATGCTCGGGGCAACATAAGTGCTATAGAAACGCACAGGGTTTTTTCTATATAGAGTTTATGCATTGTCTTCATAGAGCTTTCATAGAGCATTGTACAATAGAGGTGTCTGTGCTGTGGATGGACAGCAAACTGGTACATTAGGATAGGAATAGCTCTTCTGGAGCTAAAATAAGGTGTTAGTCACTGTCATTGTTGTGCAAGTGCAGCTAAGAGATAAATAGGGTTTCTACCACTTGATGGTTAGGGCTTTGTAGCTTCTGCAATTTGGCAAAGGTGGTTGAGTAAACAGTACTACTATTCTTCCTTTTTTTTCCCCAATTTTGTTATCTAAGCACTGCTGGAAGAGTAACTGAGAGCAGGGCCCCTTTCTTCTGTGTGGTGGTAGAGAACCTTGTGCCAGTGAAGTCTGAGATTTTAAAGTAACTTTGGGTTTGTCCATCTTTAGCAGGATAATAAGATGTAGTAACTGCAGTGTGTTATCAGAACATATCCTTTAAGCAACAGACTATGTTTTAAAGAAAATCTGTCTCTTGTAAAATAAAAAATCAGATGGAAACTTCAATTTTAGCTGACAGTGCAGGAGCAAATTTAGTGGAGGAGTTGCAACAGTTGTTCTAGTAGTAGCACTGAGTGGTAGCAAGCATATCCTACAAGTAGGATAATGGCAATGCTGGGAGATAGCTGTGTCTGTATTGGAGATGCATTTGGTCCTGAAAACAACACGTTTTTGAAATTAATCTTCTAAGCAGCTGTTAAATTTAAAAAATAAACCTCTGACAAATCTCTTTCTTAAAATTAAAACTGGATGGATTAGTAACATTTTAACTAGTAAAAAATATTATTCCTGAGTCCCCTGTGTGCAATTTGTTATTTTGACATACTCTTTTAGCATCTCTCTATATACGTGTACACTTTGTGTGACCTTTTCATTTATGCAGGTTTCTGCCTGTCTTCAGGCTTGCGTTTTTGTCTTGCAGAATTTGGAATTTAATGGTGCTACTATGCCTTTGTTACAATGCCTGAAAGACTGAAATCAGTCTTTGAGTGCTGATTACTAACCCAAGGAACAAAAAAATAAGCTAGATCTTGTTTAGGCTAGCCACAAACGTCTAGGTTACCTGCAATTATCTCGGGCAAGGGAGTGGAGTTTCTGGTAAATATAACGGGTGTTGTTTTCTGGGGATTGGGTTAAGAAGCCTACTGGTGGACAGTGTAGAAACAGCAGATGAGGTTTCTATGCTTCTCAGTTTCCCACGGATCTAAAGGGTTTGGTAAACCTCAATTTCCAAAACTGATTGTTTTTTTAGCACCGCCCTTGAGAAAAGTCCCCTCAGAGGAGGACCGCGGCGCTTGGGCTTTATGACTCGTAGGACTTCTGGCTCCGCAGACCGACCCCTTTGCCCAGGACGGGGCTTGAAGCCCGCGCAGCAGCCCAGGAGCGCGGCCCCCGGCCCCGGGACCCCGCGATCCGGCGGGGCAAGGGCGGCCGGGCGGGGCCGAGGGGAGGCGGGGCGGCCANGCGCAGCCCGGGAGGCGCGGTGTATCCGAGCGGGCGCGGCCGGGGGCTCGGGCGCTGCCGGGACCTGCCCGCCCGCCCCAGGGGCTGCTCCTGGGCACCCGCGGTGTGCTCTGCTGCTGCTGCTGCCGCTACCCAGCCGCTGCTGCCGAGATGGCTTTCGCAACTTCCAATCTCATTTATTTCCTCCCTGTCAGGGTCTCGGATGAATTACTGGAATGTTCCAGGCTCTCTGTATATTAATTTATATAGCCTGAGGTTGTCGTGATTGCTAAGTGCTCCCAGGTTCCGAAGGTGTGTCAATAATTGATTTTTCTCTCTTTAATCAGTGCAATGGACTTTCCTCTCTGTCCTTCATGATACAGTGCTTCAGAGTTGGTTTAGGGGTGGAGTGGCATACTTGTACGTTGGATGATGTGTGTGCAATATCGTGGTGCTAAAGGATATAGTAACTGTTCATCCCCTAGGTGATGAAATGAGATGATGAGCACTTCGACTCAGTAGCAGGCTTTTAGCATGTGTTTACTTTACATGCTGCAGTTATTGTTCTCTCATTAGGTAGTCATACATTTCTTGTATTATTGCACAGTCGTGGACTTTTAAGATGGGTAGGTGCCCATTAATCGATTATGGCTTGCTTCAAATGCTATGACCCAGTCTAAGGGCCTGTGTTTGTGTGATACTTAAAATGTGTGTTAATGAACTCTGCCAGCATATTGTATCAGCCAGTGTTTACACAGTATGGAAATAATAATTTCCTGATATTGTTCCATCTCATACTTATGTGTACACATGCAGACTTTCAGAAAATTAATGGAGAAAATGCCAAGAATATATGTAAAAGTCTGTGTGAATATAGACTTTCTGAATGAAAATGACTTTATCAGGAATATCTATCTTTAAATGTAAGTGATGATAAAGAATATGTAAGTTGGAGTGCATTTCAGTCTGCCTTCTTTTTCATCCCTTTACCTGGAAAGTGTCCATAAATATACACAAAATATTTTAAGGACCTAAACCGTTGAGTAATGTTGATCCCTTGAAGAGTTGTATTGAAATAGATGCTTGTAGTGAAAATGCTGTCTGATGGCTTTCCTTTTTTTTTTATTTTTTAGAGTAGTGAATCAAAATCTTGTGCTTGGAGGGAAATTCTCAATATTTTTTGGTATTTTTTCCCTGTTGCATGTTATGTTATGCAAAGGAAACACTTCTGGAATACCTGATTTGTCCAAGTTGACATGAGTCAACTCAGTCTCTGGGTTTTTTTCCTTGGCTTTGCCCAGTGGCCTGTTCTCGCTGCAGCAGTAGCCATATTCCCATTTGGATGTGTCACATCTTCTGCTGAAATGATAAGTGATTCCCTTTGGAGATGAAGTGAGTTAGAATTGATTGGAACAGTCCTTGTCTTATTAGGAATATAGCTTTGTTGCTATGTGTATCCATGATTTTGAAAGAGAAGGTTGAGATTGATTGGAGGCTGGATCTAGTAGATGTTTGGCTACGTTATGGCCCTGCCTTCAAGGGACAGCTTGCAAATCTTTTTAAGTGTTGAAGAATAAGCCTCTCTGTTCAAACAGAAGTTAATTCACTTGAGAGTGATTTGGATTGGAGGATAACACGTCTTCAGAAAGGTAATTAAAAAAATGGTGGGAATCCTGTGGCTAGTTACTGCAGCCAGAGTAAGTCCCTGCAGTCACCCAATTGGTTGGGTGTTAAAAAGGTAAGAACTTTATGTGAGCCTCTGCAGCGAGATCTGACACAAGAAATTGCTGTTCTAGGCAGCTGGAGCTGCTCACAAACAATAATTATGGAAATGAAGGACAAAGGGACTCAATTCCCTTGCTATCCAGTAGGTGTGAAAGGAAAGTTGGAACATAACCAGTGCTGAGAAAAATGGTAAAGCTGTCTGTCCAGCACCTGGCTTGTGCCCTCAGTGTCTCAGCGAGTGCCCAGTTCAGCAGCGGGCAGTCATGATCCTTGGCTCATCTGGCAGAAGAAATTCTGTCATCACCCAAAAAGCAGCTGACTGACAAACCTCTTCCTCATCACAATCAATAAGCCAAAAAAGTCAAAGGCTTTACAGGTGTAGCTCTTGTTTTAGTGAGGCATCCACCTGCTGGTGGAAGTATTGATGGTGTGGGTGGCTGCCAGCCACAAAGTTGGTGGCTTCTCACTCCCTCTTGTGAGTGATCTGCACCCTCACAGGAGGAAAATGTCCACGTCATGTTGCTACCATTTTTGCTCTAAGTTTGTCCTGGGAGTTAAAAACGCTTTCCCAAAAAGAGGAAATGTAATGCTACATTTGATGAGTGAAATCAGCATTAAGAGCTCTCACTCAAGTGACCTCCTTTGACTAGGAAGGAAAGCAAAGTAAGAGAAACAAGTCTTCAGTTCTTTTTTCCTTCTCCATTTTTTTTCCTTTTTAAAATCTGATTCTCTTGTCATTTTTCCCTAGCCAGATTTATGAAACAGTGAGTTAATGACAAAATTCACAGCAGGCTAGAGGAATTATATTTAATTATATATCCCCAAACAAAATGTTTCAGATTGATATATTAAACACTTAAGAGGAGAAATTTTTTTTCTTCACCCTTTTTTTTTGCAAATCCTTTTATTGTAGGTGGAAAGCTGTATGTCTTTGTTCCTGGTCAAAATGTCAGGTGGGCGTGAGTTGTTGTACTGGAAGTTGTATGTTGGGAACTGTTTGTTCAGTTTTGGGGTGGGCAGCCCTCTGCAGCCTTGCAGATTGTGGGTGTGTTATCTGCAGTCTCTCCCCAGCTTGCTTGCAAGGGCAGAGTGTAGGCAGGCTTTGGGGGATCTAGTAGTGTTTCCCACTGAGTTGCAGTGCAGAAGGTTGTACTAAGTGCCCACAACCAGGTGCAATGCTTTGCTCTTGCAATGCTTTGCTCTTGCAGCTGTGCTGCTCCTAGTCTCTGACCAAGCTTGGAGAAAGAGTACCAGCTCAGTACCATATAGTGTCCTCCTGACCTCCTTATACTTGAGAATTAATGACTTGTCATGGAACCACAGTTCATCCTTTAGGAAGACTTCTGGATTAGACTTGAATTTTTCAGTATGTAGAGTACTCATCATAATCTCAGTAAGCCTTTCTGATTGATTGTTGTTTATCATAAGAGGTGAACTATGCTTTCAGTTGCATGCCTCAAATTTTTGGTGCTGTGTGGTCCAGTGCCCCTGTAAGAGCTTGGTGAAGCTGTTCCCTGCAAAGTTCCCTGTGCCCTATAGTACTCCTGAGCTGTAATTAAGCATGTTATATGTAGATCCCACTGAGGTGCCATTTCTTCCCTGTTGCTGCTTTCCTTATGGCTTCTCTGTATGTTTTGCAGGGGGTTTTTTCAACATTCTTCTTGAAATGTGGGTTGTATGAGTACCCATGTTTAAGTAATGGTAATATCAAACTGATTTACAGGAACAGAAAACATACAAGCTTAGCAGGGAAATTGTACCTGTTTATACAGGCAAGATAGATTTTTATCTTTTGGTTACAACGTCAAAATAATATGGTTTGTGTTTAATTTTGTGTTCACTTTAGCTTTTAAAAGCTTTTTGTTAGTATTATTTCTACAAAGGAAGTTTTCTTCTCACCCAATAGCAACTGATTTTGGGATCTTCTCATGGTGTTTCTGAAGATATCTGAGGGCCATTTCCTCAAAATCTAAGACACTGCAGGCAAGGACTGGTTCCAGTGCACCAGGCAGAGGAAATAAAAAAATAGTGAGAGCTATTGCTTCCTTGAACTCAGCCTTATATTAAGAAAAGGTAATGTGTTCCTTAAATCATTTTTTTAAGTAAATTTAGCCTTTTCTAGGAGTGCTCTCTCTGTCTGCTGCTCTTACTCTAGTCTATTTTTTTCTGCTTTCTGCCCCACATGCCATCTGTCTTATTTTCTAGTTTGTTTTCTTTTGAAGTATTCTAAGGTGACGCAGCAGATAGAAAAAGAATATGAATATTCACAAAGCATCACTGCCACCTTGATTCAGAGTGGAAGAGGTGTGGATGGCTTTCTGCCAGATCAGGTGATGCTGTGATTGCAAAAAATCCTTGGGTCTGCCTAGGTTGTTACTTTATAGGAGATTCTACGTGGAACAACTTGATGTTGTCAGTGGCTTGGCACTGCTTCTCTGCTGTGTCAGTAGGCTTTTGCTGTAGTTAGCTGTCTCATGGTTAAGTAGTGCCCCAGTCTGGTGGCAAGGGCTTTATATTACTCTCAACTTAAGAAGTACCATTTTTAGAATGCTTTTAAAGCAGCTGTACTGATGCCAAAGACGTGGGTACTTGTGATAAAGCTGAGTTTAATCTGCATGCAGATTTTGGTAGCTGCAGCAAACTCAGCAAAACTTAGCAAAAGGCCAGGGAGTGTCTTGAGTTCTTCCTTCATACTTTCTCACAAAGGTTCAGATATTTCAGGGAAGCATTGAAGTGTATAATAATTTCACATTTTTCTTTAATGAAGATTTTTTTCATGATACTTAGAACTTCTATTGAAAAGAAATTCTTCTCTTATATAAGCAGTGTTTGACATTCTGTACTCCCTTTTTCCATCCTGGTTGCTGATCAAGCCTTTTGTAGTGAAGCTGCTAAAGACTCCTAAAGGTATGAGGTGTGGTAATCTGTGACACAAAATCTGGTCTGTGCCTTCTGCTCCAGCTCCAAAAACTTCTGAAATGCAGGCATTGTCTGGTAGCCGTGTGGTATAAGCGATGATATCTTGGTGACAATAGATGAAGAACCAAGGAGCTGAAACTTACTTTGTTATGGAACAGTGTGAAATGTGGCCAGGTATGCAGTGACAGATTGATTTTGCCTGCTGTGAGCCAGTCACTTGTGCAGATCTGGCCCAAATGATTAACAGCTGATGAACATGAAAGTCTTCTTGCCACCCAAATATGTGTGATCAAGTCACAAGCAGCCTGGGTCATTGTCAGGCCAGTTAGGAAACAAATTGAGAACCAGAAAGGAATTACAAGGGTGGCTTTCTGCCAGTGCCGTGGGTTGTTCTCCAGTCCTCGTGGTTAGGTACCCACTGAAGAAATTTCATTTGATTTACAGGTAATTTGTTTTTTGGTTTTGTTCTGTAGTATTGGGGTTTTTTTTAGTGTATGGTGCTGGGCNCCTCGCTGTCCACCGCAGACAACACAGTGCCAGCAGGAATGCGGGGGAGCCAGTGCAGTCTCTGATAACAAACCCTGCACTTCTTCTTTCCCCCTGCTTCACTCCTGGAACCAGTCTTAAAGTTGGAGAATTTAATATTCAACACCAACAGAACAGACGATTTGGGGATACAGGCATCATACAGTCACCCCAAGACAGCGGTGTTGGTAAGGTATGCCATTTAGATAGGGGTGAATAGAGGGTAGCATCACATCAGTGTGCAGAGGCTAGGCAAGAACTTCCTGTGACATCTGTATTTGTGTCCTGCTACAGTCATACTTACAGGATGGAAAGGAAAATCTCCTTTGGGCTAGTGCTGATGTGGTTGCTCACCTCACACCTCATCAAATGTCCATTTGTTTCCTTCTATCAGGAATTCCAGATTCCTTAAAAAGGGTCTCTGCTGCTAACAGATCCTCAGTGGACAAATTTTTAAGTGAGTTTTTTATTTTGAAAATTGGATTCTGTTTGTAGTGCATCATTTCTGTTAGTACAAGTAACACATTGGTTGTCATGGAAAGAGATTAAGGAGATGAAGATTAGTTTTCTTTTCTCCTGCACTGTTGATACTATGCACTTGACCCTATAGTGTGAGAAGTAAGTTTCAGTGTTTTGTCAACTAGTTACGTCCTTTTCTAAGCCCTGCTCTGATAGTTCCCAGTCCCAGGCTGAGCCTGGCAGATAATAGGCAGGTTTTAGCAGTAGGGGACTAGAGACTGATCTTAAAACCAAAACGGTATAGCAAAACCAAGAAATAATGAATCTTCTATAGGGAGGTTAGAAAGAGCAAGGAACATGAACCCTGGGAATGAACCAGACTTTACACACTGGCATGTGTTGGAGGATTCTCCTGGCCACTGTGGGTGGTGAGCTGTGGAATAACACTGCATCCAGGAGAGCAGTTCCTAGCCCTTCTGCTCAACTATGAGCACAATTCAAGTTAAGTTTATGAGAAGAGCAAGGCAGGTGTGTTTGTTTCTTTGTTTTCCTCCAGGGAAGGAGATGCAGACTCAGACCTGGCAGAGCAGAGTGATGCTGTTCCTTGCAGAATTGGGACCTTGCTCCATTAGGAATGAGCCGTGATTGAAGGGTGCTGTGGGTAATGTATGCAAATGCAAGTGGAAAGCCAAGGAGATTTGCAAAAGAAAGGGTAGTGTAGCTGGAGGAGCTACTTGTAGCACCAAATCTGATTTTTAAGGTGCTTCTGAGGAGACATGTATTTCTTCTTACTTGGTAACTGTCATGTATTCATTTTGTTGTGGACCAGTGAAGAGTTTGGGATGTAAAGGCTTGAAGTTACGAAATGCATTTCTGGGAAAAACTGTCATCCCTTAGTAAATGGTAACAGTCCTTCAAAAGCCTCTCCTCTCATTTTGGGGTTTTTTTGCTGTTTTTTTTTTTCTTCCCTGTTTGTTTGATTGGGTTTTTTTTGGATCTAAAAGCTTTGTAAAAAATCAGACTTCCATGGATGTCACTGGAATCAGGACTTCACAGTCAGTACTGAGTAAAGTTTTCAAATCTTAACTGCCTTGCTGTCAGCATTATATTGCAATTACAATAAGATGTTCTACAGTATTGTGTTCTACATCTGTTGTATAAATTTTGATTTCTTCTTTGTGCCACATACTGTTTTTTGTGACTTCTGTGATGAAAGACCTGTGTATGATTTTCTGACTGAAAGGCTCTAGGATGACAGAATCTGATGTTATAAATTGGAACTTACTTCATCTGGCCTTGAAACATATTTCATTTCCTGCTTCTTTTCACTTATCTTTTGCCCCTTCTTTTTACTTCCCTAAGTCCAGCATGCAGATATCTCAGAAAAGCAGTTTTGACCTGTGGAAGCTAGACCTGTTCATGAGGTCAGCCCAGCCACGTGCTTGGGATTGGATGTATGAGTTTTAATCCTAGGTCCTTCATAATTATTGGCAAGAACATGAGTAGGTTTATGGTTAAACTTGATGAACTAAAAAGTCTTCTTCAACCTAAATGATCCTTGATTCTACAAATTTTGCTCTGAGGTAATACCCTTTTCACAGGTAGTGTGTCAGTCCTTTAAAACTACAAATCACTAATGCACCGTAATGGGGTAGGTGCAAACTGCTTTTAGTATTTTATTTTTAAAGTGTAGGTCTCTACCCAGTTTTAACAGATTTTCAAAGACAAATTTTAATACAAGAAATGGAAGGACTACGGCCACTCAAAAATAGGTGCTTTAACATGGAAAAAGCAAGGCCAAATCCAAAACTTGCTAATGCATTAACTGCTTTGGCTGACTTCAACTACATTGGTGTAGCTGGAAACAAGAGAATACAAAGTATTTTTTGGAAACGTTAGCAGCTATGTCAGGTATAACCTGCGGTGAACAGAAATTTATCATCTTTCATCTTTGGGCCCCAGTTGTGCACGTGTGCTTAGGTGTCGTAAACGTAATCTGTGTGAGTAGTCCCTCTGAATGCATTTGGTACAGGAGTAGAGAGATCAGAGTCTCTGTTGTGGCATCTGGTTGATGTGGCTGAGATGGATGGCTTTTGTGAAAACGCAACACTGGAGGAACTGAAGCTACCATTTTTCTGACTTTGTGGTGTTTGGTTTTCTCCCCCCCCAGCAAAAGGAGATACCTAGCTTCGGAATGCTGAGTTGGTACTATCAGTGTAAGATGTTTGAACTTTAGTTTCAAAATTAGTCTGTTTTATTCAACAAGAGAACCTCAGTTCTATAATAATGTTTAAAACACTTGAGTAATCTGAAATTAAAATATATACTGCTACTGCTTTGCCAGAAAATTTCCACACATCTGTGTTTTTATGCAAGAGTACTCAAGCTTAATGCAGGTATTTTTAACTTTTTTGTTGTTTAGTTAAGCCCTGAACTGTCTCACTGATTGAACACATGCAGTGTTGAGCAAGTAAAAGCCCTATTAGATATGCTGAAGGAAAAATGGCATATAACAGTTTCGTATGAATCATTAACATTGTTCTACCTTCTCTGCATACGTAGGTAACTTTACTTACCTGAAAAATTTTGAGGAGTTGGCTGTGCACAGATGGTTAGAACACAGAAAAATAGAAAGAACTTTTCTGCTTCTGAAGAAGCAAGTAGCTCTTCAAAGAGTCACTGTCTAATTAGTAGGTAAGTGTGGCTCTACTCTGGTATATAGCAAGGGGAATTCCATTTGAGAGGGGAGGTTTTGCACTGCATATAGCGCAAGGTGACTCGGTACAAGGTCAGCAACTTGTGTGGTGTTTAGAGAAACCTGGAGTTGGAGGAAGGAAAAAAGGTAAGATGTTTTCAGGATATTTCAGAAGGGCAAGACAACTAAATAATCTTCTGTTACACAATGTCTAAAGGGATTTTGGAAGGAAGAAAGAAATAATTAGAAACATTGCTGCTTTTTTAAAAACAGTATATGCAGCATGGAGAGAGTTCGATTTATTGTTGATCATTGCAATTTTGATACACCTTACACTGACAGCATTGAAGCATCTAAGAGGCTGCATAGGTGTAATACAAGATCACACTCAACAGACTGCAATAAATTTTGCAGATTAGGCAAATAGCAAATAATGAAGGTTTCCAGTGTTAATTTTGTACATTACAAGTGTACAGGATTTTGTGTTACACTTAAACTGTTCAATGTTACTTAATATACAGTGTAAGCGTGTGTCACAGTTCAGGTTGCTATGGAAACCTGGCATTTTGGTTCTGTTAACAGTGTTTCAGATAGGAAAACATTTGCATCACATTACTGCTAGACTCCTTTCTGCCCCCACTCCTCAGTTTCTTTGCTTCTCAGCTGGGAGATAGATGATAGAGAAGAAGCGATGGCCTGGAATTTGCATGAATCAGGGTCAATTGTAAAAAGAGGTGTTGAGCTAAAACTTAAAAATTATAATTCTACCTTCAAATAACTCTTGTGTCTAGTTGCTTTTTTGAAGTAATGAATTACCTTTCACAATATAGTGTTTCTGGGTTGATTTGAGGTTCCTTTTCTAAACACCTGAAAATGATGGGGTACTTTTAAAGAGAAATTTCTGGTAATTTTCAAAGCATGATTATGTATATTGCTGAAAATGTGCTTGATATAAAAAAACTGACCATTTCTGGTGCTTTCTGATAGACTGATGGATTTGTTCATCAGGGGTTTTTTGTTGCCTGGTCTTGTCCTTAAAAGCATTAAGAACATGTTAATCAAGTCTCATTGACTGCAATGGGAATATTTAATATAAACCTTTGGAACCTAAACTAACTAATAATTGTAAACAGAAGGTGATTTATGGTACCTGTGATTGACAAAATAGATATTTGTGCCAAGCATCAAGCCACATCTTTGTGATTTAAGAGTCTTCAAATACCAGTCTCTTTCTGTTCTACCTCAGCTTTATTTACATTTCATATAAATGCCTTTCTTGTATTGGTGAGAAGAGAGCAAGTTTGCTGTGAAGCTGAGGTCATCTGTTTGTCTTTTGTAGTCTGTTTGTCATCCCATGAATGCTGGCACTCATCTTTCCACATGTGTGCTTGCTAATGCCCACAGAACAAAGTTGCTGCTCAGAGAGTCACACTGATGGTTTTCTGCCCAAGCTCTCAAAAGGTCTGTCTGATGTTGAGGGTGTGCTTGTAATTCAGCTGTGTGCAGCAAAGCCTGATGGAAGGGGGTGTGAGCTGGCATGGTGGGATACAAACTGAAATGTAGATACAGAGCCACTTCTGCTGAGTCTGCTGCGAGTCATTGGTGTGGTAATTTTGGGTGGAGGAGTGTTATCAAGCAGCCAAAGTGGGCAAAAGGGAGAAAGGCAAAGGGCAGTAATACATGAAACTGACATCTGCTTGCTCTATGGACAGATTCTAACAGCCTGAAACAAAGGAAAGCCCGAATTCTTTGGCTTGGCACTTTGACTGGTCACGGTCCCCTTATTCACCAAAGGATATCTGCTGTGATGTTGCTGTTTTGCCATAGAAGCAACTCAGGAGTGTGACCAGGCCTGAAATATGTGACACTGTGGATCCAGTGGCCTTTAGCAGCATTCTGAGTATGGGAAGAGAGGAATCTAAGAAGGATTTGGTCATGGCCCTTATAAACCTGATAGAGACCCTGTAATTCATTGGGTGTGGATGTGATATGGTTGCTTGTATGTATCTTTCTTGACCTTATCAAAACAGATGTGCAAGGCTTTCTTTGAAATACTAAACAGATCATGAAACTAGTTGTTATGAACAAGGAACATGATAGCATTGACTGACAAAACAGCAAGGTAATGCTAAGGGGATTGCCTAAATGCTAGTTGATGTGTTGAATGTTCATCAGTTTTTTGTATTTTAGAAAACTGCAAGTACTTGGTGTTGTATGTATTTGCCTACATGCTCCGGGCAGAGATAAGGGACCAGTGATATCCATCTTACCCTCTCTGGGTATGGTCAACCTCATCCTTCTTTGGTTCATATTATCACAGAGTCATTAAGGTTGGAAAAGACCTCTAAGGTAATAAAATCCAATTTTTACCAAATCTGTATTGTAAAGTGCTATGTCTACTCATTTTTTGAATGCTTCCAGGAATAGTGACTCCTTCTCTTCCTTGGGGAGTATACAATTCAATCCTTAACCACTACTCTAGCAAAGAAGTATTTCCAAATATCTACCCTGAACCTCCCCTGGCACAGTTTAAGTCCTTTCCTTGTGTCCTATTATTAATTGCTTGGGAGAAGAGGATGACTGCCACCTGCCCACCTCTTTCTTTACAGTAGTTACAGAGGACAACACTGTGTATACTTGTATAATGTGAGTGTGAAAAGCTGCAGTGTCAGAGGGCTTGGACTTCATGCTTATTTTATGTGGGGCAGGTTGAGACAGGAGATAAAGTAAGATGAAGGTATTAATTATTTTAGAACATCTGCAGCAATGTTCTTGTTGACCTAAAAATGAGAATCTTCCCAGGTGGCCTGATTTCCAACAGCACTGCACTTTTACATTTGGAATAGCAT
This sequence comes from Toxostoma redivivum, assembly GCA_013397375.1. Lineage (NCBI taxonomy): Eukaryota > Metazoa > Chordata > Aves > Passeriformes > Mimidae > Toxostoma > Toxostoma redivivum. The sequence goes on along the minus strand of VXBI01004543.1, from coordinate 733,430 downwards.
AGCACTCTGCCTGTTAATAGTTTATGCTGTGTTTTGTAACCAGTTTCTGTCTAGCAATTGAAGCTGAGTTAAGCAGTAAAATGCATTGTTCTGTATGGAAAATGCATCTGGTGATGCTCAGCTGCCAATGAGGGAAGACTAAATCTCGATGTTTTTGTCTCATGATAACCTGACTGGTGATGTGGAATTTCTGGTAGCACATTTGTTTCCTCATAACTCTGTGTGAAACATGACAGCCTGCGTTAGTGGGTTAAAGCCTCTTCCCAAGTAAGGCAGGAATAATATATCTGGAGAAATCTTTGGAGCTGAATCAAGTTTTGTTATTGCTGTGTTTCTGAATCAGAAATGTTTCTGCTACACTGATTGTCATTTATTTTATTTAAACTTTGTTCATGTGTACAGACTTGGAAATCTGGTACAGGCATGAAGGTGATCTAAGCTTAGCCTGTTCTTACTTCATTAGTAGGGAATGAAAATGCATGAACTTTTAGTTTACTACACCACTGTAGGGAGGATAATAACCTCCTAAACACTATACCCTGTTACTCAAGAGCAAGGGTGTTTGTTTTCTTTGCCTGTCTTATCTCCAGATCTTATCTTCACTGTCCTTGAGGGCCCGCAGCATGCAAATAGCCACATTGAATCTCCTTGTTTCTCTCTATTTGGAGACACAGAAATTGTGACTGTTCTGTGTTTAGTATGAACAAGAAGTCTAGAAATTGCTTCTGCTTACACACTTATTTTTCTGTCTCTTAATTTTTATATTTTTATTTTTTGTGGATTTAAAGAGTGTACCTTTGTCACAAGAAACGTGGCAGGCATAATACTTCAAAGATGAAAGGCACAAAGAAGGGTTATTCACCTGAGCAAAGGTAGAGTAGCTCTTCTGGGTTAGTTTAGCACCCTCTAGTTTTGTGTAATGGACTAGAACTTCTTTATAGAGCTTATTAATGTTTTGGAATTAATGGTACACTATACATCATAACTATAATGTAATTATATAATTGTTTTAAAATAATTTCATATTTCAGATGGCTTTAGAATAAATATTTTTTGTCCATTCTACTGAATGTATTAAGTCTGTGCTTGTTTTACTTCCTTGTGCTAGGTACTTTTCTGAAAGCTTCCAATCTCACTTTTTCTTAGGTCATTCTGCCTAAAGAAAAGACTAAAAAAAGTTGTAGCTTACTCTCCTCTTTGCTGGCTGTGCATTTCTGGTTTTTTATCTTGAGATGCTGTACATTTATATAGAAACTTTCGTCTTTTCTATTACACCAAGTAAAATGTACTAGCAGAACCTAAAAGCAGTAGAACTCAGCCTGGTTAGTCCAGTCAGTGAGGCATTAATGAAATGCTGCAAAGTTTAGCATTTCTCATAAAGTGCAAGTGTGCATTCACTTTCCTGATTTTAAAAACGGGAGGTCTATGGAAATGAATGCAAGAGTTATTATTAGTGTTTTGGCTTGTGAAGCTTAATAATAGGCATTTATATGACCAGTAGCAAATTAAAATGTCTCCCCTTCCATGTTAAACTGCTTCTGTCACCTTATGTTTAAAGATGGTATGTGTTTTTATTTATTTGCATCTGCACAGTGCTCTGGTAACTGCTTTGGGCTCATCAGAGGCATAACTAGCAAGCCCCAAGGGTTCAATTTTAGATCTAATGCACTGAAACTCCTTCCCTTCTATCTGTGATTTGTTCTGCAATTTCTTACTCTTCCAGCTTGAGAGATATTTTTAATATTGCTCTTGAAGTGCTGCAAACATACGTTTTTTTTTTTTTTTTCGGTCTTAGTACTGGCTTATTGGTGTAACCCTTGTCATCTCTCATGCTGCATCTTTTAGGGGTCAGAATTGGCACATGTACCCAGAAGACTTGTTATTTGTAAGAAGACACTTTCGCAGCGTTGCAGACCTAAGCCAGATCATTAGTAATGCTTCATGTCTGAATGTGACCGGTTTTGAATGTTGGTGTTACAGCAGGTGATAGGAAGCGTGCAGTGCTGTGAACAGATGTGTGTGGTGTTTGTAGTCTCAGGGGCAGAGGTATAATAGAGAAGCAAAAATAAAAAAAAATACTGTTGTGTGGGACACTGTACCAGAGAGCTGATGAGTGGTGTTTCTGGGCAGCAACCCGTTCCCTCAGCACAGTGGGGTCTCCCTTGCTGTGGCTGTGCCGGCTTGGCTGTCTCACTGGGAGTCTTATGCCTTCATCTGCTCTGCCTTCCTAACTGGAAGATTTGTGTGCAGACCTCTCACCTTCCCTGCTTGTTGTTCTCAGTGTGATTGTTGTCACTGTCTCTTGCATTATGAGGCTTCTGCTAAGATATAGAATACATTTCCCTTGACTTGGTTTTCCTAAACTCAATTAATTGTTTTTTTTTTTACATACTTGCTCCTTGCTGAAGGAGCTGAGTGAGCCTGGATCCTCAGAGGAGTTAGTTAGGCTTTTTATTTTATTTTGTGGATCTGAGCTATGATTCTTATGTATATGTCCACAGAGCCAGATAAAATCGAGACTGTGCTATTGATTTCCAAAATTAGTCAGTTTAAATTTCACAGAAAATAATAACTATCTTCTCCTGTGTTCTCATTGCTGCTGGTTGTTGAGGCTGGATTAAAGCTTCTGGGAGGATACTTGCACAAGTTGCTCTTCTGCTCTCATTTGAGCATGTGGAGTTAATTCTTACAGTTCAGCTCCCCATTTGCAAAGCAGAGAATTACATAATTTTCCTACCTCATGAGAGCTTGAGAGATACTGACTCTACAGAATCATGAAAAATATGTCTAGAGACTTGCATAATCTTGAATGTTTCTTTTTCTCTGTATGTTTTTCCAGGACTTGCAGTGGGCACAGATGGCCAGAGAAAAGCTATCAAGTCCACTGAATGTTCTGAAAATAATCAGATGCTTAATTGGCTTCTGCATTGCTGTGCTGTTGGATGTACTGTTGTTCATGTGCACAGTTTTGGAAAGTAATGCCCACAACTGAAGGAATGCTTGCTGATGCTTTAGAGCCAGCAGACAGGATTTCTGGGTGCTTACCCCTGAGCACAGCAAGCAGGACTTTTTCTTGTTTCATGAAAATGTGAACTACTTAAACTGCAAGTAGCAAGGTAGATTATTCTTCATGCATGAGAAGGGAAGGAAAAGGGAGAAAAATGAATTTTGAAAAATTGGTACATTTATCAAAGTTTTTTAAGGGTGCTCTATTCACACACTAATTTATTTTTAATCTTCCATTCCCTTTATTTATCCTTGCACTTAGGGCATCTTCTGCTGCTACTTGAATGTACCAGTGCAGGAGGCAGCTGTCCTGCAGTGCCAGGTTGCAGGGAGAACAGCAGAACCTGGAAGCAGGTTCTGGAGGTCTTGAGAGTGTAGAGACAGTTGAAGTGGTGTAGGTGTGCATGTCAGGAGTTCAGTCTGTTCCTGTGATTATAATTACATTTTTTAAAATTTTTTATTATTTTTGGTGGCCTTGCTGAGCATTCCCATCCTAATTACAAATTTTCAGTAACATCCCCTAAACTCCCTGGCACTAAGACTAGATAGACAAAGCAAATATCCAGAAGTGATTAGATGTAAATTAAAGTATCCAGAGCAGTAGGACTAAAATAAGAAAGAACACTGTATGTTTATGTATTTTGTTCTTTTCTTTATATAATTATCAGGGGCTGACACTGGCTAAATTTGGAGAGTAGCAAATTTTTAACATGAAATGCATTGTTTGGTTTGCCTTGCAAATGCCTAATTAAAGAATTAGCATTGCTGTAGACATATAATATAAGCTTTTCAGAGTCTACTTCTGTTTCAGTGGGTAGAAAAGGTTAAACTGAGCCTGAAATTTATATAAAACCAGCTTTGTCATCATTTGAGTTTGGACTAAACTCATGATATATGAGTAAGTTGTTCTGTTTCTCAGCATATAAATATCCCCCAAATATGTACATTTTTAATAGTCTGCTGATTCAGTATTCATCTGTACCAGAAAGGAGCTACCAGGAAACTAAGATTCATTTTAATCATATAGCCTTAATACCATTTTAAGCAGGTGATAAGGAATAGCTTAGAGTTTTTTTTCTTGTAAAATATCAAAGGACAAATAGGGGAGAAGTGTGGAGTAGGTTTGCCTTCGATGTAACTTTAAATGGTCAGTGACATGATATAAAGTAAATGTGGCTATTGTGTTGTTACTGCTTAAAAAGCTGAAACTGAAAATAACCTCTCAGAAATACTAAATGCTAGTTTTCTGTAGCAATTACTGCAGGCTGTGCTATGTTCCTTCTAGCTTTCAGGTTTTCTTTTTCTTTTCCTTTAAGGCAACTAGTACAAAATTCCCAACAACACAAGTAAACTCAGAACTTAAGAAATCAGCATTCCTAATCAGTTTGCTATTTCTAGTACTATCTTGTCAAAGTATAATTTTCAGATTTTAATATGCCTTTCTAGAACAACACTGTTATTTCTTCTAAGAAGGTAAGCTAAGTAAGATTTAGAGTGGGATCTAACATTAAATTATGCTATTATGAAAACATATTTTAATTGGTGACTGGATATTATATTACTATATATTTTTATTAGTGAAAGAAGAAAAAACTGCCTGAATGCCTTTGCTGTATCTGGTCTGTGGAGAACATTCCAATTTTTTGAGTGCCCATCTGTTATGAATATAATTATTTAATTTTTAAAAATTCTTTGTTTTTTCCTCCTCACCATGTGAAAGGACTTGGAGTTGGATTTATTTGATGTGAGAAGAACAGGCTCCATACCCATGTTGGCATTGGTGGCTTTGTTTAGCACTGATGAAAGCAAACAACATCCCTTGGGGAGCTGAGCAGTGCCTTGCTAGTTTAGTGCTGGCACCTCCTGCAGCATCTGTGGTTAGGTCCAGGCTTAACCTCCTCTCTTCTTTTGCTGAAGCAGGGGGTGGCTGCTCTGGCACTGGGTCTGACAGGGCTGTGGGCAGGCAGGGGTTTCTCCTCCTGGCTCCCTGGGTAGTAGTACTCTTTTGGAGCTGGGGATGTTAGATCATGGGAGAGGAAGGGAATGAATGGCAAGAGCATACCACTGACTCTTGCACGGGATTAGGCAGTGAGGACAGATCTCTCTTGCCTCTGTTCATCCCAACTGATCTTGTTTCAAGGAGGAAACAAGAGTCTCTCTTCTTATTTCCATGGGTCCTACTCACCTTGTGATTGTGGGATTAATTAATACTATTACTTTTAATTAATACTTTATTGATGCTTTGGGGTTATTTGATAGTTCTTGGTGTCATCGTGACACTCAGCTCTGGCTTGTTGGTGCCCTCATGCCACATCACAATGTAGTGAACGCAAAGCAGGTGAAGGGGGAAAAGTGATTCCTCTTTCTTGAGCTCTTTTTGTAATTCACTGTAGAGGTTGTAGTTGTACACTTTGAAAGACTTACTGTAGCTCTGAAGGCAGTGCTAATGAAGCCAACCATTCTGATTCTCTGAAGTTCTAAGAACCTGCCCCAACAGAGAAGATAGAGATGCATCAGAGTTCTCAGGAAGTATGTGGTATCTTCATACAGGCTGAACATCTGAGCAGGCCAGTTGGTTCTGATGCTGCAGTTATGCTTCTGTCATGTAGGTTTCTGTGTCCATCTGAAGACTGCGTTACCTTGCAGAGGTAAAATAGTTTCTCTTCATAAAGCTAAAGATGTCAGATATTTGCTCTTTAAAGAGTACCCATTACTATAAGACTACCTGACATGTAAAAATGAGAGCAACTTGATTCTCTCTGATGCACTGGATGTATTCAAAACTAATGAGTTAGAAAAAGTGCATTTAGAAGCAGTGGGCTTCATATGCTGTGGACTAATCATTCATCAATAAGGAAAGAAAATCGTAGCTAGTATTTCTAGCAGAGTCTAGCATGATTTGTTCTTGGGCTTTTCAAGTAGATTAGTCTGTCTTTGCTGCATCATCTCTTTTGTTGGCATCTGGCAGTTTGTAGCTTGTGATCTTTTAATGTGGGGAAAATAATGGAAACTGATTAGGTCCCAGAGGATTTTTTTTTCTTTTGCTATGAATCATAATTTATGTGGAATTCATTTCTTTGTTATACAGCCCATTAGACTAAAATGTTTAGTAGTAACTTCTGTTTTGAGTTTATTCTGAAATACTGGTAAAAAACTCTAAAGTTAACTTATTTTGTGCATGTACACAACCCATCAGGGTAGGTTAAATGTATGTTGAGGAGAGTAAACAACATGAAAAAACAAGATGAAAAAACATCTTGGCAAGGATCTTGGACAACAGTTTATGTGGCATGTTGTTAATTACAGTAATTATAAAGCAGTTCAGAAATTTTCAGTTCCTGTGTTCCAAGTGCCTTGGTATAGCATTTTGCCAAGAGGTGGTGATTTTCATGTCAAAAACCAGTGTTACTGGTCTCCCCTTTTTTTTTTCTTTTTCTTTTTTTCCCCCACTTCTCAGGTAACCTAGATAATCTTCCTGAGTCCTACCTATTTCTAGGTGATTACATTTCATCTATAGAGCTAGAGCTCCATCTTGTTTCTCCCTGTATGTTTGTTTGAACTCGTATATTGGTCACAACATTCAAACCTCGTACAGAACGTAGGTCACTCTTTTTTCTTTACATTATTTTAAAACTTTCAGATCTCTCACAATCTTACAGTATTTTTAGTAATTTAAAATTTAAAAGCAAAGCGAGCATTGTGTGTCTTACTGGTTATTCTGTTTGTACGATATATTTCCAAAGCTTCCCTTGATCTCCCTGTCTAGGAAGTGCATGAGACCTGGAAGATGTTTCGGTATAAACTTGAAAGTAGCTTAATCTTTCCAGAGTTTTAAAACCTGATGCTGCTCTTTGGATTACCTGCTTTGCAAAATGTCTATTCCACTGCTGAGAAACTGACCTGAGTGCATTTATTGGTTTGTCTCATTGTATACTAAATGGATGCTGCCCGGCAAATATTGGTTAAAGTTTTACTTTGCTTTGTCACTGGGTCAGTTGTATTTCCACAACCTGTTGGATTTTGTAGGTGTTGTTGGCATGTTGATTTATGAACTTCCTGTTTTTAACTGTTATGTACAGGAGACTCTGCCTGGATATGAGGTGCTGACGGGAAAAAGAGCATCACGCTTGGCTGCTCACCTTGCCCATTTCACTGTAAATAATGGAGACCAAGGAAGAGAAGAAGGAACGGCGACAAGGCTATTTTGCTCGGTAAGCTTACAGCGCTTATTTCAATGCTGATTAAAACAAAGAACTCCTTATTCTGCCTTTTTCACAAGGCTTTATGATTTTTGAAGTATTTCATTAAAAAATGAAACCCATGCTGCAGTATGAATCCAAGAAAGTGCTTTCCTTGCTGTGTCCCTGATGTTTAAGTGGTGATTTCTTTCTTTTGAGTAATAGAGGAAGCTTAGAATTATAATTCTCATTTGTAATATTAAACTGTTCTTGGGTATTCAGTTGCAAATTGTACTGCGTTTGAGCTTCCGGCATCAAGTTCCTGGACAGTGTTGATGAAAACAAGCATATCTGAAACATATGTGTGTCTAAACCTGAAGTTTATTTGTTTTCAAATAAAGCACAGATTAAGTAGTATTATCACATAGGGTAAGGCTAGCTAAGAAATTTTAAGTTGGCTAGCTAAACCGTATCATCTTTGTAAATAAAAGCAATGTTTTTTCAGTCAATCATTTTTATAACTTGGAATTCATGATTGGTGATTTTTAAGAAGTAAGTAACATTGCTTTCCTAATAACTTGTCTTAGTTAATTTAGCAAGTCTCTAATCATCTCTGAGCCCTGATGTACAAGAAGAACCAAAGTTCACTTAGTCTTGGGAGGGTATAGAAAATAGGTTTAAAAAACATCTTTGCTTCAAGGATGATTTCTGTTCTGTTGAGGAGAATTGTATCCTGTCTCCACGCAGTACTAAATAACTGTAGCCTTAGTGCATTACAGATATCTAGAGACATGCCTGTCACAACATTTAGAAGTAGTGTGGGGAAAAGTTGCTGCTTCTTTATTGCTATTCAGGTTCTGTGTAATGGTGGCTAAAGACTGGAGGAAGTTTTGGTCACATGTTAATGTCTGGTGACTTGCTTTCCATTTGGAGAAATGCAGTTATGGTGATGTTGACAGAATGCTGCAGTTTGGGATTCTGGGAAGAGGAAATGGATAACGGCATCTAAAGCAGAGAAGGCATTATGAGGCATAAAGCAGAAGTAGCAAAAGGGATAACTAAGGACCAAGTAATTTTGTGTTAAAGAAGACTCAGGCTTTGAGACTGATGTCTCAGTAAGATGCTTTAGTATTGAGAATATTTTGTGTTCTTTCTAAGCGCTGTCTGCTAAACAAGTGGAAAGCCTTAAGAGGCTTTCAGGCAAGTCCTTGGCAGTTGTATTTAATGTGCTTTCCTCTGTCGTCTTGTGAGTCTTCTCTTTTAAAAACTCACAGGGGTGGCATGTCTTGTATGGGTGTAGGACATTGAGCAAGGTTCAAAAAGATGCAAAATCAATTTGTAGTATTAGCACTTAGCTGCTCTGTAACTTTGGGGAGGTTACCTGTCTCTTTCCCTCCCAGCTTGCATCTTTTTTCTTTGTATAGGTTGCAGGCCCTTAAGTCCCCACGCTAAGCAAACTCGTGGATGACTTTTACAAGAATGTCCTTGCAGACCCTCAGGTCACGTGTTAATAGAAGTCTGTCAGTAGGTCATGTCCAGCTTTCCTTCCTGCGCATCATCTGTGTGTGCAGTCAGGGACAGAAGCAGAGCTCAGTTTACATTTAGAGCATACTAAGTATAACACACATCCTGTAGTAAACAGGTGCCACAGGTGAACAGTTTAAATGCTTTCCACGGTGACCCAGATAAATGTGATATGGGTACCTGAAAATGATAAGCAGATTACATTGCCTTTAGTACAAAGACAGTTCCAACAATGTCTCTGTATTTTTTTTAAATGTTTAAAATTTTGACTTAATGTCAAAGGTCAGATTTTGACTTGACACAGGAGTTACTAGATTAGATGCCTCATATTGAGATGCAGATAATTTAAGGAGGTGCATGCTTTAGTGTTGCTATCAGTTGGGGTTGAGAAGGATCCCTTTTGCTTATACACTGGTTATAAAGGGGAAAATGTTTATATTCAATGCTGGTGGAATAAAATATTTAATATAGTCCACTAAGTACCTATAAATGAAAATACACAAATCTTAATAGAAAAATCTCCTTAATGTGAGGGGAAAGATCAGGGTCAAAATGAGCATTAACTGAAAAATGGGGAATTATGCTTTTTCTCTTAAGCTCCTGCTAACAGAAACCCAAGTTCTCTGTTGGCAGATCCAGGGAACATGTTAACATGAGCAGCGGGACAAACAGTTCCCTTGCTGCCCTGCCAGCATCCCAAAGTGCCTGACTTCCCATCAGACGGTGGCTTTTGGCCTTCAGAGCAGTGTTATCTTGGTGCCTCCTGAGCAGCTTTTGGTAATAGGGGGGTGCTCAGTGTCTGAGTGGTTATGCTTGCAGTTCTTGGAAGGATTGGTTTGAGAATCCCAAAATATGTGCTTACAAACCAGCTCCTGAATTGCAAGATCAAAATGAATGTGAAATTGTCTGCATCTCTGTCCCCCAAATTCAGCATTGTTTACACATTTATCCTCTAAAATATTTGAAATTGCTTTGTAGAAGCGGTCCACTCAGCCATCATATTTTTCCACTACAGACAGTTATGGTCCTAGTGCCTCAGTTTTCCCAGGTCTTTCTCCCTCCCTGTGGCAAGTGAAGCTGAAATGAAACTTTCTTCATCCATTTTTGCTTCTTACCAAATGCAATTTTACCCACTGTATTTTGTGGTAAAGGGCTTATTTTTTGCCTTGGTTGTCAGGAAAGAAAAAAAAGTGATTTTTTTCAAACAAAATAGACCTATCTTTAAAACCTTTTAAAGTGTGATTTAGATTCCTTTCGTAGATAAAATGTTACGGCTCGTAGGAGTTTAACAGGCAAGAAGTGAAAGTGTAAGAGTAACATGAGCATACATTTCTCTTATGCAATAGGTTCTTATTTAACTGTTACTCCTACTTACAGGCTATTCTGTGTAGTTAAGTTTTCTTGCCTTATTTTCCCAACCATGTTTTTAGCCTTTTCTGTTGTCTTCTGTTTCACTGGCTCCTGAATGGACCAGTATCTATGCTGGTATTCAGCAAGTCCAAAAATAGATGGCACAGTGTAATGGATGCACAGTGGCACATCTATGTATGTTGGCTCTACTGTGACATTTGGTGCTTTTTTTTGTGATTATGAGCCCATGAACCCAGATGCACCTTCCTATTTCACTCTGCCTGTGCACCTTCCCATTTCACTCTGCCTGTGCACCTTCCCTCTCACAGAATGTAGGGCCTCTCTGTTTCCCCTTGCCCATTGTGTAGGCTTGAGTTCTGGGGTACTTCACCTCATAAAATAAGTAGCCATTAAAATTGTAACTGAATTTAGAAAGAAACTACCATAGTGAGTGCTGTGTGTCACATGGAAAAAAATTGCTTTGGATATAAATTGGTAGTCTGGAAGGATGAATGCACAGCTTGAAAGTGGAATTGGTTTGTGTGTGCTGTTGTGTGCTACTGGGTATATTTTGTATGTGCTATTATGTAACACTGGATATCTTTGGACAAGCAGTTAAAGAGTATGAGAACTCAGAAGAGTTTGAATAGTTTTTTGAAAGAATGAGAAAAGGGGCTCTTTCAGGTTTGTTTTCTGGGTCTCAGCATTCATCGCAGCAAGTTACTGAGCACTTTCCATGCTTTGTATAATCTTATGTCAAGTAGTAGTCTATTGCTGTCTTAGGGAAAAGAAGTAAGTATGCTTTATTTGAAAAAAATGCTGCTTTTCAGTAAGTTGACCAAAATATTTGCATTAATTTTTTTTAATCATTATGTCTTCAACTTGTGGTGACTTTAATCTGAGCAATCTGTATGGAGATGAATTGTAAAAATCATACTTATGTGGAATGATTTCTTAATTGTTTCTAGGGAAATTATGAATTTTAGTTTTCAGTTTCTTTTTGGCCACCACTGAGAGCTGGATTTCTGATGCCAAAAACGAAGCAGGGAAAATATTTTCACTGGGATTGGGGTGCTTTTGTGTTTATTGAATTTACATTGGTATTATTATGCCATCATTCTGTTGAGAAAACTGCATAAATGTCTAGGATATGCTCCAAAGGCCATCCCAGTAGGCAAAGACTCCCTTTAGCTCCAGGTTCTTAATACTTTTTGAGAACCTGAAGTCAGTTATATAACTTGATGCTCACCTCCTGTTTCCTTATGATGTCAATATCTAAGGGAAATAAAGGAATTCACAGCATGTTGTTAGTTCATTTAGGTTCTTGGCTTATATACCTAAATTTACATCCATACAGATGAAGGTTTATACATTAAACCCAAGATTTAAAAAAGATAAATACAGGTGTACTGCAGTTGTTGTTTACTTGTTACCAGCTCCAATTTACAGCTTTTTTTCCTTCTCACTATTTTAATACTTAAAAATAAATAAAACCATACAACAAATGGTATACAGCTTTTTAGTCACATAGTTGGTTATGACCTAACCATCGCTTTCCTTTTAAGTATTCACAACAATTCCAACAGTAGGAATCATTGATACATAGCTACTGAGCTGTAAACAGCTAGAGTCTGGAAAGCTTAGTTGAGGAAGGCATTATATGTATTTGTCATATTGTTATGATTTTTCCCTGATCCTTGCTCTTGGCAGCTGTTGGAGGCAGGATGCTGGTATGCACAGACCCTTGGTCTGATGTGCTGTGGTCATTCCCTTGGTCAGTCTTTTGTATATTGCAAGCTATCAGATTTGTAAGCATCTCATTTGGACTTTCCCTGTCTTCTGTTTTATTCCCATATTCAGTAATTGTGCACTTTATATTTTTTAGTCCTGTGGCTATTAAGACACAGTAAGATGATGAAATAAAAATGCAGTGAGCACAGAGGGGCTGTGTGGAAAAAGGGCATCAGTGGTGACTAGGATAGAGGAAAAGCTAGATAAGAAATATATGCACAAAGATGCCTTCCTTGAGGGCATCTTATGTATGTGAGATGTTTTCATGAGTTTTTCTGTTAGGTGTGGATCTTGCTGGCCAGACTCATTATGTCCATGTAACAGACTTAGTGTTGGGTGCTCCTCAGCTCACTATTCCTCCAGCAGTTGCCTCCTTGCAATTGTTCTAGTTCTGCTGAGCCAACATGGTGGTGCTTATTCAGGTTTCCTGTAGCACCCATAATTTGTTTTTTGCTTTTAGGAGGAAAAGTTCTCCACACATTGTTTTTAAGACAAACCATCATGGAGGTTTATCTTGGGTGTGAAGAACCGTCAAGCCAAGATCCTGGAGATGCTTAAATATTTTTTTAAATGGCTCTAGGAAATAATACATCATTTCAGTTCATCTGTACAATGAAAATACCTTAACTCTGCTTCCAGATCTATAAACATTACCTCATAATCCTGTTACTGAAAATGAATAACAGTATTGAATTTTATTCACATTGTTTCAGTCAATATCATGTATGCCTGAGGCATTCTGTTCTGCAAGAAAAGGCTGAATGTATCACTGCTTCAGATTTATGGGGTGCAATGGTTATTATTTGCTCTGTTATTTACGGGGTGTGTGTGTGCAGGGTATTTGATTTGCTATGGTGGATAGGCAAAAGTAAAAAATGTGTGTTTCAGAAAATAGTGTTATGATTTACCTTCCAGGTACTTATGCTTGAGGGGTTTCAATGTTCTCAGCAGACTTTCTGTCTTCTGTGCTGTAGGTCAGTATTTTAGCTGCCCTTTGCAACTGTCATAGTGTAAGATGTTGAAAATGTCTAGAATTTCACAGACAGTATCACTTGGACCTGTTGGGTGGAGCTTTGGGAGGTTGATCAGGTCCTTCAGATGCTTGAGAGATGCTATTTGTTGCTTACAAATACTTTAGTGTGTATATATATATATAAATATATATGTAAAGTTTTCTTTTTATCTTAGATGAGAATCTGGAGAATGAGAGTTGGGAGGAAATTGAACCTGCTTTTTCTGAAGTGTTGCCTGGGAAAAGTTAAACTGCTGTTTATCATGGGAATTCTTTCCTCATCCTACATTGAAGTTGATTTCTGGATTCCGAGGTTTATGTGTTAGCAGTTCTGTAGTTCTGTGGTGCAGGATAGAATTCAGCAAAAGACGGTGAATCACTGTTTTCGGTCTAAATCACAAAATTATTCCCAATGTGAATGCTTTCTCTGGGAAACAAGATTGTGGTTTCTGCAGTCTTGGTTCTTTCCAGTGCTTTCATCCTCAAGAGTAGTGGAGTCATTTAGGATTGAAGATGATTTTTGTTACTGGTAACTGAATTAGTGAAAGTATTTAATGGGACTCTGAGGCTTTCCTCAGGCTTCTTTAAAACTTTCCAGTACCAGAAATGCTGTTTATGGAGACACAAAGCTTGTGTGAGACAGGAAGTATGGTTAACCTCCTCACCATTCACTTCCCCCTGCGTGTGAAATGAGACTTGGGCAACAGTGTGACCTCTGTATGAAGAGGTTTTTTTTTTTTTAGGACAGAGAAGAAAGGCAGAGTTTTGTGATTTCTTGATTTCTTTGAGAGCTGTATTGCAGACTAGGCAGAGAAAAGAGTTTAGTTAAGCTTCAAATGTACTGTGTCACACCACTAATTTCACATTTTTTCACCTTGCAAGATTCTTCTAAGGATCGTTAGAAAGAAGCATGCAATGACCTTAAATTTGCTTTTCCCAAGGGGACCTTTGGGTGTCTCTTATCAGCCTTTAAAAAGAAACTTATTTAGCCTTCTTTATAGAACATAAATAGTTACACGATGGGCCTTTTGATGTAGATATCTGTGCAGTTTTTATAAGAGTTGCTGCTAACATAGTTGCAATGTAATTTGTCTTCCTCTACTTCCCTTCCCCTCAGCCTACAGCTGGGAATGCCGGGCACTGAGGGATGTACTGGACGTTCCTTGTGGGCCATGCCATTGACCTTTTTGCTCTTGGAGGAATTTAAAGACATATCTTAAAAAGCATAAAATTTGTAGGCTTCACAGAGTGGCTTTCTGGATAGGTGAGATACAGGCTTCTTACTGTATCTGATATAATGGCATTTTTAAATTGCACTGTTTCTGTAGTGTCTGCAGACATGGTCTTTCAGCCTCCTGGGCGTGTGTTCTCTTCTGTTCTTAGGTGTTTTATGTATCTGCTGCATAAAACTCTGCTTAACCCCAGTGAACTGTTTTAAAATAAAGTCTAGCTTAAGCACTGGTGGAAATGTAGCATAATACTTGTCAGAAGTGTGGTTGCATGGTCCATTGTAAAGTGATGTTGTGTAAGATGGTACTGAAAGGAGGTGGTCACACTCAGCCTTCTGGTTTTGCCATGTCTCTTATGGATGACAGAACTGTCATCACTGAGCTGCTCCAGCATGAAGGAGCCTTCTAGAAGCAGCCACCTAAAGAGATGCCTAATGGTAGTTTTTAGTGGTGGTGTTAATCATCATCTGCCCATGCTCTGAGAAACAGCAACTGTCTTAACCTCCTTTTGGCAGCAGTCCTGGTCATCTTGCCTGTCATTTGTACCACGGGTAGTAGGGAGTGGTCTGTGCAATATTTTGAGAAGAAGAATGGTTGGCATTGTGAGCTATATTACAGTTTTCTGGATTGAAGAAAACACAGGTTGATAAGAACCTAGACGTGCAGCCTCAGGGAAGGTGTTTCTGGCTCACAAATAAAATTGCCTGCCTTTGTATCTGCTGTCATTTGAGGCTTTTGCCTGTATGGTTTTGGCATGTGCCATGCTACGTTGTATAGTCTATTTCTGTTAAGGGTGCTGCATGTTTAAGGGGAAGGGTATGAATGATACTTGCAGGAATATGCTTTTGGAAACGGACAGTTTTCCCCCTCTGTCTGAGAGATTGGAAAGCACTGTATAGCTAACTGAGGGAATTCTGTTAGTAAGAGAGGAAATACTGTGGATCCTCTATGGTTACACTGGATACCTGTCTGCTTACATTGTATCTGAACTACTATTTGCATGTTCTGCAGTTTTTGTTGCATGCCTCTAGGCATTGGGCTCCCCATTCTTGCCTCCCCAAGGAACTGAAGCTTTTTGCCTCTGCTCTGGGGCTTTGAACAGGGTAAGAAGCTGTGTGGCTATTCCTGGTGGCCTTAGGTTCCCCATAGTAAACTCTCATGCCCTCAGTGTTAATCCAGCTTCCAGACTGTGTTTGGAAGGGATTTCTTCCACCCCAGCCTGCATCTGCCAATCTGATTATATGGTGAGGTGTAGGTTTTTGGTGGTTTTTTTCTGTTCTACTCGGTAGTCTGAGCAAGGAGTGTTTCCTAGGATCATCTGACATTTGAAGGTGTGTGTTAGCTATGCTTTAAGTCTCTCATGCTATTTCACTGAGATCTGTGGGATTCCTCCTGTTGATTTATGTGAGAGAAAATCCCAAGGAGAGCAGCAGGAATGGTTAAGAATTTGGAGAGGAGGGAGATAATTGTCCTTATGCTGGAAAACCTTTGTAATGTAAATGAGCCATAAATCAGCTCTCTGGGTGTCTTAATACACTGAATATTTTCATATGAGATAGCAGTTTCTAGCTCAGAGATCTTGTCTTGTATAAGACAATATACTGCTAATAACTTCAGGCTATTGCTACTATTTTTGTGGACTATTTTTATTTCAGTAGGTGTAAGCTTAACAGCTAGCCAATCACTGATAAGCTTAGTTTAAATTATATTACGGTTTTGGCATAACAGTGCATTTCTGTAATGGATTTTTACTTTTAGTAATGCTTTTATAAATATATAGCTTGTAGGTGTTAATCACGTGTTTCAATCAGACAATCTTTAAAAGTCAAATCTCATCAAGCAGAAGATTTATCTGTATGTTCACTATCTGTTAGTGAACTAAATGTTAAAAAGATGATGCTGCTCTTTCCACCTGGACCACAGCAGGTGCTGCATGTAGCAGTTCTGCTTGCCTGAGGCTAAGAAGGATTTTTTGTTGTTATGGAGATGTTCTGTGTTATAAATACTGCCAAAACTTTTTATTTCCTTTCTTTTTTTTTTTTTTTTTTTTTTTGGCAATCCAAAACTATAGCATATGACTCTGGTCCCATGGAGAGATGCATTTGAGCAATTTTAGGCATGTGAAGAGTCATACTGTTAGGTGTTATAGAACAGTGAAAGCTGCTTGTAGGAGCTGAGCTGTCCAGGCACGAGTGGTGGGAGCAGGTCCAAAGCACTGTGGCTGCAGGGAGAAGTGCCAGAGCACCAGAGGGGAGGAGAGGGGAGGCCAGGAGCTCCCTACCCATCTGCTGTAGCAGGGGAAGGATGCAGCATGCCAGGAAGCTTTACTTCCCAGCCCAAAAGGGAGTGGACTAGTGAGTGTAATGGTAGGTAGCAGGACAGAATGTCACAGAGCTCCTCCCTCATCTGGCTTGGGCTGGCTGGATTTGGTAGGAGATCATTGTCCTTGAAAATACCAGGAGGCTGAAGATAGCTCCTGACCTGCTTGTCCCCACCAGCCTCCTGCTCTGCATCTGCAGAGCACTCAGCCTCCTGGGTGTGCTGCAGCCTGGGTGCTGCTGCAAGGAGTGAGACCGCTTGCTGTTAAGCAGAGAGGCTGCCTTACAGGATTAAATTCAGGAGCACTGGAACTTCCTGATTTCCTCTGCTTATTATTATAGTTTATCTACTGCCTCAAGTGCAGTGAGACCTCATGGACTTGCAGAGTCGTGAGAACATGGAGATAGAGCAGAGCCTCTTGTGTCTGTCTATTGACCCATCTTCCATCACACTGACAGTGGGCAAGATTTACTTTTTGCTTTTTCATTTTCCCTGAAGTAATTGCTTCTTCACCAGCCATATTCATTTTGACTGCAGGTTAAAAGTTTCAGCTGAAGTGAAAATGAAAAAATGCAAACTATTTTTCAGGCAAAAATAAATGCATAAATAATATAATATTTGATATAAAACCCACAGAGGAGTTTTAAGATGTAGTAATACACATTTTATCTGTTATGAGTGTAATTGAGGTGCACTACTGTAATAGCATGATTGCTGGAAAATATCAGACCATGTCAAATTCTCACTTTAAGGTATATGCTTGTTAGAAGCTGCACTTGTACATGCCTGCCACAAGACTGTCCCACGTAGACAAGCTCTCTCTGTCTTGTCATCTTTATACCTGTGGTCTTTTCACTACAGTATTAAAAAGTGAGAATTATGATCAATCTACACCCAAACAGGTGTCTGCATTATCTTTTTTACAAAATAATATTGTTGTTCTTTGTGATTCTTGCATTTTGTTTCTCTGTGTTAATTAAATATTAATTTTAAAGAGCCTTCCTCTTTTTTCATGGAATTTGAGTTTTACAAAGAGTATTCACTTAAGGCAGAGAGTGAGGAGTTTATAAAAGTTTTGGAGAAACTTGAGATATGTGTCAGCCAGACTTATGAGCTTATTGTCTTCATCAAAATAAAAGAAGTTTTACTATGACTTTTTCTGTGCAGCTTCTCTGTAACATCCTCCTTTGCTGTGTATCTGCAGTTCCCTTTTCCTTGCAGTTTCACTCAGCTGATATGGAGGGGAGTGGTGGCTCGAGGGGCTGGCATTAAGCAGGGGGAGAACAGCTGGGAGTCAGTGCTGTCTGGAGGTGACAGGGCAGGACCATCCCTCCCTTGCCAGCGCTTCAGTGTGGGGAGAATGTCTTGTTGAGCAGTTTAGGAAGAATTCCTGGCATGTGTGGGAGTCGTTTGGGGTGGTGAATCAACACCGCAGTAGGAGACGGTATCTGGCATTGTCAGCAGGAGAAAGCAGGAGGAGCACGATGAGAGTGTGTTAAGAATCAAGTTGGTATTTGTGACAAAATAGTTCTGTGTTGCTGCTCTATTTGAATAGGCCTATAAGTCAACTTCTGGCAAAGTTAAAGGAATCATCTGAAGAGAAAGATTTCTTAATTTTGCCTTCTGCCTAAGGGTGTTCTTTGAGAGCTTGCAGTAACTAAGGTTATAAGGGAGAGAATCGACTAGATGTTTAAAGCAAGCAAAATAGCTTTCTAGAATCCTTTTCCTATGGAAAATATTTTATTAAATTGTTGTTGTGGCAATGGAGTGATAAATACATCATAACTTCTTTTGCTAAGTAAACACAAAACATGAGGATACTTTTGCCTTTGAAAATGGAAAGTTTGTTAATGTGTGTGGGAACACTGTAGTCTTAAATTTAGGAAAAGAAAAACTTTCTGACAGCTCAAAACCACCTTGAGTTTTACCGAGGGAAATAGGGATTATTCCCATCCCCTAAATAAACATAAAACATGTTAGGTGGGATGTTTAAAATTCCCTGATCTAAGTCAGAAAACTGGGGACGGGAGATTAACATATTTTTACTTAATTTAAGAACTCACTTTATCAGTGTAGTGTCTTTAAAATTCCAGAACAACTTTACTACGAATCCTTCCCTCCACATTACAGATGATGAAACAGATGTAGTGACTTGGTTTTTAAGGTAATGGCATTATTGGGAAGAAGACAGACATATCCTGGATTATCAGTATAGTACTTCACTCTCTGGAGCATGCCAATTTTCTTGAACATTGCTGCTGGCTGACCATCTGTGAAGCCTGGTGCTGGTACTTGTTGTCAATCAGTAACAGGAGTTCCAATAAAAGTGGAAATTTCCAGCTTGGACCTATTCTACTACTATCAGAGCTTTCAAGAGTTGTTTTTTGTCCTTTGGAATGACCAGGTTGTGGACGCTTTTGAGTGTCTGCAATCACCATACTGGAACCACATGGTTGTCCTTTATAACTTTTTCAGAATTGTTTTTTTTGGTACCTTTTTCCTCTCTGTGGTTAGTTCTTTAAATATCTGGCAAAGTATATGTTCTCTCCCCTACATATGTCTTAATACTCTGTTTTAATAGTAAATATACAGCCTTGTGTCTTGCTTGTTTCCAAAACAGGACATGTGCCAACCTGAAATGGCTGGTGTTCCATGGAGTGTGCTTCCTTGCAGGGTGGATACTGTTCACTTTTAGGAAGATTTCTGAGGGTGAAAGGCTTTGTATTTGTTTCTGTACTGAAGTGAAAGTAGCCACACTGGGGAGGTCTGGGTAAAGTCTGGCAAGCAGTCTGACTTCCTTTGGCTTTGCAAGCAGCAATGATTTATTTTGTCTGAGATCTTCTTATTCTTCAGGTTCCATCAGATGGGATGAGTGCACAGCCATGCCTGGAGCTGGCTTAGTTGTTCTGACACTGAGCTGGGTGAAGGGGAGGGGGGTCATCTCTGTAGAGGGGAGAGAATGGCTGATTAAGATCTGAACAGTGGGTGACTAATGGAGATTTTTACTGATTTAAGATTTCTGCAGGTAGGTATGAGGTTTTTTTGATGTGAATTTGATTTATTTAGCTATTCCAGAAGGGTGGAGAACAGCATGGAGGATAGAAAGAAACTAGTATATATTATAATCAGTGCAGAGATTTAAATTAAGATTAAAATTATTAATTCTGAAGTAAATAATTGGGATGCATATTATTTTTATATAAAGGAATCTTAATGGGAGGTGTATAGTTTAAGGTGTTTTAAGTGTTTTAAAGGGTTTTTTTGTAATCTTTTTGTATATATGCATGAATAGATTTTAAAAAATTATATTTGAGAAACATGATCTATTTGTGCTCTGCAGGATGTTAAGATGATTGTGTGCTGGATATCAAGGCACATTTTAGAGGATGCACATTGTGGAAGATTTCCAAAAAGGAAAACTTCAGTTTGTCAGCTGAAAGATAAAAAGATTTATTCTCCTTTCCCTCTTCTTTTTTTTATATTTTTGGAGGACCATTTTATTAGATTCTTTTCTTTCTAAAGTAAGAGTTGTACATGGTGTATGATCTTTATTAATCGAATACATAATAAAAAAACATGCCTTACTATCACAGGAGTTTTTTAGAACATCCTATGGAAAGGACCTAGTGCTCTTTGACTGTGATATTATGTGTTGAATGAGGTCCTGTTTAACTGTCTGTTAAGACACCTCTATTGAATAAATGTTAAGCAAAACAATGAAATTTTTAGGAGAAAAGTTGCTGTCAGATTTCCATGTTTTTATTGTCTTAGTGCCAGAGTTGCTTCACTGGTTGCTTGTAATTTCTAGTGGAAGTTGAGCAGATAATATCACCTCTCTTTTCTCTGAGCAGTTTTCTTTTTACCCCAACCACCTACTTTGTAAGCATAATGGGAAATTCAGGCTGTTTTATTCTAAAAAACTGCCTTTCATAGGCAGTCAGGTAGAGTTGGGTCTGGAAAATGAAGTAGGCCATTTCTTGGAATCTTCCTAGTTCTTTTCCTGTAAGTCATTGCCCAAGGTATTAAACAGTCAGTTGCAAATTAAAGTAAACACTGCCAACCTTGCATTTTTACCTGCCTACTCTGACATTGTGTCCATTTCATTAGTCTTTATTGAATTAAATGATCTTTGTATTGCACTAAGTTTTGCTTTTGCTGGTAAACTTTGTATTTGAACAAACTTAGAAAATGGCTTACTGGTTGTTGGTCAGAAAGCACTTGAGGTATAAACTCAGAAGAAATGTTTTGCCTGTCAGAATCAATTAGCTTGAAAAATGTTATCTGGTGTCCAGATGAAATTACAGATGTATAAGACTTTCTTCATAAACAAGAGTGTTTTTACAGATAAGATGCTTGTTTATCCTGCCTTTTCAGTTTCTTTTTCTTTCTTTCACCAGAAGCTTTCTTAGTGGAACACTATCCATCAACTGACACTGAAAACTAAGCATTTTCTGCAGCAACACTTTATGAATTCACTTTATGCATCTTGTTTTGCCTGAAAGATTTAATTTTTTTGTTTGTTTTTTTTTGGTCTTTTTTTTTTGTTTATTTGTTTTTGTTGTTGTTTTTTGTTTGTTTTTGTTGTTGTTGTTGTTTTGTTCAGCTCCCTTTTACTTTCATAACTATTAGGACACAACTGAATGTTGGATTTGTTTACAGACATCATCTTAGAAACTGAACAAAACCACTCAAAATCTTCAAAAGTAGTTGAAAAAAAGATAATTCCACAATTCATCCATAGCAGCTCGTGTCATGAAGGCTGGGAAATACCTGAGAGCTGTGAGAAGAGTAGATTAGACTTCCAACCTCACCTTCTTTAGTAGGTGATGGGTTTGAAATCTGAGCAGAAGCAGGACTGGCAGCTTGTGTGGGATATACAGGTCAGTGTGAGAGAAGGGTGAGTGGAGGCTGAAGGAGGTACCTCAAGGGATGGAGTTTAAGATGCAGTAAACTCTCCAGCTGTGCTCTTCACAGCCCAATCTCTGCTGCACTGTACCAGTGTGCATTAATAATGAATTGGCTCGTGTGTATACAGGGCTTTGCTTTACTAAGAGGGTGCATAATGTCAAAAAGCATAGTAGGTTTGAGGCTGCTGTTATGGCTTTAAATGCTGTTGAAGGCTTGTTTTGATTCCTTAGGATTTTACAGGCAAGGCTTTTCAGGATTGGGTAATTTTTACCAGGCTTTAGAAACCTCTGGGAGAAGCATTTTACAAGCAGAGATCATAACCCTAGACAGAGTTGCAGTTACTTTGAGTCATGTCTGGAATGTCATGGATACTTCATCTTAATTTAGTCTTTTTTCTAGTGCCAAGGTTACCACTTTTGGAGTTGGATGGTCATGGCCTTGAAACAGAGCAGTGGGCAGTAAGGAGTAAGCTTGACACCATCTGAAAATCTGATACCTGTCATGGGGATGGAATAGAAGTTATGGAGTGCCCAGATTCTTGATGACTTCTACCTGAAGGATGCTGGTGGCACTGTCCATTCACAGCAGCAGCAGCTGTGTCCTGGGGATGCTGTACCTTCCTTGTGTAATGAGCCTCCAGTGTGCTGCAGTAGTGGGAATGCAGCAAGATTAAACACTGAGGACAAGAACCAGACAATTGCATTGCAGTGAGTTGGTTCAGACTCTCCTCTCTGCTTTCCTTTTTTCTATCACTAATGGACCAGTTCTGTTTTAGCTCTTTATTCTAAAAGTTACCAGGGGCATCTTTGAAAACTCCAGTTCAAATGCGAATGTTTTAAGGAAAGTACTGACAGAAGCTGATAGTATTGTCACAAGGACTGTTGACCTCGAGAGGTTTTTCTCTTTATTCTTTTTTTTTCTTCCCTACCAAAAAGGGTTCTATATTTCCATTAGTGGCTCTTTTGTTGTTTTGAGATACTACATTCATACTACAGAAAGCTTACCTAACAGAGTTTGTGATCAAAATAAATAGACTGTGAATCTGAAGACAGAAGTCTCTGATGCAGTGTGAGTAGAAATGGGGTGCCACTGGATACTTGCTAGTTCTCATCTACTGAAGCAGGTGGTTTGGGTATCCTGTGATATGCACACACAGAGGAAGGTCATTGAGTCACTAGAGTCAAAAGTCAGGAATGTGGGTCATTTAGAAGTCTGGAATCAGGTATAACCATGGTAGGAATACGCCATTTCAGCATAGAGGGCTGCTTTGCCAAGATTTACACCAGAGCTAAATATACACATTGTGCATGCAAAGTGTTTGTAATGTTTTGTGATTGCTATGTCACCCTTTCATAAAGGCTGTGGCTTATTAGTTAAAAATAAAACTCCTTTGCATATGCAAATTTTCATTAGCCTAGTTTAACACTTAGTTTAAACACTTCATTTGTTATATAGAGATAGTCACTTTTATCTTTTATAAATCCCTGAATAGTGTTTTAATATGTAGTCAGGACTGAATCCATAAATTTCACATACAGTAACTGTCTCTTGCTGTGCAGGGCATCAGCTACTACTACTAGTTGCCTTTCAGATCTGTCTTACAGGGCTTGAATGAATGGGGAGCCACAGCATCCTCACTGGGTTGGCTGCAGGATGTGAATCTTTCCATTTTGGGAAGCATTAAGAACTATGCATACATACATGTGTGATAGACACAGTTTGTAAGACAATATTTTGAAGTGTTTCATTGAAAAGTGTGGGTCACATGAGAAACTGACCCTTCTCAGTCTAAACATGGAACTGGTTTTATTTTATTTTTAAAAAAGGTATATAGCCTGGAATATCTTTCTAAAATCTGTAGTTGCTCTGTGTATTTATTTTTATGTTGTAGTCTAAAAGAATGCATAAAAAGCATATAAACATAAAAGGTGGAAGAAAGAATCTCTGAAATTCCTGCATTATATTAATAACTTAATGTATTAAGCTTTCACTTATTTAAGCTACTGCTGTGAGCTCATGTAATGTTTTCCCATTTGTGATTGTCTGTATTTTCTATGCATAATTCTTCCTGTGCACAAAACAAAGTTTTTGGCAACAACAAGATAATTATACTATTCGCTCCCTTAGGTACCTTGTAACCAAGAAGTTAATGTACTGAAGAGAAGCACCATTAGGATAGATCTGTTTTCCATTTTGTTTGGTATAAGTCAGTGATTAACTGGGAACTATTTTAGTGACAGTGACCCTCAACCCATAAAGTCAGTCTTCATTCTCACTAAGCAAACTCTATAGTGCTATAGATAGTGATTTAGCAGAAAAATCTGTGTTGGGATTCCTGAAGAATCTTTCTCACTTGAACTGTGCTTTAAGGAGTCTTCTAAAAAGAAAATACTCTTGTTGCTGTAGTGATAAGTTGGAAGATTTATAGGCAGCTCATTAAGATTTCTCTCAGAAGAAATCTAGGCAGCTGGAAAGTGTTCTGGCACAAGCAGTTTGTGGCCACATTGATCATGTTGCAGAAGGAGCTCCTGGGTGACACTTGGAATACCAGCTAGTGTGGGTTGTGCCAGAACAGCTGTGAAGTAGCATGAGTGGCCTCTAGTAAATAACCTTGGACAACATGGAAAAAAGTAACAAGTTCATATGAGAACAGATGGTTTTATAAACCAGGAGGAGTGGAGTGTGGAATTGTTGTTAGCTGTTGTGTTATAGTACATTGTGATCTGAGATTTTATTTTATACCCAGCTTTGTCTTGAAAACACGAATTCAGTATCTTGTTTTTACATTTAGTTGTATGATCTTTTAAAAAACCCCCATCTTTTCAATGTTTGGACTTTTTTCCCTCTTCCTTTTCCTCAGTAAACACTTTACTACTTTTTTTTGTTATTCTTGAGATGATATCCTTGGGATTAATATAATGGAAGAAAGATTATGAGGTAGGTTCATTTTAGTTGCCAAGTTTCTGATGCCAAGTGTCTGATTTTTAAAGGATTCTAAGGAATTCTGATATTAAATTCAGTTTTAAAATGATCAATTTAGAAAGTGAGTTAACTTGTCTCTATAGGTTGGATAAATCTTAATGTGGGTTTCTTTTCTTTATGAACAGTTTGAAAAAGAAAAGGCAAGTCAAACAAGCCACTGAGGCTGTCTCTGCCAAATCGCCTGGACCTCCTGTTTCCAAAACACCTTCAGAGAAAGATGATGAAAGTAAAGTTATTTTGGAGCAAATCAGTTCCTCTGAAGACAACTGTAAATTTCCTGGGGAAAAGGAAACTGCTCCAGACAAGGAAAAGAAAAAGAAAAAGTACAATCAACTGAAAGACATCAGACGCACAGAACTTAAAAGATACTATAGTACTGGTGAGTTATGTTAATACTGTAGTATTTTAAAATATGTTTGTTTTGATAGCTTGCTAATACATTTTTCTCATATTCTGTAGGCCTTTCTTAAAAGGATAATTAACTTTGGATATCCTTCCTATAAAAGCAAATAGAATGACATAGTTCAAAATATCTGCTACTAACTTAAACCTTGCATTCTCACAAAAATACCAATATCTTGTTTCTCAGTTCTAAAATTCAGTGTTGTTATAGGCAGCACTTAGTTTATTTTTGCGTTTTATTTTAGGTATTTTTATGATTAGTCTTCAGTGTTTTAGGGGGTTCAGTGTTTTTGGCAGGGCTATTTCTTTCATAAACTAATGTATACTGTTTAAGGCTTCAGTCTAAATTGATATTCATGTTTGTCCGTTGAAGTGCGAGGAATTAAGTAAATTAACTATGTATTTTTAAACAAGATGTCAAAGAGCTTGTGTGATGGCTTGATTCTCCCTCACCCCCCCAGATATCTAAGTAACTCAATTAATTATAAATTTCTTTTTAGATTTTTTTGCAAGAACTTCAGAAAAAAAGTAGTTGTAATTTAATATATGAGATGAGTCATATACTTGTCGATTTGCAGTTCTGGATTGTAATTTGTTAGATACTCTTAATTGATTTTAGATATGATTTATTAAATACTTCTCATTCCAGATTTTTGTTTTGGCATTTTGGTGGAATGAATTCTTAGATTTGGAGAACTCTGGTTCCATCCTGTAAGGAATCCTTTCCCAAAGAGAAGGAATGGAACAGAAAACTGTAGCTATCCTCAAAGCAGACTTCTTTACTGTTCACACAGTTTGTGCGTGGATGGCTGACTCTTAAGGAATCCTCTTTAGGATAAAAAAAAAAAGAAATCTGCAGTGAAAATGTTGTACTGAATGGTCATGCAGACTAGCCCACAACTGAAGAGGGCCTTTTATGAGGCAGTATAAGCCTTGCCATAAAGAAGATAAACCCTGAATTAATGCTTCCTGTCAAGCTTAAGGGTTTACAGTGATTTATTGATCAGGCTGTGACTTTTGTCAGATTTGAATGTGATGAGATCAATAATTTGAGAACTAAAAGAAGACTTTTTTCTCTCTGTCTGAAGTTCTGACCACACTGTTCTGGAAATAAAATCTGTAAAAGGAAAACTGGAGAATTGTTAATGAACAAACCTGTAAATTCTTTCTGCTTTGGTAGTATGCTGATATAAAAAAACCCAAACACACCAAAATATGAACTTCTGCTGCATTCCTAGTAACGTGCTTCTGCTAGAAGCACTTACTGGTTTGTACCTAGAGGAATTTAGGAGTTTGTGTGGTAACTGAATTTTGTTTCTCAAGTTTTTCAGGAGTTAAAAAATTCTGCAACAGTTTTCACTTTGGTTGGTGGGATGAGGGGCAATGGGATCACTCCCTGTCACTGAAGAATGTAGTAGTGCTAGCTAAGGAGAATGTAAAGATGTTTTTGATGTCTTTGAGTTGTCTTTGATTTGTGATCCAACAGTCAGTACAAACTCAGGTTTTACTTACATCTGTTTCATAAGTGTTCCCCAGTTTCATGTGGACTGGGATCCTTACAGGGTAACTTGAAATGCTACTGATCATCATGTAGGTGTGCAAAGTTTCTGGGCTCCACAGAAATACAGAATTTCTGTTGAGAAATAATTTATGCTGCTGTTGAGCTGAGCACAGACCCAACTGGCAAAATCCAGAGAGATAAAAACCTCCTTCTTGTTTAAATGCCTTCTTTCGGTCGTTCCTAAAGGTTTTTACCCAACTGGAGCATCAAATTGCAGAAGTAAAAGTTTAAATAGAAGCAGAAAAGAGTTGATTGTGTCTTTCCAGTACAACTGTTAGTTGCCATGGCACCGGACTACATGACTTATACTGCCTTCACCCACCGCAGCTATAGCTAGCAGGGTTACCTGCTTAGATGTTTGTTACTGCTGCTCTCCAGAAAGCTGCCACCTTTTCCAGCACCTGAGTAGTTTCTGGGAGCTGTCTATATGCCCACAGCCATCTGAAAGAGCTGGACGTTTAAGTAGTTTGCCTTTTACCTGCATATGGTATGGCAGAGGACAAACCCATTAGTCTTGCTGAGCAGAGTTCTGCCAGATGTACATTCAGCAATTCTCTGCTGGAAGATGTGTCAGCTGCAGTGGTGGGAAGGTACTGCCAAATCTGTAACAACTTTATCTTTTCATTGTTGATATGCTTTCATGTGAAAGTGTCTGAGAGGGATTATCCATGCATATATGTCTGTCTTAATTGTTTAATATCAGGGAGACATATGCATAATTTCCATCCCCCCACACCCTGTCTTTGTTTCCCCTCTGACTTCTCCCATTATTGATGTTTCTGAAGTTGTCTGACTAAATAGCATGCACTCTCTCTGCACTAATCTTTTTCCCATTTATGTTTTCTGACGGACTTGGAGTTCTGGTGTCTCTGCCCAACTATCCAGCTTTGACTAATGTCTAGAACATGGCAGGGGGGTTGGAGCTAGATCATCTTTAAGGTCCCTTTCAACTCAAAGAGTTCTATAATTTGAACTTTATGAAAATACGACACAGGAATTACGTCTTTTTTTTTTTCCCGAAATGCATTCTGCACTTTATCAAAATATTTAAGTTTTCCTCAGAAGAAAAATTTAATAATGTGGCAACAGCCTTGTGTATTCCCATGATACACCCAACTTTTGTGGCTTAATGGAGGTTCTGTCATTAGATGATTTGAGTCCAGAGGAGTTGTGTCTGTCAGTCTAACAGAATGAAGACCACTGTCCTCTGCATAATCTCCCTTTCATATTTTACAGGACAACAAATCCTTCTTTATTTATTGTTCTAAAAGATGGGGGAAGGAACATCTCATAATTTGTTCCTTGAATACCACATCCCTTCATTAGAGGTTTGTGAATGCGTTTGCCTTTTTGAATTTGTAAATGCAGTGACATCCTGACTCCCACTTTGAATGCTGTGCTTTTTGATAGATTCCTGCAGGCACCAATGCTGTCAGGAGATTTTGTTGACTCAGTAAATTCCTCTTCTCCTGTGGAAGGACTAACACAGCTTCTGAAAGGCTGTGCAGAACTGGAGGTGGTTATCCCTGCCAAGCTTTGTATAAAAGAGTGGTTTGGATTATTCGAGGGAGGTGGAAGAGCAGCGGTGCAGCGAGGAGCTCCTCTCCTGCATCCAGGTGTGGCGTTATGTTCATGCCGGCAGCCGGCGGGTGGCACCGCCGAGCCGAGGAGGTGCTACTGGGGCATCTTCCAGCGTCCCTCTCCCAGCCAAAATGCTGTTCTGTTCAGTACAGCATATCGGCTTGCACTGCGGTGGCACCCTTACAAATAACCTGAAGTTATACAGGAATGATAATTTTTCTTGAGGAACTGCTAAGGCAGAATAGATCCTACTACCAGAAAGTTTATCCAGTGCTTCCTTTCCTCTTAGCACTTGTACTGTTCTTACAGTGCAAGTTCGATAACAATTTGTAACAGTCTCCAAATCTCATTCTGTAAGACATTTCCTCGCAGATACAGCCATTGTTCTCTTGCCTTGGAACAAAAGAGATGCCAGTACTACTTGTTGTTTCTTCCTGAAGATCAGTGGAAATTACACTCCTTTCTCTATATTTTTGCCACATCTTTTGGTTTATCTGGTAATCTGCTTTTTAATTTTGTCTTACTCTTTCTGCTGTTGTTGCTGCAGTAAACAACTTTCAGTCTTCCAAGGATATGTCTTTCTGGCACAGTGCAATGGCTGTGTAGGTGCTCTGGCTGCTGTACTCGGTGCCCAGGATGCTCTCCCCTTCTACTTGGGATAACCCAGCTGACCTCCTTTTGCAGCTTGGCTGCTTGGTTCTGACATGCTCTCTCTGGGAAGCCTGTTTCTATTGAAATATGTTGGTTTGACTCCTGTGAGATTAGGAAACTCCAATTCCTGTCAGAAACTGGATGGAAACGTATGTGTTGTGCCACTGAAGACAGTGAAACATGTAAAAGTGTGAGCTTCTGAAAACAAGCAGCGTAACAGTGGTCAAAAACAACGCTGAATTTCATTTATATGTTTATTCCAGCATGATACAATGTGTCTTTCTATCAGATGTGCATAATATTCCTAGTTTCCACTGATTTTGCTTGAAAATCTAAGCAAGCACCATATGTGAGGAATTGATCTCCATTAAAGAATATGTCATAAAGAAAAGTTTGGTTTAGGTGGCTTGTTCCATATCACAGAGTTACTTTTGTCCAGTTAAGATAAAATCCAGTTGATTACTTTATCATTCTGCTCTGTAATCGTAAAGCCATCCTTTTGCATTCACTGTGTGGTGTTCAATTTCTGCAGGAGTGGGAGGCGAGAGTAACAAAAGCCCCTCTTATTTGTAGCTCTGATTTACGTCCTAAACACCATGAAAAAGAAAGTGGTATATGCCCATTTCATGAGATAGTATATCACATATTGAGTAGGAGGTGCCAGAGTATCTCCCTAGGGGCAGAAAGCAGATGCCTTCTTTTTGACTTGTCCTCCCTGCCATCCTTTGAGCAGGGAGTGATACAGGAGCAGTGCAGCATGTGTCCAGTTACTAAGTCTCTGAATGTTCTGGGTAAATGACCAAGAACAAATTTTAGTAAGTAAAGCAGAGAGGGCATAGCAATATTAATTACTCATTACGTGATGAGATTGGCCCTGACTGGCACAGAAACAGCAGAGGCAGCTCCCATGATACCAGAAGTACTTTGTTTCAAAGATGGAAGTTGCTTGCGATGCAGTGAAAATTTATAGAGAATTTAAATGTAATGAAATGGTGAGATGCTTACTGAACACACATGGAATAATAGTTAGGTCATCTGCTAAGTAAGGCATAATTTGAAGTGGACCTTTCAAGACAATATTGAGTAAAAAACAGAGACTTCCTTCTACTTATGAGTCCTGGTTTTGTCTTTTGTATTATCTGGTACAGAACAGTAAGATGCAGTTGAGGACCTAATTAAGGTGCTACTCATAAAAAAAAGAAAGAATTTTTTTAAGAAAGAGAAAATCCATATAATTTTTGCTTGTAGCTAGCTAACTGTAATCACCCCTAATCTGTGGGGGCTTGATTTGGTCATCCCTATTCGTGTAGTAAAGTACTTCCTATTCTAAGTAATCCAAGTGGTTTACAAAGTGGGCTACTCAGTGTTGTGTTAAGTTGCTTAATATAACAGTAAGAACAGGATTTAAATTTTCCCAGGTTCTGAGACCTTGCCTTAGCGTTTGTGCTTCAGCCCAAAAATGACTGTGGCTATACAGAGGGGTGAAAACGGAAATAATGTTTCTTTCAGAATGAAGATCTCAAATAAAATTGAAGCAGCATAGGAAGAAGTCAATTTGGTTATCACTGCCTGTGTAGAATACCAAGGGGATTGGAATAACTTGCATATGAGGGTAAACTGAAGATACTGACTGGGCAGTGGCTGGTTGGGAAACTTCAGGAAGCTGGTTTATTAGCATTGGTTATAGAAACCATGTGGAAAGAATAAAGTGGACAGATGACTGAAAGGCATCTGTTCTTAGGTGACTTGTTTTGGAATGAGAACAAATGGTCTTGAATCTCAGTGGATCAGTGTTAAGGCCACCAGGTTATATTCAAGCTGTGCTGTTAACAGATGTTTGCTAGAAACAGTTGCACAGAGAAAGGATGCCTTGTCCATAGGCAGGAGAATTCAATCTGAGCAGTAAGTACCAGTAATGATGTTGCTAGCGTTTAAGTTCTAAAAAATTGCATGGAAATGTCTTAACACTGGGCAAGCTCCCCATGTGTGGTGTCCTCTTCAGATTCTCATCTTGGTGGATAAGCTTTTGTTTGTTAAACTAAGTAAAAGATGCAAATAATTGAAACTTGATGTTTGTATGTAATAGGTAGGTATTGCCCATCAGCACAACCTTGGCATTATTAGCACCATGCTCAAAGCAAATCAGCTAATCCCAATGGCACACATGGCAACCTAATTTTGAGACAGAAGACTGAGCTGTTTTTGAGTCTGCTGTTAGAAGGAAATTAAGCTATATGGATATATAGCTTGTAAACTCACCTGTTGATAGTCAGTAATCTAATGAATGTTTCAAGTAGGAAGCAAGGGAATTGAATGGGAAGGTAAAGGACAGAACATGAAAACTGTCCAGGAACATAAAAATTAAGAGATTTCTTGACTCTGTTATGAACAAAAGAAAGAAAAGAGAAACTAAAAATAATTTTAGCTCAGTATGTGATATTAGCAGTTGAATTTTGAGTAATTTTCTGGTGCTTCTGACAGCAAGGAAGATAAAAGGACATAGAAGGAGAATTGATCTATTTATATACTGTGGCGTGGTTTTCTCTACTCAGTTAGGAATGGATGTAAACAGTAGTAATAGACACAATTTTTTTTTTATTGACAGAGCTGTTTTTCATATAGGAGTCCTGAGAATTTATTGATGAATTTGTGATAACTGATGTGGTTTTTTGTTTTTCAGTAAGCCTTTAAAGAAGGTTGATACAAGCTTTTTATCTTCCTTTCTTAATTTTCAAATAGTTAATCAAGGCAAATTGCATTTGTAAGCATTACATTGCTGATGTCATGTACTAATATATTGTGAGGCCTTTGAGTTTATATTCTAGAATATCTTAAGTTTAAAATTTGGATGGTATGTCCCTCTGGTGGGGTGACCAAGTGTGTTTAGCTCTGAAGGGGTCAGAATTTTTCTGTGGGATTTAACACTTTACAGGTGAGGGGGGAAAGTGCCCACCACAAGTTACCAATGCTGAGTTACATGGATTGAGTGGTAACTTGAGTACCGGCATATTACATGTTTTAAAGGTAAGATGTAGAACAAAGCTTTCCAGGATGAATGGCCTGTTAACTATGAAAAATTACTTGGGGCACTTGATATGCCTATTTACCTGACCATGAACTTGGAAAACATCATTTTGGAGGCAAAAAAATAGTACAAGTCCTTGGAAGTTTTATGCAAGTGTGTAAAAGGAATTACAGTGTGACTGCTACTGAATCGCTGTGGTGTGTATGATTCCAGGGTGAAGAAGTGCTAGAGGGGCAGTAGGAAAGCCCATGCCATTTCAGACCAGAGCCCATTTAGTATAGCGTATGTTTTCCCACAAAGGCCAAACCTGGATGTCTGGGGAAGATTACGAACACAATTTTGTGAGTGTCCACACTACTGTCCTCTTCTGAGCTGCTTGTAGTTCATGCATTTAGAGTGCTCTACCATATGCTTATCTTGCCTCTCCCTGGGCCTGTGCAGATTTGGTGAAGAGTGCACAGGTCTGCTACCATTTTCTTGAAGAGCAATCTTGCTTCTGCTGACTTTGTTGGGTGGCCATGGATTCTTGTATAAGTATCTGAACAGTTAATCCCTACTCTCGATCTCCAAGACTTCTGTGATTTTTTCTTATGCATTTCTTTGTTGTTTTCTGGCTGGTTAGTTGAGTTTTTGTTTGTTCTTTTCTCTCTGTAAAATATCCCTCTTCCATTGTTTCCAGGCTGAAGATCTTCAGTATTCTTTACATGTAAGCTGTTTCATGGCTTTGCTTGTCCTTGCTAGCCTTCTCTGGACCTCCAGGACCCAGGATGCTGGAACAGGGGATGTTTTTGCTCTTAATTCAGGTTCTCTGACTTGGTTTACTGTGAGTTCTGTTTAGCACAGCTCAGGGAAGAAGGAAAATGTTTGGAGACTAGAGGGGGTTGTGAGAGACTACTTTGGTTATAATTCTTTTTGTGGGAGAAAAAACCCGAGAACCTTATCCTAAATTAATTGTGTAATTGAAATATCATAGCAAAGAGCTTTGACAGGCTCAGCAGACCAGGACATGGAGAGAAACAAGTGGAGATTAGAAATCAGGGATACCTTTTTAACAGTGACATAAATTATTGAGGCAGAAAATTAAAAAGTGGTGTTTCTGTCATGGGGGAAAAAAATACCAGGATGTGCTATTTTACAGTTACATTTCACTATAGCAATTACTCAAAGTAAGATTTAAGGCAATGACATCTTGTGATCTATTCTGAAAAGGTCAGACTAGGGAATGACAGGCTAGTGTTTGGTTAGCTAAAACTGATCTCACTTCTGAAAGACCCAGGTGTGTTTCCAAGGGCTATCTGTTTTCCCAAGGCCTGAATTTTCAGAAGGAGTGAGCACTTAGGTTCTTAATTATATTTAAACTCAGATAAACTTAACATCTCTGAAAAGTGGTCCCAGAGGAAGACTGTGGAACAATTGATCCTATAGCCCATGGTGAGACTCTTGACAGGCGTGCATGTGCAGGAGGAGAAAAGGAAGTGTGTCAGGAGAATTATTTAAAAGAGTTGTCATAGTTCTGCCAGGGATAATGAAGGGAAATGTGTCTTTGTGGTTAGCAAGTTTGTCACTTCCAGGATTCACTGGCTCATCGTGCCTGGGGTAGTCTTGCTTTCCTGGGTTGTGCCAGCTGCCTGCTGAGTCTTGTGCTTGCTGGGCACGGGTGCCCTGTGAAGTTAGTCTCGAGTACCTGCAGGGCATGTGCAGCTCTTCAGAGGCAGTCTTGGTGGTGTATCCCGTGCTAGGATCAAGACCTGGACTCTCACAGCTCTTTCTCTTCCATGTTTCCTGGAAGGGCTATCAACCAGGCAGGTTGGATATTTTGCCTCTTCCCTACCCCGGACTTCCAGAACCTGTACCCTGACTGCCTGCGGAGCAGTCTTCTGCAGCACTCAGGTGTATCAGGTCTCTCCCCTTTCCAGTGACTCACTGTATCTCTCTTGGGATTTCTGCCCTCAGGGAACAGGAAGAATATTCTCATTCTAGTTTCAGACATTCTTCTCTAAGACAGGAATATTTATAAGCTAAGTATGTAAGGAGTACAATATTTGAAATTTGAAATCATGTTGCAGATCTTTTGGTCTCCAAGCAGAGGCATGAGGTAGTAATTTTTAGCCTGCATAACTCAGGCCTGGTATTCTCAAGGCAGGCTTTTAATTTCTCTTCATCTTCTCTTCTTTTAATTTGTCTTCTTCTTCAGGGTCCCATATTGTGTTTGGAAAACACTGTTGAAAGTTCATATAAATGCTCTGAAAAGCAGCATTCTCTTCAAATGCATTTAAATAATAATACAAAGTTAAGCCAGATCTTTTTGATTGTGTAACGCCCTCGTTCCCAGCTTTCTCTACTGACATTTCCTAATATCTTCTCAGTCTGTTGTGATGTCTCTGTTGCAACTTGTTGGGTCACGCTTGGGATCAGTAGCTTGTATAAACCGAGTTGCTCTTTTTGATGGCTTCTGAGGATCTGTGTGATGAAATGATGGCAGTCAGCAGCACATCAGATGCTGATGCCATCTCCAGACACAAACACATGGGCATGTGTCCTGTATCTTTAGAATCTTTGTGATTTTCATCTCTATTTTCAACCTATGACCTTTGTAAACACCAATCAGTAGACAGGACAGTGCAGTGCTTGATTTGTCCAGGTTGACTTACATGGAATAGCCTTCCCAGGCAAGCTGTGATGTGTTCAAGCAGCAAAATAATGAAGAAAACTAGGATGTGTAGCATTAACAGTTTTCTAAAATGTCCATATTTTCTCTTGTGATGCCTAAGTATTACTTCCCTCAGCCCTGCTTCGTTGACAGGCTGGTTCTCCTCACTCTGTATTGTCCTTGAATACCTGATATAGTGGATAGACAGAAATTTTATGGTGATACTTTAGTGAAAGATGTGTTTAGATGCTGACATGTTCCTGAACAGGATTTGCAAGTAATTGTGTCAGACCACAAAGGAGCTAAAGCCACTTCTTGGAGATGAAGTAAATAAAGAGAATATTTAAGTTCCTTAAATATTTGCAGTTTTTCATGTAGAAGCTACAGTATGTGAATATTGCATGAATATCAATAGTCAGTTTTTTCATTGAAATGTGCCTAAAAATACCTAATAGCAGAAGGAGTTACTACCTTTTTAATCAGTTCTTCGAACTGTTTGACATTTTTTGTTGAGGCTCTGTATTTTCTGGGGATCTCTTTATTCCTTTCAAAGAATTGTTTGGACAATAATTACTGGATAAACAGTTTTTATTGAGAATGGAGGAAAGTTGTTCAAGGTATAGATACTTCAGAATCATGTGTCTGGATTTGTACTGGTCAGGGAATTGCTTTTTTCCTATGTCAGGAGAAGTCTCACTAATGAAGGAGCACAAGTGTGGTTGTGATGGATGACAGCTGCCCTTTTCTTTCAAGTGACTTCAGCAGTAGTGAAGGAGGAAGCCAACTGATAATGATTCAGTGGAGCAAAATATGCAGAAGTAAAGGTGAGGGCTTGTCAGTAGACTCTGGGGAAAGTGGGAAGCAGAAAAGAAAAACAGATACCTGAGTTGGTGAGAAACTGTAGGGATTCTTTTATTTCTCTTTTAACATGGTAGCAGTGTACTATCCAAATCTTAGTAGGGAATGTTTCTAACTAGCTGGTTTTCTTCAGGGAGATAGGTCTGATCAGATGGCCAAAAACCTTTTTATATGCCCCCTAACTGCTGCAGCTGACTAAAGGAGGGAATGGAGCTGGGGTATCTTTCTCAGAGGCTGCTGCAGCTGAAACATCAGAGTGGGTGGAAGGTGTCCCAAACCAGGAATCGGATCCCTGTGGTGGTGGGATTCACCCACGCTTGACAGGAGCCGAAAGAAAGACTTTTTATATAAAACTAGTCATTTTAATGTGAATGCTGTTCAGTTCATCACTTTGAGAGTCATGAAAAAAGCCAGAAAGATGCTTTAAATCACAGTTATATAATCCAATGCACAACGTTACACATAGCGGAATCACTGAAAGTTATTCAAATGTCAGGCTAGAAAGTAGGAATGGAAAAAATTGTTCGGATAAACTGATTTGTCTTCTCCCTCTATTGTTCCAAGCAGGTCTTTCATATTCTTAAGATCTCTCTATTTAGAATCACTTAAGTCATATTTACTGTACTCCATCTCTGTCACCATAATTGGTATCAGGCCTTATTCACTGATAAGGAAACTACCCCAGGAAGCCTTGTTTACTTAATTTCTTATCAGTACCCTGATTAGGTTGCTCTGGGGATAACTGAGGGATAACTGTTCTCCCCTTAATTTGTTATGCTTCAGTTTCTTTTAAGGTACCTGTAGGTTTTCACTCTTTTGTCCTGGTGCTTGGCTAGACTTATGGTAATATAATTTTATTGCTTTTAACAAATCTGTAATAGAGATGTGGGACTGGAATGTCCTGAAACAGCAGTGGCGTACTGAGCAGCATGGAAAAATTAGTGTGTGATGGGGGAAAATTACTAATATCATACAGGTTTAAGGAAACCCTCTTTTCTGTCACCAGCACAGATTATTGGTTTTTTTTTTTCATAGCTTAAAATCTCTGTTTGATTTTACTTCCTCCATCTCAAAAAGGATGTAGTAGGAGAAGAAAAGCTAACAAGAAGGCCAGCCTGTGTGATCAGAGAAATAGTAGAGTCCAAAGTATCACAGTATTAGTCAGTTGGAAAAAGTGAAGTAACTAAGAAAAGATGCTGGAAATCTGTGACATCATGAATGGTATGCAGAACATTAATAATGACTATTTATTTGTTCACCCTTAAAATTAAGATGTTCAGTGAAATTAAACATGAAGAAGGGAAGGATTGCTTTATGAGCACATCATTTTAGTGTGGGGTTCATTGGCATAGAACTGATGTGGAGCTCTTGAAAGAACAGAGCAGTTCAGTGAATGCTTGTGTGGGCAGCCCAGGAAACTCCTGATGCTCCTTGACCTATTCTATCTACTTACAGAGCTATTTACACAGTTGCAGAGGTGTAATTCTCCTATCATGCGTCAAGGTCTTTTGAGTGATAAACTGATTGACCTCTTTATAATACTCCTTCAAAAGTTGGTTTCCAAATTACTCTTAGGTAACTCTTTTTTGTAAGGTTTCCTGTAACATTGCTAACGAAATGTCAAGAGTCTGCTAGGAAACTGAGATATATCATTAAGGGCAGAAAAATTCCCATTCTAGACCCGCCTGTTTTCAGTAAGCCTGTTTTATCTTGCCTGTTCTCACTTGGCATTCTTCTTCTCACTGCTTATTATTTTACTATTTTTACATAATTCTTAATTTACAAGTTTCCCAAAACCACAGAGAGGTTCAGTCTACCCACTCTGCTCTTTGCCTAAAAATGCAGTGTGATCAAATTTGCATTAACACCTAGTCACTTCTGGGTGTGCAATCCCATCTCTAGTGTACATGCAGTGCAGGAAAATTTGGGAGGCAGAACCATGAGCCATTTCACCACTAAGCAAATGTTCAAATTCAAAAGGTAGCCAAAGGCAGCTGTTTAAAGCCTGTGGAGCTCTTCATCTAGTTCTGACTGAAAGAAATGTGGTTCCTGAGGCTTCCATCATGCCTGCATGTGCTCTGGGTGCCTTTGTGGCTATACTAAGAGCTAGCTTCCTTCAGATCATATCAGAAAATGTTTGGCTTCCTGGAAAAGAAATGAGAGAAGATAAGGGGAACTGGAGAAACAGTATATTGTGGTGTGCTGCTTTGCCAGGCTTTCCAGTCATTCTGCTTTAAACTGTCCATGTAGAGCACTATTTGTGAGCTTGGCCTCACTATGTGTACAGTATGTGGGCTTAGCAGTACCTGTCAGGGTTAATGGATT
Organism: Toxostoma redivivum; assembly: GCA_013397375.1. Lineage (NCBI taxonomy): Eukaryota > Metazoa > Chordata > Aves > Passeriformes > Mimidae > Toxostoma > Toxostoma redivivum. The sequence goes on along the minus strand of VXBI01004543.1, from coordinate 696,078 downwards.
TGTTGCAATTTTTTCTTCTGAAGGTCTGAACTTTTTATTGATGATTTTAAATCTTTATATGCACAATTAGAAACATAGACTAGTTAAAAATTCACACTATTCAAATAATTAGGATGTGGTTTTGAATTGCCCAAATCTGTCTAGTAGTGAGGCATAATGTATAGACAGTGTTCTTAACCCTTTGTTGCTGGGATAGAAAAAAAAGGGGACAGTAGGGGGTAGAAATAAAAAATATAGAAAAAAAAAGGTCAGATTTTGATTTTAGGAGACAAATTCACAGACTGTGAATGCTGCTTTTAGCCTGTAGCTAAGCAGACTATGCAATATGTATTCTTGCACATAGGTGTGAAAAAAAGTCTAATTGTTCAATTTATTTAGGATTTATTAAAACTTATTGACAAAAAAGCATGGTATTTCACTTAATCTAAACTCAGCTTGTCTTTAAAACTTCTCTTTTTCTTGTCTTGTGGTTAGATGTTTTCAACTATGTGTGCATATTTAGTTCACTCTTCTGTATTGTACCATGCTTTAGAACCTTACTAAACAAACAGGTTCACAATCTTGTCAGCCAAACACTAGAGCATATTATATGTCTCCTGTGAATACAGTATTTCAGGTTATAACATTTTCCTGGATAGTATTTGGAACAAAAAATGTTTAGCTAACAGCAAATAGTATAAGCTCTTCAGAGCAAATGCTTTTATTGTATATAGTTATTTCTCCCATCTACACCCAGACTTAAACTTTTTCTCATTCAGCAGGTGCAAAATCTCTCTCTCTCTCTCTCTCTCTCTCTCCATCTCTCTGGCCTACTTTATTTTTATTCCCACCTCTCCAAGGTCTTGCTGGTGCATGTCTAGTTAGTGTTAGAGGTTATTGCTCTTAACTGTTTTCTACCTCATGTACTGTTTCGGACATAAGTAAGGATAAAATATCTGAAAACTTGTCTACTTTTTACAGCTAGACCAAATAATTTACTAGAAGGTGAAGTCTACCTTTCTTGTCTTTCTCCAGGGAAAGGTCACAAAAATTCAGGTAGTTTGCCTACATATTGTGATATGTAATTGTAGTTATAGCTATCCTGGACTAATTGAAGTGGTATCTCCTGGTAGCACAAAATAATGTGAACTCAATAGTTGGCAGGGTTTCTTCAGGCAGGCTTGTGCCATGTAGTCAGTTGTATGTAGGTAATGTATAAAGAAAACATCTAGTATTTGTCAGGTTTTTTGTCTGTCATGTTGTCATTTCGTTTCTGATGGTTTAACATTGTGCCCTGCTAATGCTGCCATTACTTATTTTTCCACACACTGCTTTAACTTTGATCAACAGAAGGTGGTATGACAATGATGAAAATACAAATGGTCAGAAAAACACAGTAAAAAGCTTTTTAAATAAAGTTTCAATGTGGGTCCAGTCTCAGAGATGAAGTGTCTGAGATAATTTAGTGATGCTGTGTTTCAAAATGCTATCAGCATCATTCTGATACTCCCCTTCTTCCCACTGTCCTTCATGCCATGCACGCTTTGTGCATGTACTGAAACTGTATTTGGTTTTTGCATGCTTTCTGCCTCTGTTGCCTTATCTGTAGTGTCCCTAACCAATGCACTTCTCATGACTGCATCCCCAGAAGGTGGTGAGTGGGATATGCCAGCAGGAACACCTGATGCATGTCCAGGGCTCCTGTATTTCTCATCTGACTGAGGGAGCAGCACACTGAGGCGGCCCCACAGCATTCATCTTGCTGTGGACATGGGCCAGCAAAAGGTTCAGGTGCAGCACACTAGGCCCCTCCTTGTTTCTTGTGTACATTACAGTGTGGCAGGCGAGTCCTCGCCCTTCCTTTTACTATCTGCCTCTTGCTCTCTGGAAAAAGCAAAGGTTGCAGCAAAGCCAGAATGCAAGTCAGAAGCCCTGCGCTGCCATTTCCAGCCCTTTCCTCCCTGATCTTCCAGAGCTGCCAGCTTGGACCGCAGGAAGAGTGCTCTGAGGAGGACAGCTTTGGTCCTGGCTGCTGGTTTTGCTGGGCCCAGCCTTGCCTTGTCTTCTTGCCTCTTCCTGCTTCTTCTGGGCTGCAGCATCCTGCCAGAGGCTGTGGGACCTTTCTAAGGGCTTGGGGGCAATCAGGCAGAGAGAGCCATGAATTGCCTCCTGGCACCCCATCCCCACTCCTGGAGCTGGGGCTGCATGCTGACCTCGCCCCCCCCAGGTAGGCTGGTCTGGGCTCTGGGTTTGGAGGGGAGCCCCGTGGGGCTGGGGCTGGCTGGGCAGCTCCATGCTCCCTGAGCCTTGGCTTTGCTTACCCACTGCTGTTGTAAGAATTTTACCCTGCTCTGGTGCTGACAGCTCGTGAGTGCCTTTTGGGTCCTGCAAGGGTTTCTGCAGCTGCAGTGGGTTCTGTGTATTGCAGCTGACAGAAAAAGTTTTCTGCAGAAACTTTCTCCTTTCTCATACTTAAGTGTATAGATGCATGTTTTGCAAGACTCTTGGCACACTTTTACCTTCAGAGATTAAAGCAGTGTTTAAATATAATGTACTTGTGGTAAAGTGGTGATTAACCAATAGTTGTTGTGGTTGTACCAAGGCAGTAGATAGGTGTATATTCACACAACAGTACAAAGTACTTGTATCCAAGAGCTGAATTGTGTAGGAATCACTGAAGAAACCATGGGAGCAGTTGTGTATTGCTACTCTTGCAGAGTTCCTGAATGATTATTCTAAACCTGCTGTACTTGATGTTTTCTTGCCTTACAATTGAATTTTAAGGCCTAATAGGCATTTTAATGTGTCCTCTTGTTCTTCACAGCTGCAATTTGCTCATACCGTAGATCTCTTTCAAAACATGCTGAAAGGTAAACATCTTGACAGTCAATTACTTGAATTTTTTTTTGCTCTTTAGATGGCAATCAAAATAAAAGCAATGAAAAGAAAGAGAAGAAAATGGTTTCTCAGAAGCCCCATGGTACCATAGAATATACAGTAAGTACTGGTGTGTGGTGTGTTTGTGCCTGCTTTTTGAAGGTGCAGTTGTTGAGGTTGAGAGGGAGGCAGTGGCACAAAACCGTAAGCACTAATTCTTTCTCAGTTTGCACCTATCTCAATTTGGATTGCCCCTGTTGATACCATTCAAATACCACTATATGGGGAGTGCTAGGTCACATCCTGAATCTCTGTTCAACTCAGAATCTCTGCCTCTTGTAGCTGCTGGTTCCATTTTTACTTCTGCATTATGGCTCTCTAATAGAGCAATGTTTTTTTTATTCTGAAAAAGACTCCCATTCTGCAGTGTTGCTTAAGTCATCAAGCAGTTGACCTGTGCTTGATGAGATCTGTTTCTCTACGCTAGAGCAGGACAGCAGTATGCTAGCTCTGCCCAAAACGTCTGTGTGAGCCCTCAGTGCATTCTACTCTCTACCATAGAGCCTCTGTGGAAGGCGGTGTCCCAGCTGGGAACTGTACAAATACCTGACCTCCAGCTGTGGCTGCTGCAAGTGTAATGAATTTTGCAGTGTATGACCTTCTCCCCCTTGCCAGACCAGTTCTAAATACAGTTGTGCTTCTTTAAAGTGTTAAAAGGAGACAGACATATGCAACACCTCTGCATTTTATCTACTGTATAGTGTGAAAGAATATTTCTGTCCTTTTTTTTTAATACAGATTTATCACCTAAGCTATTAAATAGATGGGGTTTTGAGGTCATCAAGTCTATCCCTGCAAACAGTCTGTTAGATGGGTTTAGTTCATGTGTGGTGCTGTGTTCAGTATGGTATCTTAGTCATCAACTCTTTCTTCAGGCTGGAAATCAAGACACCATAAACAGCATAGCACTAAAGTTCAACGTCACCCCAAACAAGCTTGTGGAGCTCAATAAACTTTTCACACAGACAATTGTGCCAGGCCAGGTAAATTTTTCATTATTTGTTTTTTTTTGTTTGTTTTTTACCTGAAACATTATTATTTGCTATGTATTTAGAAGTTTTTTACTACTTAAGCGTATCATTTAAGTACTTGGATACAAGGATGATGGACAGTAATTTAAAGCTCTCCCTCAAAATGAAACTCAGTAGATTATTACTTGGAATTGGTGTGAGGGGGAAGCTTTGTAATTGCCATATCTGACTTGTTATTTATGTACTGTCACTAAAGCTTAAAGACTACTCTGAAGCTTAAGAAGATAATACATCTGTTGCAAGGGAGTTGGACTTTTGGGAAGTCTGGATAAATGCAATCTATAATGCATTAAAGAATTAGAGAGTTAGAGAAAGAATTGAAAATGGCTTTGTGCCATTATGTTGGGTATGAGTCAGTCTCCTGTAAGATGAGAAATAAATGGAGAGAGACTTTGTAGGAGAGTCCAGGACTGGAAATGCAAGTGTGAAGATTAACATCTGGTTCATAAAGAGCAAATCTCTACTTCTGCTTCACAGCCATGAGGAGGTTGAAGTGTCTTGGTTTGCAGATAGGGAAACTGAGGCGCAGATAGGGAAACTGAGGCACAGATAGTGTGACTTGCTTAAGAATACCCAGCAGGCAAAAGCTGGAATAAGGAAATTAGTTTCATTTTTCTGAATGTTTTTAAGGTGTACATTGAAGATATGAGTGATCAGTATTGTGTTGTCTTTCTAATAGAACATAGTTAATAACTTTTTAAAGCGTTTGCCTGTTTTGAAATACCTGTTTGTATTTAGATTCTCTTTGTGCCAGATACAAGTGCTGGGAGGCTGTCTTCTAGTCCTGGTGCTCCTGTTTCTCCTTCTTCATCAGATGCTGAATATGATAAACTTCCTGTAAGTCAAACATGGTTCACTGGTCTTAAACTCTCAAAATATTTTATGATTCTGCAACTGAAAATCAAGGCTGTGCAAACAGCATTTTTTTTTCATTTCCAGGCTTTGTGTGTAGTGTTTTGTGTTAATTAGTTTGCTGGACTACAGAATTTACCATTGTCTTAAAAATACTCCAAATGAAGGGAATTCTGAGTGTGGAAACCCATTACAAGTTCAGTTGGGTCCTAAGTCTATCAAAACTACTAAAAATAGTATACTGCATAACCCTTAAAGAATAGAAAACTGAATATGAAAAATTATTTACTGTTTCCTACTGGAGATTCTTATGCTGCTCTGCAGTCCAAAGCCTTGATCCTGCATTGGCATCCTTGAATAGGGAGGCTCTTAGTTTAGTCTGAGCAGTTTCTTTCCAGTTAAACAAATAGTGGTGGTACCTATATACAGACTTGTCTTTAGACGAGACTGCTGGATTTAATCTTTGTGAAAGGCCTTGACATAGCTGATCTTTCATTTTCTTTAGAAGGGTGATTGGCCATGATGATTTTTAGATAGTACCTTTAGGCAGTTTAGCTGCCTTTAACATCTTTAACATCTACTGAAGTTAATTAGTCATTTCAAATACATCACTAATAAAAAGTGGAGAGAAGCTTGGAGTGAATAATTGTGTTTAACCTTACCCCTATGCCATCTGCTTGGGGAATCATACCAGTGCTCTGTGAGCAGAGATCTTCAGTGTAGATGATGTGTCAGGGCAGGCCCTCTCCGTAATGAGAGTATATAATTGAATTTTGGTGAGCTGACCTGCCTTGGTGTTTGCCTGTTATTTGTATAGAGTTTCTTGTAAGGTTACAAGGGTTGGTGGTTTTTTTTTTTTTTTTCAATACAGATACTGTGGGAAGTGTACATATATACCTACATACATGACCATTGATTTTCTTCCTTATGCAAGCAGAAAATAATTGTTTGAACCTGGCCTTTTGAAAATGTTTTCAAAAATCCACAAGTGTGTGATTCTGGTCCTGTTGCTCTGCACTGAACTTTTTCTTTTCTAAGGATGCTGATTTGGCAAGAAAGGCTTTCAAACCAGTGGAGAGAGTCCTGTCCTCTACTTCAGAAGAGGATGAGCCTGTGGTTGTCAAATTTTTAAAAATGAATTGTCGTTATTTCACAGATGGTAAGGTAGGTAGAACCTGATTTTTGGGCATTGTTTGAGATTCTCTTTGGATAAGTGAGAGATGAATACTTGGGGAGTCAAATGTGCTTCATGTTTTTAAAGAATGTAAAAGTTATGTTGGCTTTATCTATTACTGCTGTGTTTGTTGGTACTGTGATAATATGCTGTATAACTTTTTTCTTTTCCTTGTGTGTTGATAGACACACAGAGAGAACTGCACTTCAGAGTTATGACGTGTCAAGATTAGTTGTCCAGTTCTATCAAATTGAGTAACAGCTTTATAAAATGAGTACATGCCAATCTATTTCATTTATGACTTGAAGACAAATTTTAACTGTTTCCAGAGCAGTGCTTCCAAATATATCTAAGTTGCTTCTGCACTTGCAGAATGAATGTTGTGCAAGTCTAATAAAAGGATAAATATTGCATTACACAATCTTTACTTTCTGTTTCGTGTAACATACGCCAGGACTGCAATCCTAAATTACAGCAAGTGTTTTAGAAGCAAAGGTGCAAAGTTTGGGTAGTATTTTAGCCCTTTTCTCAAGGTTGCAAGACATTGTCTTCCTGAACTGCTTACTTTGATATATCTGTCCTTGTTGACTCTGGTTTCAGTTAGCTGTCTGTGTGTTTGGGTGTTCAAGTTCTCTGGAATTTATGACACTGGAGATGCTAATCATTGTAGTTGCAACATTTCTTTTTTCCTTAGTCCTGACTTTTGTAAGATGGATGTGTTTACACCTACAGTTTCTGGCTTCTTTTTGCATTGAGTGGATGTAGATTGTATTTAACAACTCTGCAATTTTACAGTCTGTTATTTTGTAGAATGTAATAGAGGACTACTTGATGTCTCGCATGTAAATTAGGACAGTACTGCTATGTGATGCTTGTTAGGTGCAGAGGATACAGATTGCCAATTTTATGGCTGCAGGATGAAAAAAGTAATTTTCAGTCAGAGCAATCAAAAATGAGATGCTTCTTTGCTAGTGTAGCTGAAATCCCTTGTTGCCTGGCTTCCTGCAGTGGCTGGGTGGGAAGTACAGCCTACTGATGTATTGTCTTCTGGCTTCTGGGAAAGCTTCTGCACTTCGTTTTGGTTCTGTCATCCAAACACAAACCAAGCTTGAGGATCGAGTCATACAGAAGAAGAAGATGGGAAATATGAACAGACTTAGCTTTATAAAGGAGCAGGCATTCATGTGCTCATTTACCAATGCCAAGCCATCCACTTGATATCTTACTGCTTTAAAAAAAAGCCCCACAAATCAAGCTTGCGGTCTTTTACCTGCCTATTTATGAGCCTTCATGGCTTGCCTTGCAGATGACCTTGTATAATTAGTAGTATCTGCAGTGTGAGTCATTCCAGTTGATCTCGTTTGTCAGATGTCATAATTTACACACAGCTTCTGAGTTGGTCTGGTGAATTTTGTAGTTCATCTGGAGGGGAGGATGCAAAAGCAAGAGAGTGTAAATCTTTTTAAACATTGAAAAATGATCAGTTGCCATGGATTGATGCTGAATAATGGCTGATGCAGCACCCTTTTATCAAATCCATTGCTAGAGCACATTTTGAAGAATTAAATGAGTTTTCTGCAGCTGTGCAGAATATGCTTGGACCAATTATAGCAGCTGTTTCTAGATTGGGAAAAATCTGTCTCATATCAAATCCCTAAATGGAGAAGCTTTTTGCATGTACCTCTGGGAAACTAGATCAAAGATATCTCTGATGTTAGCTTGGCATAGTAACCTGGATGCTTCCATGAGGAAAACCATGTGCAGGTGTGTTGGTTGCATGTAAAATTAATGGATCAAATGAAAGTAGCTGCATCCAGAATAAAAGGCTTTGTAGGTTTTTTTTTTTTTAATTAATCCACTAATCTGTTTTGTCTGAGACTGAGTAGCAATCACATTTTTAGCTTGTAGCAGTCAGCACTGAAAGCTGACTATTTCAGATGTTCTTCCTTATCAGCCAGGAACTTGGGTGTTACTAACAATTTTTTTTTCCTTACAATGTTTGATTTGATGCAATTGGAAAGCAAAGTATTTGGCTAGCAAACACTGCATAATGCAGAATAAAGAGGCAGAAAAGTAATTTCGCTTTTTAAGATAGCAGCCTAAAATCCAATACCCAATGGTAAGTGCATGTGATGTGCTGACTCTTTCTTCTCCTGTTTTAGGGCGTTGTTGGAGGAGTCATGATAGTAACTCCAAACAATATCATGTTTGACCCTCATAAGTCTGATCCTCTGGTAATTGAGAATGGCTGTGAAGAATATGGGCTCATCTGCCCCATGGAGGAGGTTGTCTCCATAGCTCTCTACAATGACATCTCTCACATGAAGATTAAAGATGCATTGCCATCGTAAGGAGTGTTCTTCCCTGAACTTATATTTGCAGATTTTCAGTAAGGGTCATGGAAAAGGGGTGGAGGAAGGGGGAATGGAAGGGAAGAGTTTTAGTGCAGCAAAGTGCAAGCAAAGGAATGATCCACTTGTGTTGCTCTTTAGTACAACAACTTTCTCTTTAGAACACTAAAGTGGCATTAAACACAAATGGGTCACGAATGTGAGAACCGAAGTGCAAACCAGTAATTAATAAAAGCGTTTGTAATATGCCATGGTTGGGATGACCTGTCTATAAGGCTCTTTCAGTGGATCAGAAGTGGTTTAGATTTTGACCATTACTGTGTTACCAGGACTGTTCTCAGAGGAGTATTTGAAACTTTTGAAGATAACAGCACCTTAGCTGTCATCTTCAGGGCTTACAGAAACACCAGACTGTGGAATACTTCTATCTCAGAAATAGTTAAAATCTATAATAAATAAACTTTCTGAGGTGGGCTACTTTCATTTATGCACAGACCAGGCACTGCTTATCTATTTATAGGCAGGGTTTTGTTCTTACAGGCAATACCTCTTTGAACAGTGAAATTCATTGAATTCCCTCCCTTTCCTCATTTCAAGAAAAACTTTCCAGATACTTGCTACACTCATTATTGGAGTATTTAATAACTTATTAGTAACTTTCAGGTGATGAGGATCTTGTATTCTCATTCTTTTCAGACTTTTAGCAGTAATGAAGAGCTCAAGTTTTATGCTAATACATTTATTCAGCATTTTTCATTTTGAAATGTTTTATGATTGTTCTGCTTTAAAAAGAAATATGTGGGGAAGCCTGCATTCAACCAGTACGTTTGAATAATGGAGACAAATAAAAGAAGAAAGCTACTACCTCTGTTGCCTGTTACTGTTCTGTAGTAAACATGTTCATAAAGGATACAGCTTATCTCCGATTTTTCTCAAAAATACATTTGTACTGAGTAGGGAAGCATGGTAGGTTGTAGACTGTGACTCATTGTTAGGTGTGGGAAATTACAATATTAATATGATATTAATTAAATTCCAGCAGCTAAATACATGTCCTGTATTTTTTTGTTATGGAACTTCTGATGACTTGCACATTCTTATTACATGTGTAACGTTTCTTCACCCACATGGCATATTCTGCCAAGTGGTTTACTCATTTTATTTTGGTATTATACTTTCAGCATTTTTCTCCATTGTCTTTAAAGTCCCTTATTTTCAGTACTGCATGTTTATTTTGGAGAAAGTTATTTTTAGTTGAGTTTCGTAGTTTACGTTAAGTTGATGTTTAGTTTTTCTTTTCATTTTTTTTCTGTTTCCATTTTGCTTTTAACATCGTATGCACATCCATCATTTCCCCTGACAGTGACATACCAAAGGATCTTTGTCCTCTGTACAGGCCAGGAGAATGGGAAGACCTATCCTCTGAGAAAGATATCAATCCTTTCAGCAAATTCAAATCCCTTAGCAAGGAAAAGAGGCAGCAGAACGGGGATGCATCAATTGCTCTGGGTGCCAAACAGATCAAGCCTTCAGAAAAGGAAAAGTCTGCTGATTTTGAAGTTCTTCAGTCACCGGAGAGTACGGGCTCAATTAAATCAAAGTCTCTGGAGTTTCCCAACAACATCACTGCCACTGAACATTTGGAAAAGTTTGATGCAGATGCATGTACCAAGGACCCTTCCAGGGAAAAAAATGCTTCAGATACCAAAACCAAAGAAAAATCCCTTCTAGGAGAAGGAGAGGATGACTTCACTGAGCTGGAAAACACATCATCTTGTATGGATAGAGGGTTGGACAGGAAAATCTCAGTAATGGAAGGCTTGCTAGCTGACCCCAGGGACTTGGGGAGAACTAAGCAGCAGGTAACCAATCCTACTACAGAAGTCCAGGAGCACTTGACAGTTGATTCCTTGGAAAAAAAGGACAGTGTTGAACCTAAAGCTGACTTAGACTTAGAGCTGTGTGAAAAGCAAGATGTTATTCCAGAAGTAAACAAATGTGTCAGTACCCCGACAGGTAAGGTGGAGACTGAATTGGACACTAAGAAAGACCTAGAGAAAGATAAACTTATTGAATTTTACCTCAATAAAGATGGAAATGGGTCTCAGTCATCTGAAGACTTACACAAGGCTGAAATTCAGAAAGGTGAAAACAAAAAAGCAATTGGCATAGACCTTACACTTAGCTGTTCAAAGTCCCAAGCTAATGAAGTCCATACAGTTAAAAGTATGGAGCTTGATTCCTGCTGTGTTGAAAGGAAAGCACCTTCATTAGAAATCAGCTCAGCAGCAGCAGAGGAAAAGGATCTGAAAGAGTCTGTGGACTCTTCATTAGTACCAGCTGTAGACAAGACCTGTCAAGAAACACAGTTAGACAATCAATCAGAAATCAGACTGTGGCTGCTGCAGAAAATTCAAGTGCCAATTGAAGGTAGGTCTCTGGTTATCCTTGTTTCCTCTGAGACTTGGACAGCATTATGATGGTAACCTTTGAATTTACAACCTTCTCTAAATTTCTTCTTTTAGTAATACCTGGTCTCGTTTTTTTACTCTGTGTATTTCAATTTTATATTACCTGCTATCTTCAAATTCTCTAAGCTCATAGTTTGACAAGTTGCTTGTGTGCTCTTTCCACATTCAGTGATCACTGCTTATATAATCTTTACTTCTGTTTGCTGGCTTTAAGAAGGACATTGAAATGTCATCCAGTTTCAGTATTGGCAGGGACACTTTATGGCCTAAGAATTGTCACCCCGTATTGGTAACCAGTGTTGCCTTACTGAAGTCTGTCAGATTGTTTCTGATAGTATCCAAGATAGTAGAGCTGCAAAGGGGGGCACCAAAGTATTCTTGACAATATTTGCATGTGTCTGGTGTCTCTCGCACTATGGAAACCCTTAAAGAAGTGATAAATAGGAATACATATATAATCCTCCTGAGTGATCACTTTTCTCCTGATTGGTCATTGTATTATCAGAAATAATTCGAGCTGTTCCAGGAAAGCACGTACCAGAATGAAATCTCTGTTCAGAGTGTGTACACACATACTACCATTTCTATGGCAGCCGAGTGTCTCTATGCACAAGTCTGTCTTGGAGTGTTGATGCTCCTCTCTGGGTAATTTAGTGAACCAGTGGACATACCCTTGATTCACATCAGGTGGTAGTGAATGGTTAAATTGGAAGTCTTTAATTTTAAGAACAGTTGTTCTTAAAATTATTTTTCCTTTTTTTTTTATAAGGGTTTATATCTTGCTGGTGGTATTTGGCAGTATGTGTACACCTAAAACAAAGAAGGCAACTTCAGCATGACTGAAGCTATAGCTTGATAAGCAGGGTTTTTTTGTCATGCTAGCAATTTAAGGAGCCTGAACTGCTTTTAGGCTTAGCCCTGTCTTGTGCAGATAAAAGGTGCTTGTATGGCTGTGTGACTGGGCTTCTCGTGTTTGTATGTGCATACAGGATTGCCCTTCAGCCTGGATGAGGCATCTGGACCCTAACATGTCCCCTTTATTTGCCAGCTTTGTGTTTTAGGCAGCACCCAGCCTGGTGATCTTACCTATTTCTTTACAGGACTGTTCTGTACATAGCTGTACAGCTGAGGGGGATACAGGCTGTGACAAAATGGGAATGAATTGCCTCCATTTAGGATGAACGTAGTTTTACTAAACCAGTTGGGCTGTTGAAGTCAGGTGTAATTCTGTGTATGGTGCTTCTGAGTATTCCTTTGCACAAGATTATTCATCTTTGTCACAGCGTTTTATCAGCTACAGTATTTGTACTTTCCTGTAAGCAGACTGTTTCTCTTGTGTCTTGTTCAGATATGCTTCCTTCAAAAGAGGAGAAGAGCAAGACTCCTCCAATGTTTCTGTGCATTAAAGTGGGCAAGCCCATGAGAAAATCCTTTGTGTCTCAGAGCATGACCATGTCTCTACAGTACAGTAAAAAAATAAAGCAGCCAGAGTACTGGTTTGCTGTTCCTCGGGAAAGGTAAGGTGCACTCTTGTTAGCACAAAAACGTCTGGCTGTTACTTTTTAAATGTGTAGTGCTTTCTAGAGCTGAATCTTAATATTACCTGCATGGTCCAAGGTATGAAGTGCAGCAGAGATGCTGGGGGTGTCCTCGTTTCATTGCATGGCAGCGACATAAAGCAGTGTTTATTGCTGGTCTAATATGGCTTTTAGTGGGAAGGAAAAAGGGCTCAGGTGCCACTTGAAGATGGAAAGAGGGATATATGTGCAGCTAACAAACAAAAGATAAAAGAACTGGGAGATGATCAGGGTTTCAGCTGTAGTCCAGGAAGTGAGGGAAAGGGGAGCAGTGGCTGGAGGGGCATGGAATCCCCTGATTCCATGACGTGTCAGTGCTAAAAGTAGGTATTTCACATGAGTAAAGGGTATCATATGGGAAAAGGGAGACACTCCTAACTAAACAGATGTGAGGATTTCTGTCTTTTGTCCCATTAAAAACAGTTCCTTTGCACTAAAATTGAGGAACATAAATGTTTTCCTGTAGGTGTGTATTAATGCATAAATAGTACTCTAGAAAAAAGCTACAAACTAGAGAAGTGGAAGTCTATGATTTTCCACATAAATCACCCAAGAATTTTCCCTAGCTGTGAAGAATCAAATATGTGATTTTGACAGAAGGCAACTAGAGCAATTCTCTGGTCTGTTGATGAACCAAAAGCGGTGATTCTGGTAAATTAGATGTCAGGAAGGAGGAATCGGAACTTGTGATCCATCTCAGAGGTGTCTTCTTTCAGATGCAGTCAAATTTTTAAAAATAATTTTTATTTAGTAATTTTAATTTAAAATATGTAGCATGTGTGTTGATTTAAGTGTTTATATTTTGTGATTTGAAAAGGAGTGTTTTGATTGTCTGTAGTAGTGTGGAGGTTGCTGTCCTGGAACTTTTCCTGGAGGAGAGGGAGAAGTTTAATCCAGCTGGAATGTGGTCCTTGGGAGTGTAGCTGGATAGCTTTTGGTTTGCTTGCTATCTGTAGATCCCAGTCCTTGGCTCCTCAGGGATTGCAAAAGGGTGGGTTCAGGAAATTCTAGGTTGAAGTTTGAGTAAATAGTTCAAGGAGTTGGAGTGATGCTGTAATACAACACAAGGTCAGTTAGTGCTCTGAAGGTAGTGCAGCTAACAGTGAATAAACCTTCTGAGCTGACTGAGGTAATCTCTAATCACTGCTCTGTGCAACAGGTAAATCTATCAAGCTTCTAACCACAGACTTGGAAAACAGCTTTTCTACTTGTCCTTTTATGAGCAGAAACTTTCTGAATGGTGAGCAGACCTAATCTATATATAAACTGAAGTGTTGACAACTGTGTTGTACTTCAGTTTTTAAGAGAAAAAAGTAACTTCCGCAGTGAGCTGCTGCAGCAGCACCTGGCCATACTGACTGACAGACCAGATCTTTGATGTCAGGGCTGCTGTTTGGATCTTGATTAAAAGTAGTGGTGAATGACTGGTTGTAAGTTTGGGTCTTTTTGGTACTATTCATGCCTGTTTTAACACCCTAGAATTGCATGACAGATCAAGTAGAACTTGGAGCAGAAATTAAATGCAAGACTTGCTCCTTTGTATTAATGCCAGGCATGTCTTTGCCTCTGGAACAAGACAGTGTTTTCTCCAAGTTCTTGGATGCTTTCCCAAAGCAAAACACAACACTTCCTACCTTCTGGGGATATTCTTGCCATCAGTATTGTGTAGAATATAAACGTAAGTGTTGCATCTTGAGAGTGCCATGAACAGTAGATTATTTGGGATAGCTTTGCCATGTATTTTTGACAAAATGTGAGATAATTTACTAAGTTTAAAACTACTTAGAATGCAATTTATGTTCATATGTAAAAATACCAAGAATATCACTCTCATCTTGTTGGCCACAAAGCAATATAAACAAAATATTTTCTCCAGTCACAGTAGCTTGTGCAGCATCTTAATGTTTTGTAGTAATTAAAAAAAAAAAGCCTCAAAAAAAAGAAAAAAAAAAAAACAAAAAAAAAACCCCACCTGTCTAGACTTGGAGTGAGATTTAAAAAATTTGGTCTGCATATCTGTATTTAGTGTAAGTTAAATCTTCCTCTGATTGGCTTTTTGTTACATTTTTGCCATGGTGATAGTGTTTGCTGTTACAACAGCTTCTGTCATGAGTTGTGCAAATGGCTCCAATTTCAGCCTGGTCCCATAGCCCACAGCTCCCAGCAGAGCTGCTCGTCCATGAGCAGGCTGCTGCTGCTTTCTGGCCCAGTACTTTTCCTTTTTTTTTTTTTTTTTTTTTTTTTTTTTTTTTTTTTT
>VXBI01004543.1:665783-681425 GCA_013397375.1 Toxostoma redivivum | reverse complement strand
TTTTTTTTTTTGTTGGAAGCCTCTGGAAACTTTATTAATACTGAAAGGAGACTTTTAGGCTGATATTCTTTGTAAAGGCACTGAATCTTCTGTTTAATTTGCCTTTTGCGCCTGCTGTAGGTGTCCTCTTTCCATGCCTGGCTTCCCAGGTGCCGCGTGTGTCCCAGCACACGTTTCCTGTGACCAGCACGGTGAGGCTGTTAATCAGTGACTACAGCACTGCTTTGTGCTGCCTGCTTGGTCACAGCAGTGCTCACCTCAGCATGCAGAGGGAGTGCTGGGCATCTTGAGTTGCCTTACATACAGATTACTCAGTCTACGACTGCTTCTTGCCAGGTTCAGCTGAGCAGAGGGGCACCCATGCTTTTGGACACAAATAGAGATTGACTGTTTTGCTGGGAAATTTTGCAATGGGTATAGCTTACAGTATTAGAGGGTAAGTCTGTGTGTGCTCTTACTGTGTGGATTTATGTTTAAATGTTATGTAGGTTTCCCACCCTAGTGGATTTTGAGTAGTAGTAGCTCAGTAATTAGGTCACACATTTCCTCAAGACCTTGTACAGGTACCTTGCACCGAGACAGAGATCATAATGCAGAATTTGTTTGTTAGTAATAGCATTGACTAATTCCTCTGTCAAGAAGTAAATGTCTTTAGTTTTCCACAGTGTAAATTTTGCAAACAGGCTTGGTTTATGAATGTATAATTTGCACTGAAGTTGATGTAAAAGACACTGCACTGAGATCATGCTGCTGAGAGGCCATCCACTCTTTTGCATGATTTGAATCCTTTTGAATTAGCCTTTTACAAGGAGAATACTCCTGGATTTCTGATAAGACACCAAACTGTTCAGAGGAAATTTATGAAAAACTGTATCTATAGCTTAATGTCTTATAATGAGGGCTCATAGAAGTCTTTTTAAGCTCATAAAAGCATATGAGGGCTTACAATACCTCAGCCCTCAAGATCTGTGAAGAATAAGTGAAGCACATTTATAACAAAGTCGTAAGATCCCTCTGGACTAATGTCCTTCTCTGGGCCAGGAGCAGTGACTGGACTTAGAGCCTTTTGAATATTTTCTTTCTGGAGTTACTAACTTCAGGTTTCTAAAGTTGTTTCTATAGTTGTCTCTTTCCAAGTCCTTTGTTTTATTGATTCCTCTCTTTTGGTGCATGATAGACTCATAAGCATGTGATCACCAAAACAGCAGTTGAGTTCTAGGATAAATTTTCTCACAGCTGTCAAGTTGGCTGTAAGAAAGTTCCTCAAGAAGTGGTTGTCCAATTTAAAAATTGGCTCAATTATTTTCAATTTGGTTGCTTGGAAATACCACTGTAGCATAATGTTAGAATTTTATTAGCAGAGCATCCCTTTTCAAAATGACATCACCTCTGTAATCACCTATTTCTATTTTATGCTGCTGCTTCTTAAATTTGGACTGTCTGGGTTTATTTTTCAACTGTCCATTGCAGAGGAAAACTTAGTTATGTACTGCTTAAATAAACTGAGCATATACAAGTCCATGAGGCCTGACAGGAAACGTTCTGAGTATATTGAGGAAGTTGGTTGATGTCATTACAAAGCTGCTTTCTATCATCTTTTGAAAGGCTGTGTTCACTGAGAGTGTTCCTTAATAATTGGAAAGACAAATGCTGCTACCATTGTCAGAAAAATCGAGGAAGTATCTGGGAGCACAGGGCAGTCAGCTTCACCTCAGTCCGTGGGAAGCAAGTCCTTATAGACACCATTTCCAAGCACACAGAGGGAAAGAAGTGATCAGGATCAGCTGTCATATGTTTATCAAGAGCAAATTGCTTTTCTACTGGCCAAATAACTTTTCTGTTTGAGATTGCTAACTCCTTGAGCAAGGACGGAACAAGGGATTGTTGTTTCACCGTCACATTACTAAGGCTTTCAGCACAATCTTCCATAGTACCCTTGTAGCCAAATTGGAAAGATGTGACCTGGACAGGTAGGCTACAGGTGGTTGTAAAATTGACTGGACCATTGGGCTTAAACGGTTGGTAGTTGTTCTAAGTGGCATTGAGGTACAAGTGGTACTCTTGGAACTGATACTGCTTAATGCATCCACTGGTGACATGGACACTGAGACAGAACACACCTTTGTGTTGTGTTCAGAACACACATTTTGGGGAATGACACAAAATTTGGAGGGTGCTCGTAATTGGAGGGCAGGGCTACTGTTCAGAGGGTCCTCAACACAACAGGCTGACAGAAATGTCAGGAAGTTCAGAAAAGGCAAATGCAAAAGTTGTGCACCTGGGATGGAGCAGTTCTTACAGCAATAGGTGGGGACAGGCGGCCTGGGGAGTAGCTCTGCCAAAAAGGAGTTGGGGAAGTTAAGAGCAAATTCACCATGTCAGTGGTGTGTCCTTGCAGTAGGGAAGGCTTCACTTCTTGCTGACTCAGGTAAGGAAGTACAGCCAAACAACTTAAGTGGTCAATATTCTTCTCTTCCTTTTAGACGCTTGGTTAAAAAATGGAGGGGAGGGTACAAGAAACAGAAAATGGCACCAGACCCTTCTCAGTTCACATGCTGCATGCTTCGGAGGAAATGGTGATTAGATAAAAGAGAAAAAAACTAACTAAGGAACTGGCTATGCATGGAGAACTAGTAGAATCACTGTTGGAGGTTTTCCAGCTGAAATGGACGAGAATGTGCAACCTCCACTAACTTGGAGTTAGGTCTGCTATAAGCAGGAGCTGGCCTAGATGATTTTCAGAGGTGGCTTAAGAAATAAATATATTCTGTGATTCTGAGATACGAGTGTGCTGCTCTCCTTCATCACCTGCATAAATGTGCTTTCAAACTGATCTTAGCCAGGCAGCAGAAACCACTACTTTTATTGTCCTTTATTAGGGTTTTGTAGGAATTAAGTACTTAGCTTTCCAGAGTAGGACTGCTGTATGTAAAATACACAGTGCTCAAGTCAGTTGTTTCTTTCAGTTAAAGCTCAATTAATTAGCAAAGAGCTAATCAGACTTCTTTTTCTGAAACCTCTGTGAGCAATGCTAATTCACTCCTTTTTCATTATTTCCATGATGAAGCAAAGTAAATCCTTTATTCTTTCTGTAGACTCATTTGAAAAAATCTGGAATTATAGTAACGACCCTAAGAAATTGTAACAGTGCTGAAAGGGTATTTTAAGATTATTTCTGCATACATACAAGTCCAAGTAACTTGAAATATGGGGAGGGGGGAAATGTCTAAATTTCTGCAAGGCTTTTTTCTGTTTTCTGTTGATCTAAGAGTTGCTGGACATAACTTTCTGGTGAAAAGCTGGAAAAAAATCCAATGTCATAAGCACTTAATTTCTTTCTATCTGCCTTCTTTACTGTGGGTCTGATTTTTTTGTTGGCAATTCAGCTTCTTGTGTAGTGTTGTTGATTCACTGTTGTATTCCTGTTTGAAATTGCATGTGTTCTTTTTAACTTAATACATAAATTCCTTCAGAAACTGTTTTGTGGTTTGTTAAGGATGTTGTCAAGGAATAGCTTTTTAAAGACAGTGGCTGAGAGCTGGCTACATTTATGGAAGAGCATGTGCTGCTGGTACTATATCATTTGCAAAGCTGTCAGTAACAGCTTATTTTCATAATGCTAAGAGCTTGAAGATTGTTTTGTGGTTAGCCTCTAACTTTTAAAGGGCTGCTAAAACTGTAGTGTAGACTTCACTGGTGATCTCATTGCTTGTTTCATGCTGGAGGTCAAACTAAATGGGTAAAGTGAATGTTTTACGTTAACTTTTGTGACTGTGACTTAATATCAATCAATTTGACTTCTTAATATGAATTGTGTGGAACTGGACAAGCCACACTGCTTTACCATGGTGCCTTGGCTTCGCATATAGCAAAGGGAGGAGAAAAATACATTGTGAAGAGTGAAAGTAGAGAAACCTTGAAGTGGTTCAGGCTACCAAGTGAAGGGAGCTCTTTCCTGGTGTGGTATGGGAGGGTGGAGGTACACAGGTATCCTGTTTGTGTAGTTGTCCCTGCTTTGGCATTGGGCAAAACCTCTGTGCAACATGATAGTGTTGGGTTCGTGGACCACTGAACGATGGTTATCTCTTCCTCTTCACAGGGTGGATCACTTGTACACATTTTTTGTTCAGTGGTCACCAGAAATATATGGGAAAGATGCCAAAGAACAAGGTTTTGTTGTGGTAGAAAAGGAGGAGCTTGATATGATTGACAACTTCTTTAGTGAGCCCACTACTAAAAGCTGGGAGGTGAGTGCTTTCTGCCTTTACATGAAGCATGTGCATATCTAGTGTGCATCCTCTGCTAAGAATCTCAGCAGTTGTTCTTTTGAGAATTTATATGGTGTTTTTTTATAACAGTTGCTGCTTCATATAGAGGACTCCTTAAGGCTTGTATCTGTCTCACAAGTGTATTAATATTCCTTCAGTCTTCATTTTTTCTCTCCCTAGAAAGAGCAGGTAAACAACTGGGAGCTCTCTGGTGTGCAACCAGCAGAAGTTGTGTAAATATTCTGACCATGGGATATTAATCTTTTGCAAAGCTATACAGGAGTATGTGGTCAACATTGCTAAATTCCTAATGTATTTCCTTATCTATTTATATACTACAAATAAAATCTTCAAAATGTATATATGCCTGTAAACATCAATCCAGACTCCTGTGTGCTGGTTGAAATGGACTGATGTGTGATGATATCCCAGACCCTTGTTTCCCTGGTGCACACAGCAGTACTGTTTGAATATTGTGTATAATTGGGATAAGTTTATCATTGGACTTTGGCTTTTTCATGTGTGGTCTTCTGCAATCTGTTTTAACTACTTGGCATGCCTGTGCTTGTTATCTCCTCCTTCTGCGTACAAAGCCTAGTTTCTAAGGGAAATAAGCTTGCTCACATTTTTTAAAATCATATTTTATTTGCACAAATTTTTAAAAATCAATGTTCAAACACTTTCTGTGCTATAGATATGAGATAAATGAAACAGACATGTAAATTCCAAAGTGGGAAGTATCTTCATGGTAATTTTAAAAGTTACCTGATTATTCATCTTAAACATAAAGTTGTTTTCTTGAAATTCTACTACCTTTTTATTTTGTGATCACTATCTTCACAGTATTTTCTGTTGAAAAATTGAGCTTAAAAGTGGGACTTGTTATTTGAAATGTAGCAACATCTATTCCCAAGGAGCTAATATTTTTACAGTTTTGTAGCTTCTCAATGTTGGTGCTTTGTGAGCTGGAAGACAGATTAAAAAAAAAGTCTTCCTTGTTTTGCTTAGAGCTGAGTGCAGCCATACATTACTCTAGATTTTGCTGTTCAGTTATTTCTATGCCATTTTCATAAAACCACAATGAAGGAGAGTCAGTGATCTGAAAATAGATGTTAGAGAGATCTGTCCACACTGGGAGCTTGTCTCTCACTGTTTTATTTAGATATTATTGAAAGGATGAAAAGCTATAAACTGATTTTAAAGATGTGTCTCTTTTATTTTTAATATATTCCTGCTTCACCAATTTAAAGTAGGTCTGCCAGGAAATCTCTATTGAATACAGTCCAAATTTGGGCATGATGACTGTGAAAGTTTTACTTTCCCTTGCGGGGAAACAGAAACTCTAATTGTAGAGAAGCATATAAGCAGTTTTATCACAGCATGCCACGGCCAGTAGCTGTCTGTCACTCTTGTGGCTGATAACTCTTGCCTCTATAGCAGGGGTAGACTAGTGTGTACTGAAAATAAATTGCTAGATGATTAAACAGAAAATGCCTTTGAATATTCGAATTATTTACTGTGCCAGACCAGACCAGGAGGAACCTTTTGTAGAGGTAAGTTGAATTGTTTCCTCTTTGTGGATCTGATGATGGAACGTCTGTCCTAGTAGTAAACGTGCTCTGTACTCAGGTGGGGGGCATTTCCACCTCAGCAAGCTTCCTTTCTCAGCCCTATAAAATATTTCAAAGACTTTGTAGATCTGGTTTCTGTAGTGATCGATTTTTTTTTTTTTATCCACTTCTGCTCTTGTGTGATCTGTAAATATCTGATCTTGCACATGGCTTTCTGCAGTTGTTGACTGAACTTCATTTACATGTGCAGTTCAGAGACTGAATAAATGTGTATGCAGAGAAGAGGGGGGGCTTGTCTGTCTCTGGAGCCAATTTGCAATTTACAATTATATTAATAGGTTTTCTCTGGTTGCCTAAGTGAGTTTGGTTGTTTGGTACAGATACCTCTTGGTTGATTTGCTGTTGGCTGATACTTTTCCCCCACTCCTGGAGTGGAGACTATTCCTAAAAGAAAGTCCTCTAAAGGGGAGTTGTGTACTTTTGATTTAAGGTCTAAAAGGTGTTAATTAAAATATATATATTTACACAATAATGGTCTTGGAGATGAGGAGGGAAGGCAAACCACTCAGAAGGTGAAAAAAGGACAATGATACAAGTAGAAAGATTGTTTTCTTTGAATAGTTTGTTGTGGGCAATTTTTTGATTTTTAATTACCCTAATTTTGCAGTGCAAACCTTTCCTGAAATTGACTGTATGAAAAATTTTCCAGCACAGGATTATCTGCAGTGTCAGAAGGAGGGGCTGGAGGGACGGGATGAAGCTGTAGAGCTCTTACAATATCATGGGCAGGAATATCTGTAACTGCTCAGGTGTGCAGTGACACATAGCAGTGTTTGTTCTGCAGGCTAGATTTGGCCTTGTGGTCCTGCCTTTCTCTCTTTTCCTGACCCTGCACTGGAGTGCCAATGCCCAGGTGCCCTGCTAAGCTCCAAGCATCTGCAGGAGAGCGTGGGCTGAGTGCATGCAGCAGATGTGTAGCTCTCATCCCACTGGGAATGCCCGGTATGACTGAGCATATTAGGGCTGTGTGAGTTTCTCACCAGCCCTGGTCGTCATGCAAAACTTCTGTGCTTTGTTGTGTGGTTAAATCCACACCTGGAGTCAGTCTAGCACATTTGCTTTCTCGCCGGAGGGACAGGTGTGTGTAGGACCTCCAGGCATCTCTTCCCAATTGTCTTGACTGTTGACAGCTTCTGCAAGTTCCAGCAGTGATTGTGAAGGCGGGGAGGAATTATGCAAAACTTGATCAGTGTGTAACATGAAAGCCATTTGGAAGCCTTATTAGCAGTGAGGTGCATGGCAGAGCACAGTGGGCTCTGCAGCTGCATCCTGGGATTCCTGCTCCAAGATAAGACCACTGTGGTGATACATGCATGGAAGGAAAAGACAGTTTAAGGTTTCCTGTTTATTTTGTAGCTAGGCCTCGTTGCTTCCCCTTTTCTTTCTCATCAGCTCCATTTCTGTTTGCTGTTGCTTCCTATGTGCCATGGTGACACTGAGCCCCAGCTAAAGATTTTCCTCATTTGTTTAAGGGTACCTGTGCTTGATAAAATTATCCCATATGGTGTTTTTTCTCCAAACAGTGTGACAACCGAGGAGCAAGTTTTAAATTAATTGGCTTCAACAGAGGATTGATGGTGTAAGAGCTGTGCTTTAGGTTAGACATTTGTTCTCTTGCCACAGATCATTACTGTAGAAGAAGCTAAACGACGAAAGAGCGTTTGCAGTTACTATGAAGAAGAAGAAGATGATGATACTTTGCCTATCCTAAAGCATCACAGTGCTCTCCTGGAGAACATGCACATAGAGCAGGTATGGCTGGAAAACCCTCAGGTTTCCTTTTTAGACGTGGTGCTGTCTGTCAAGTGTAAGAAAAAGAATAGGCTGAGGCACTGCCTGTGTTACTTGTGTAACCATTTCCCTCATTCCCTGCTCCCTGCCCAGCTTGCCCGGCGCTTGCCCGCACGGGTGCAGGGCTACCCGTGGCGCCTGGCATACAGCACGCTGGAGCATGGGACCAGCTTGAAGACTCTGTACCGCAAATCGGCTTCTCTCGACAGTCCTGTTCTCCTTGTCATCAAGGATATGGACAACCAGGTAAGGAGCACTTGTTCTGCAGGGGTGAGCAGAAATGGCAGCATTTTGAAAAGTGATCATTATGAAATGCTAGTCATACTATGAAATGATGTCATAGCAAAATAAGACATTGATGTATCCTTTTATATTTTCTACTGCCTAAACTAGAGTCACCACAGGAAAGTACTTCACCAATAAAAGATTTAGAATTGCAGTGAGTGTGGTATTGCCTTTGGAAATACCTTTCTTAGGTATCTCAGTTCAGGAGATGTCACAAGCAATGCCTCTCTGGAGGTTTCACTCTTCAGTAGCTGCTAGAGTCAGCGATGCTGCTGCTATTATTGTCATCGAGCTTTTAACTTGCGGGATACAGAGGATGTGGAAGAATCCTTGAACATCTGATCCACTTCACTAGTTGGTTCTTCTAACATGAAAATCAGCTCAGTTGTTCTTAGAAAGTAGTTTGAGATATTTGGGGGTTTTTCTCTTGAATTCTGCATTTTCCACAAAAATAGTGTAATCATTTTATTCTGACAGATATTTGGAGCGTATGCTACACATCCCTTCAGGTTTAGTGACCATTACTATGGCACTGGTGAAACATTCCTCTACACATTCAGTCCACATTTCAAGGTAAGTGGGTGCCCACTTTCTGAAATAAGATTTTTGGGTTCCACTTCTGGAACATTGATGAGATTTTTATGAAGGTAGCATGTTTGAGTGTAGAAGATGTGCCAGATGTTGATGAATACAGTTAAATCATTCATTGCTTCAATGCAATACTTAAAGCAAAAGTGTCTGTAATTATCTGAAGAGAGGACAGTCTGTAAGGATGAGGAGAGGGTTTTAAGTGATTTGAAGGGGGAAGCAGGAAGGAGTTAAGGACTGGACTGTCAAAGATGCAGCTTGGAAGGCAACGATATAAAGAATAGGATATAATTTCATGCATTCTTAGGATCACTGTGATAACAAAACAGGTAAGAGTGCTACTGAAATACCCCTTGATGCTCATGGCTTTTGCAGTTTTTCTGTATTGAACACGTTCATTTTTAAGAGAGTATCTTGATTTAGAGAGGGAAGCAGAATTTAAAATAAGGATTAGGGTGCTTTGTTCATAGTTTTAAATATGAATTGATAATTTACTTTCTACCTTACATTTTTTCCTTTCAAGAAAAAGATAAAAGATAACCACATTTCTTAGCTGCTGAGAGTAAGTACCTTCACAGTCCAAATATGTTCATGTTTTTTCCCCTCCTCAGGTATTTAAATGGAGTGGAGAAAACACCTACTTCATTAATGGAGACACTACCTCTCTGGAGCTTGGAGGTGGAGGGTGAGTGAGTGTTTGGTTTTCAAATCATATAGCCACCTTTTTTTTTTTAATTTTAAATGCATAGGAACAATGGTACGTGCAAGAAAAACTTACCAGTAAAGTGTCTGAACTTACTTTTAGTAAGCTGTTTAGCAGAGATACCTCAGCAACCTGATTTCTGTTACAGACTGAGACCAGTTTTGTTTGCTTAGAGTGACTGATGTTAGGCAAGT
Organism: Toxostoma redivivum; assembly: GCA_013397375.1. Taxonomy (NCBI): domain Eukaryota; kingdom Metazoa; phylum Chordata; class Aves; order Passeriformes; family Mimidae; genus Toxostoma; species Toxostoma redivivum. The sequence goes on along the minus strand of VXBI01004543.1, from coordinate 671,965 downwards.
AGGGTTTGTTTCAGAGTTGGGGTTGTTTTTAGCCAGGAAAAAAACAGATGTTTTGGGTAGATACATCACTCATTGTTGAAGCAGTTTGTCACTGGAAGATAATCCCTAGTTGCAATTTTACCATCAGTTTCTAGGGCTTATCACATGGTCTTTACTAAGTTGTTGTTCTTCTGTTGATGCACAGAGCAAGGATACAGCCAGGGCATAATCAGGTCATGAGTTTCGAAGGTCAGTAGGTACAAAATCAAGGGCTAAGGCTGTACAACCAACTAAAGCTTACTTGAAGTGGATAATCAGAAGGTGCTCTGTCCACATCCAGACAGCCAGGGAAGGGATTCCAAAGTTGTGCCCTGGTGTAGCCACAGCTGGCAGTGTGAGCAGCCAGGTGGCCCAGAGCTGCAGGCACTCACAGGGTCCTACACACTGCCCTGTTCACTGGTGCAAACAAAAACAAGGGGCCTGCTCCATGAGCTTCTTGGTGAGTGCTTTGCCAGGACTGAGCTCTTCACATTTGGCCTCAGAGTCACCTAGATTCCTCTGTATCGCTTCTTTGATTGTTTATACAGCTTTCAGTGCTTTTATTGTTCCATGTAACACCAAATCTGTTGTGTATTTCATTTCTAGTGGCCGGTTTGGTTTATGGTTAGATGCAGATTTGTATCATGGGCGAAGCAACTCCTGCAGCACCTTCAATAATGACATCTTAACTAAGAAAGAAGATTTCATAATACAAGATGTAGAAGTATGGACATTTGAGTGAAACACTGACTGCCTTAAGGACTGGATCCATTAGGCACTTAAAAGCTGTCCAGAAGGTGCAGGCTGCCTCACAATGTTACACGCTTTTTCCTCAAGTTTGTACCAGAGCATGACTACGCAAAAATCAACCAGATAACCCAAGAATAAAAGAATCGGTTTTGGGAGGCAGTAAGAGACAGAACAGTAAGAAATCACTCTGACGTGTTTTTTACTTCCTCTTCAGCACTCTTCCATTGAAGATCCAATGTTTATGAAAACGTTCATGATGTATAAGTTGAAAACTTCTTATGTAACTGTGAAAAAGATCCTGTGGAAGAACTATAACTGTCTAGTACATTCCATGTGTATTTATGTTCAACATGCAAATGCTGACCAAAAATAAAAGGTTACTTTACCAAAATCTACAGCACACTGTTTGCCATGGAAAAGAATCAGAAATAAGTGTACATCGCACTTAAGGGAACATGTTTTTAAAATTATTTATTGTTACTGTATAGTAGATTTTTTTTGTAAATGTATTAGCTATGAGGTTTTTTGTTTAATGTTTCAAATCTCATTTTGATAATTACTGTTGAGGTAGGTTTCTTACGCATTGGCATTTATTCTGAATCAATTTATTTGATTTCTGAAGTTAATTTTTATATTTTTATTTTGTAAATGAGATTTGGTTTTCATTATACCCTAATTAGAGGGTTTTTTCCTGGCAAAAACACTTGAGTGCATAATTCTGTTTCATTTTCTTTTCCTTTCATTTTCTTTTCCTGAAATGAGGGAGACAGTGGATAGTGCTTATTTTTAACTCTGCTGTCACGTTCCTGTTAATAGATTACTGTTTTGGCAGTGTATGGAGACATTGGGCAAACGCCCCCTGGTGTAGAGTTATCAGTTTTGTCGCAGTTCACAGAATTGGGATAGCATGCTCTGAGCACCTGCCCGACTATTATTTGACTGTTTATGAAGGACATTTCTAAGATAACTGGTTTTCTGTATCACCACCAAATGATTCAAAATAAGCCACCCACAGTGCTTTTATGAGCATTTCTCTACAAATCGAAGCATATGTTAAGAAGCAAATTGAGATTTGGAGAAGAAAGTTATTTTCTTAACAGGCCAGGTCACATTAGTGTAAAACTTGTTTTCCTAATAATTACATATATAATTTCCTTTTTAAAAAATACTTCAAGCAGAAGTCCAGTTTAGGATTTGAAAGGCAACTAAATATTCTTCTTTGTTTTTAATGAAATTATCAGATACTTCCCCTCCCAAAGCTGAAAAGATTCTATATCACAAAATTTGTAAAATTTATTTTATGAATAAAATATATTACAAAATTATAAAACATTTGGTAAATGGGGAGAGTGTAAGAGAGGACTGGCAATCTTCATTGTTTGCTAAGAAATTCTGCTTTGCCATTAAGCTGTGGTTTTGTTTACACAATCCAGGCCTAACTAATATTAGGATGCTGTCCTGCCCTTAGACTTGAGTGTTTCATTGTCCTGAGAAAGGCAGGTTTTAGAGACAGTAGTGTGCATTAAAACAGTACAATCTAATGTTGGAATATTATTAACTCAGTAATACAACTCAATTTAGTTACTGCTCTTTCCTTTTTTAATAGATTAAAGAATAATAAAAAAAAGCCAATTGCATTTCTTTCAAAAGCATTTCTAAATCTTAATCCTGCACAGGAGTTTCACGGTCTGAAAAAACAATGCTATAAACAGTAAGCCTGTAACACACTGCACATGAGCTTTTCACACTTCCTTTCTTTGTGGTCTACTACAGCCATAAAGTTCTCATTGGTAATGCTTTAAAATATTTTGGAAGTTAAAAGCATAATACTTTGAAGATACCCAGAATATCTAACACTCTTTGTTCTTTTAAGTGGTGGCAGAAGACCCAACTAAACAAACACCCAACAAAAGAATCCCCACAACAAACAAAATGAAACCAAGTTAACATTTTCCATACATTTCACTATTGCTACCTACAACTTACTCCATTATATTATCCTTGTCAAAGCATATCTAAACGCTGTGGTCTATATTCAAAACAGTGTTGTTCAATCAAAATTCTGTGACCCTTGAAACTATGAATATTGAATATATGTAATGCAGTGCTATCACAATATTTTCAATAAAGGAATTTATGCATTCAGAAACTTGTTACAGATGCTTTCTCTTTTATTCACAAACTTTAGAACATTTTAAAGATGAAAGGATGCAGCTTAAGTTACAGGTTATGCTGACAAGTACCTGTGCCACCTCATAAAAAGAGAATTACAGCAATACTGTATTTTACAAACACAGCAACGGAGGTCGGAGATTTTGGTGAGATCGGTTTTGGGGTTTGGGTTTTTGTGTGTGTAGTATGGTGTGTCCTTAAAGAGCTGTGTTTTGAATTCACTCTGAGACAGACTGTGACAAAGGGCTAAGAAATGCCAGGAAACAGCAGTTTGCCTGGTAGTTCTTGCTGCTACTCTCAGCTGCAGTGAACGACATGTATCCCCTTATCTTTTTTGACCAAACTCTTCCCAGAAGTCAAAAGCCCAAGTACATCATTTTTGTATGCACCCTTTTCATATTTCCAAAGTGTTCACATATATTTTTATGTCCAGTAAAGCAAAGGTGTCTTAAAAGTACCTAGTTCTGGGTTTTATTGGTTTTTATTGTATAGAGCAGTGGCATTAAAAGAAAACAAACTACAATTATGTGTGAAACTGAACAAGTGTGCTATCCATGAGCCTTGCTCTCAGAGAAATGGCAGTAACAACTTTCCTAAAGTAATTGGAAAATTATAGTCACTAGTAATTTTTCTTTCAGAGGAGAACAAGAGCTTGTTCTTGCAACATCAAATATGTGTTCCTTCAGTGGTACTTGGATACAGATTTTTGATTCAAGACCGTATTCAAGTACTCACAAATCAGGCTTGTCAGTACACAGGTAATTGCAGATGCTTTATTTGGTGCTAGTTAAAGTGCAGGTTTTATGTTGGATGTTTTGCACAAAGGCTGGCTTTAGAGCAAAGGAAGGTCTAGTTACGTTTAGAACAATCCTCATTCATAAACTCTAAAGATTTGATTTGCCTGTCTGTAACAGAGAAAAGGAGCGGGTTAGGTCATTGCAAAGGGACTGCCTAGCACTCTGCAGGTTGGCACATCTGGCAAGTGAGCTGCTTCAGGTAGAATAGCCAACCATATCCTGTTTGTACAGGCACAGCTTGCTTTAAAAAAAAAATGAAAATCTCAGTCTAAATTTTTCATCTCATTACCTTTTAAAACATTGTAGCCTATCATCTGTGGGACAAGCACTTTGTGCCTTTTGAGCTGCATGAAGAATACATTTGAGTTGCAGGGTCAGTGATCCTGCAGCTCTAGTCTAATGAACAGTCAAATGATTTTAAATGCAAACTGTTAAGAAAACATTTTTTAGAACCTGAAGGCTTGCTACCATTTACCAATACCCTCTGTTAGCTTCAGAAATAGTTGATAGGAGGAGGGTGGTGAGGCACTGGAATGGAATGCCCAGAGAAATTGTGGATGTCCCCTCCCTGGAAATGTTCAAGGCCAGGCTGGATGGAGCTTTAAGCAACCTGGTCTAGTGGAAGGTGTCCCTGCCCATGGCAGGGGAAATTGTTGGGACGAGATGGTCTTTAAGCTTCCTTCCAACCCAAACCATTCTGTGATTTTTATGAAATAGCTTACTTTGGCTGCGAATTAGCATAGCTGTCATGAGCAGAAACAATTTCAGGGTTGTCAGCTTATACGGTCAGAACTAACATCAGATTTTAGCCCTCACTGCTGGCAGTATAGAAGAAAAATGTAGACTCAGATGGAAAAATCTCTAGAATTATATTAGTGACCCTGAGCAAACTGCAGCAGTGCTGAAACAGTGTTTTAAGATTATTTGTGCACTTATAAAAATCCAAGTAACTTGAACTTTCTCGAATGTTTTTCTTGGTTGGTATTAATGACTCGNCCGGGCCTGAGGCCGCGGGTGCCGCCGCTGCCGCTGAGGGGAGCGAAGGCGGGAATGGCCTCCGCGATGGCTACGACGGGAAGTGCGTGTTCTGCAGGATCGCCCGCCGGGAGGAGCCGGGCACAGCGCTGCTGCCCTGCGAGGTGGGTGAGGGGCGCCCGCCCTCCTTCCCCGCTCCCTCACGGGCCGGCCCGNAGCATAGCTGTCATGAGCAGAAACAATTTCAGGGTTGTCAGCTTATACGGTCAGAACTAACATCAGATTTTAGCCCTCACTGCTGGCAGTATAGAAGAAAAATGTAGACTCAGATGGAAAAATCTCTAGAATTATATTAGTGACCCTGAGCAAACTGCAGCAGTGCTGAAACAGTGTTTTAAGATTATTTGTGCACTTATAAAAATCCAAGTAACTTGAACTTTCTCGAATGTTTTTCTTGGTTGGTATTAATGACTCGCTGGACATAACTTTCTGGTGAAAAACGAGAAAGATCCAGCATCATAAGCACTTACTATCATTCTATCCGCCCTCTTTACGGCGTGTTTGATTTCTTTTTTACCCTTCCCCCGCGGCAATTCGACTTTTAATGAACTCAGAACGCATTCACGTGTTCTTACTCCACNGCTGGGCGGGGGCGCGGCAGCTCCTGTGGGGACGGAGCGGGGGAACATCGCTCGGACGGAGAGCACCGTGCCTTCCGTAAATGCCGGCACAGCACCGGAAGCCTCAAAGCTGGTGCCGGGGAATCCTGGCTGCGGAAGGTCAGCAGCGGACGCGCACCGTGCCTGGAGGCGCGCCGCGCCTCCAAAACACCTTCAGCTTTCGTTGCCACTCACCTCAACTATGACACTTGGTGTCGCATCCATATGGGGAATATGGACGTCGTTACCTACTTTGTGCCGGTGTCCTCGTCCTAATCCNGCGGCAGCTTTACGGAAAGCCCCGCTGCTCTCGGCGTGTGCCGGGCGGGAGGAGCCGGGCGGTGCCAGCGGCGGCTCCCGGGGNCAAACACCTTCAGCTTTCGTTGCCACTCACCTCAACTATGACACTTGGTGTCGCATCCATATGGGGAATATGGACGTCGTTACCTACTTTGTGCCGGTGTCCTCGTCCTAATCCATTTTAAAACGTTCTCATCGTTTTTTAGGATGAAGACCTTGTTTGCTTTAGAGATATAAAACCCGGTGCCCCCCACCACTACCTGGTGGTGCCCGTGAAGCACATGGGAAACTGCAAAACACTGAAGACAGAGCACATACCGCTAGGTAAGGCTGCAAGTGTGTGCTTAACCTAAGGGAAGATCGTTTTTTACACCCTGAAATAGGGGGCTGTCTAGTAAATTACAATTTTGGATACCGTTTGTAAACATGGAAATAGCTGTTGTGAGTGAGTGTAGATAGGGACTTACCCTTTCTGGGAACTTCTATGTGCTGGTCTAGAATGGCACTTTTT
>VXBI01004543.1:451453-665773 GCA_013397375.1 Toxostoma redivivum | reverse complement strand
TTTTTTTTTTTTTTTGTGCAGTTCTGAAAAAACATTGCAGTTTGCATGAAGTACGGATGCCTCTGCACTTTGTTGGAAGTACAGTTTTATTTCTGAAGCATTTTGAAAATTCTAAATTTCTAAAGCATTCTATGTGCTGCTTCATTGCATTTTCTTAGATATGCATGCGCAATTCTAAAAGCTTACAGAAGAATTTTATAAAGTGTATACTTCCAGGTAAGCGCTGCATTATTTGTCAGGGAAAAAAGGGAGTGACAGATGAAAAAGGGAAATGGTGTTTCAATTAGCTTCAGAAAATGTTGAAAAAAATAAAATTCTGAAATGTTGAAGCCATTATTTATTGTTGCTAGCCTTACTTTGTTTTTTTTTCCTCTTAAGAAGACATTGTCCTGGAATTTGTTTCACAAGATATGGCTAGCTAAGTGTGTTGAGTAACAGAGGAAACTGCAGCCATGAAGAAATTCCACCTTAGAGAAATTTACAGGTGATGCAAGAAAAGAGTTATAGTTGCATTTTGCAAATCTTGCATCACTATATTTCTCTTGTAAAGAGAAATCGGGTGGTTTTCTCCAGAAAAAAAACTTCTGTATGTGTTTGGCTTCAAGGCAATTCCTCTGACTTCTGCCTTGAGTTTTTGTGTTTGGATTACTGCATTGTTCAGTGATAATGAAACTATGTGCTAGTAATAAGAAAGACTCACAATTTTATTTTAATTTAAATTCATGTTCCATCTCTGAAACATGCTCCAGGCTTCACAGGACCCACAGATCAAAGTCCTCTAGCTGTGTAGAAATACAACACTGGAATTGGTGTAAAGTCATCATTCTGACCAATCAGTACTTGTTGGGTTTTTTAATAAGGGTGTGGTGATAGCATGGCTTTGGCCAAAGTTCTTATAATAATATCACACTGGAAAGCATTGCAAGTGTGGAAGTTGGTATCAGTGGTAATTTTCAAGTAAATAATGGCACACACTCTCTTGATTGTCTTTTGTTTGACAACGAGTAGTTACAGTGTTTATATTTTGAAAAACCTGTGTCTGTGATCTCAATGTAGATTAGTCTGTTGAAGTTAATATTCTTAAGAATACCTTTTTTAAATGAAATTTATTTGTTTTTAATAGTGAAGAGAATGATGGAAGTTGGAAAAGCTGTTCTCCAGAAGAATAATTTTAATGACTTGAATGATGTACGGTATGTAATAGGAACCTTCCATCTTTCTATTGAGTGTGTTTTTTACTTTTCAGAATGTTACTTTAGAGATGGTGGCAGAACCTGCTCTGTGATTTATGGAAGAAATCAGATCTACATTTAATTTATTGCATGAATTCTCAAAATCTGCTGGCATTGAATATAAACCTTTTTCTTCTGATAAAGTTCTGGCACAAATTGGGTCCCAGCTCTGAGATTCTTTCTTGAGCACATCTTGGGTAGGGAAGGCACTACAAACAACTTACCAAAGAGGCTGCTTTTTCATTATGTGCTTCAAATGTGCTCTAAATCCTAGATGCCAGAAAAGGGGTAGACTTTGGCCTATTGAAGCAGGGCACTACATTGTGTTTCAGTCATACTAGAATTCACTGGATTTTGGTGCTGGACACTTCAGTTTAAAGCCCTTGATAGCTGAAATGAACTGTAACATAATTTAAGCACTGTAGAGAAATAGGGAGCCGGCTCTTCCTGATTGGAATTGATAGTTGGCTTTCCAGCTGAAAACTAGGTCGGATAAATTTAAGATACTTTTTCTTTTACCTCCTTCTTTTAAAAATGTGTCTTAAATACAGAGATGTGAAGTAGGCGATTACTGAACTTTGAAGAGCTTTTTGTGGTATAATGAAAGGGCATGTTTTTGTTCTTGCTTCTATGTACAAGGCAAATGCAATCAGTTGTTAGTTCTGTGGATCATGTTAAATAACCTGTGATGTTCCACTTCTTCCTGAATTAACATCACCACTATCTTGTACTTCTTTTCCTTTTCTGAAGAATGGGTTTTCACTGGCCTCCGTTCTGCTCAATAGCCCACTTGCACCTTCATGTCCTGGCCCCAGCCAGTCAGCTGGGGTTCTTTTCCAGGATCTACTACAGAATCAATTCCTACTGGTTTATCACGGTAAGTGTAATGCAGGTGAGCTTTGCTGTAGGTTTTCAGTTGTGAGCTGAAAATGCCATGTCTTTCTAACCTTTTAACTGCATCCAAAAATTCTCTGACCAATTATTTTTGTTGCTACTTTAGTTCTCAGTTATGTATATTTTGCATTAAGTAAGAAAAAATAAAGGTAAAATCCTTAATGTTTATGCTTATTAAGGGGAATGGAGTGCTAACAGCAAACAGTACAATAGTTCTGGACCTTGTCTGAAGCTCAGACTCTGTGATGTGCTTCTGTGGACACTTTGCAAATATTTGGGTTTTAATATAAAAGGCTATATTCAAATGTGATGGACTGTTTTGCACATAACCTGGTTAATCTCCTGTAGGTGAAAACATATCTACCTAATGACTGCATTTATCACTTCCTCTGGTTTTTCTCATCTTGTTATCTTTAGACTAAACCTAGTGCCTGCTTTACAATAACATTGTACTCATTTATGTCAGTAGAGATTAACAATGAGACTGAACTGACACTGACTAAAACACTTGGAAAATCTTTCTCTAGAGATCTAAACCTCACTCTCAGTGCTTTGATACAGCAAAGCACCTGTCCTTGCAAGGCAGCTGCAGCATCCTGGTATCATTGCACATCCTCAAATCAAAGTTGCTGAGAAAAGTCTGTCTCATCTAAAGAATATTGACAGCTTCTTGCTTAAAGAGAAGAAACATGGCTTCTTCACAGTGGGACCTTGCTGAATTTCACTCCTAGCTCAAAAAAAACAGATGTGTCTGCTGTGTTATTGAGCATCTTAGAAATATTTGTCCCTCAAATACATATAGCTGTGTAGTTTTACTGCTTATTATCTTGGATCAGTTCAGGCAGATCCGTACTGGTTATCCAGTATGGATGCACTTTCATATCTTGCCCTGCTCTCAGGCTGGAAAATGTTCTTGGGTTGGTGATGGTTTTATTTGTTTGTTTGGTTTTAATTATAGTGTCTTGAATGTGGTACTTGTTTAAGAATGCAAAACAGGATTCAGATCCTATAATTCTCAGTTGCTGCATGCTTTGTTTAGCTTTATTTAAACTGCAGTAATTACTGAAGTCCTGTTGAGTTGCTCCTACCTGAAGTAGCTGATTGCATTTTTACTATTTGGCATTTAAAATATGCCAAACTTGAGCTTTTCACCTTGTAATGTAGTTCCTTTGGAAATCTTAATAAAGCCTCAAGCACTAGATCAAATTAAAATCAAATTCAAATTAAAAGATGAATTCAGTAGGACTGTCAAAAAAAGCAAAGGCTGACAGTAAACTGATCTGTTTCACAAGTGCCCCTGTTAGCCTCCACGTGCCCAGTCTGGCCTGCTTGTTGGCAGACTTCCTCCTGCCCTGAGCCTTCCTGAGGGCTCTGTGAGCTGGTGCTGTTACATGTACAAAGTACAGCTGTCCCAGTTCTGCCCATGATGTGTAAATAGCCATGTATGATGACGAGTATGTGTTGGTGCAGTGATGTCACCAAAGGACGAGGTATTAGGTCATGACAGGAGCCACACGTGAACATCCTCCATCCCTCAGCAGCATTTGTGGCTGGTGGTGCAGCTGGGTTGGTGATGAGAGGTCACAACACACTGTTCTGGAGAGGCTCACAGAGAATCCCAGGTCTCACTACTTGGTTGTTCTGAGCACTGCTGTGGTCTCTGAAGACTCTTCTGAGGTCTCTGAAGTCACAGTGCTTTAACAAATCTGCTGTTTATTTGCACAAACCTCCTCTGACCTCTGAGTGTTTGGTGGAAACTCAGAGTCTGCTGTTGAAAGGAATTGATGTATTCTGCTTCTCCTGTACACTTTATCTGTAAAAGTGAAAAGCAAATGTTAGTGTCACTGTTTTTAAAATGGAATTTCAGTAGACTGAAGGCCCATGGTGTAGTTAATGTCTTGCTTTCTCTTTTTCATAGGCTGAACAACTGATTGAGAGACTGCAGACTGAAAATGCTGCCAGCTGAAAGCTTGTGTTGTCAGCCAGTTTGGTCTTTGAGCTCTGATTTAAGGTTGCACAGTTTGATGTTGCCAATAATATCCCAGGATAAAAAAAGCTTTAGTTCCTTATCAGGAAGTACACACAGAATTTGTAGCTGCCAACCTAATTCTTCCATTTGGATATGTCAGTCTGTATACTTCCCTGGCAATAGCGTGATGTATTTTAATTATAATTTTATGTTTGTGTAGATACATACATAATACACACACACATGCACACAGGCAGAGAACTCCTTCCATTAAAAGGCAAAGTGTAGCAGCAACCAGAATGTATTGCAACCAAGGCAACAAGTTAAAACAGCATATGAATGGTACCAAAGGGAGTATTTGTTGCTGAATCAAGCTTTCATCTTCAAGGTCCATTTTTCTGGGATTGCAGGTAACATTTCAAACATTTTTTTCCCAACTGCATTTGTATGATATGTTACTTATGCCTAGTGATGAGTAGGTACATTGCTGAAAGTACAGTACTGACTTTCTGGTGCTACACCACTCCAATGTTACCTGACTTGTTTGCTTCACAGTGACACATTAAACGTGAATATGCGTCCAAAATGTGATAAAGCTGTATAACATTGGATATAGTTTATGTGTAAATAGACCTAAAGATGTTTTTCCCTCTTATGTGCAAAATGTTTGAAATCAGTTACTGTATGTTTACAAAGAATGTGAAGAGTTCAGAAGCATGGATTTAGTATACTGCTCTTCTGCATGGCAGTAGAAGGAAAAGTCCAGATTTTCTGATTTATTCTTACTGGAAGTCCCTTGCAGATTACTAATGCCTTGGCCAAATTTGGATTCTAAATGAAGTCATAAGAGAAGCCGGTTTGAAATGCAGTGTGTGTGTGTGGCAGACTTACATAAGAGCAATGTGATTTGACTTTGGGATAGCAGGAACTCAGCCCAAAATTGGAACACGCCAAGTTGCTTAAAGAACCTGCTGAACATTTGCCTTTGCTGCATGACTCTAATCAGGAATGCTAGCACTTGTTTTTCAGTACCATAATAAGGCAGACCGTTCGGCAAGTTAAAACTTCAGAACACATGGAGTAGATTTTCTTTGTTCAGAGAGCTTGTCTTGGTGCCAAACTAACCAAGTGTCCTTGCCTGATGCATTCAGATGCAGCTGAAGTGAGAATGTCTGTTGCACCTGAACATAATATTCTGTGTTTTCCATGGATCCAGCACCTGTTGCCTTAGTGATGCGTGTTGTAATAGTTTTACAGTTCTTCAGAGTGTCTGCACCCTTCTGAAGAACTGCATTTTCTGCCTGGCAGAGTTTACACCTCTCTGTAAGATCTTCTTCCTAATGTCTTGTTATTCTTATTAGTGGGCACTCGCATGTCATTTGCAGCCCTTTAGGATTTGTTACATTTGGTAGGAAAAGTAGGACTTAAAGCCACTGAACTTTGATTGTGCAATAAAGAGGTTTGAGCTGGCTCCTAACTAAGTGAAATACCTGAACATTAAGGACTTTCAAGTGTTAATCCTGTGTATGTGTTCTGATCTGTAATTAATTTATGTCACTGTACTGAACTGTGACATGTAATATTTAAAATATCAACATGAACTGTTGTCAAAAAATACTAATAAATGCTAATCTTGGGATGATTTTCCAGTGCAGTGGAATAGGTGATTGTGTGGGTTGACCCCAGATAGCCCTTTGCTCACTATTCATCCCTTAACCCAGTGGGGTGGGAGAACAGAAAGAACAAAAAGAACAAAATGAAAAAAAAAACCTCATGGGTTGGCATAGTTTAGTATGTGAAGGAAAGAGGAAGAAAAAAGCAAAGGTAATCACTTATGACCTCCCGCAGGCAGGCCAGCAGCAATGCCCCGCCACCCCCCAAAAAAAGCCCTCTCCTCAGCTTTTATTCCAGACATTATATGTCATGGAATATCCCTGCTGGCCAGTCTGTGTCAGGTGTGCAGGTTGTGCTCTCTCCAAGCTTTTTGCCCACTGCAGAGGCAGAGCAGGAGAAAGAAGGCCCTGACATTGTGCATGCATTGCTCAGCAATCACCAGAACTGCTGTGTTACCAACACTTCCAGTCACACCCAAAACCTGGGATGCTCTGAAGGAAGTTACCTCCATCCCATCCAGACTCTGTATGTTGCCAAATGTATATGAAAGCACAAAGACCACTTTTTATATCTTATCTTTGGAGAAGGGTCCCACTAATGACAAGACTGGAAAGGTAAAAATCTGGGTATAATGTCAAAACCAGGGTTTTGCTGATGAGAAAGATGGGGAAATCCCGTGTTTCCTGACAGCAACAGACAGGCCTCAAAACAGCTGAAACAGCAAAGCATTAAATAGAGGCACACTAATTACTGAGAGGAATGCTCAGCCTCTCGTTAAGTGTTTTTTAGCACAGAACTGTGGTCTGTTTTCCTTCTGCATTGACAAGCATTCTTGGACTCTGCAGATAATTTTTTTAATTAGGTGAAGAAATACTTTCTGAAAAGCCTAACCTAATACTCTCAATACGTTTCTGAATTACTGGCTAGCTCCTGAAGAAACAGTGGGCAGATCCTATTAACTTTGTCCCTGTCTTCTACAGAAGCTTTTAGTAATTTTAAAACTTCAGAAATCATCTGTAGAGCTTTCTAAGGAGCAAAGATCAATAAGGAGCATGAACTTAGAAGCTCTTACTCTCCAAGAGCCTGGAGAAGCAAAGGAAAGTTGTTTAGCCACTGCTGCTGGCTCTGTTCTTTGATCCAGTATTAGCAGTCTTGAGAAAAGCTGCTTTTTTGACCTCATGTTTAGGAATGACAAAGCTTTATTTGTACTGTTTTGCTCAATTGTTTTACATAAACTCCCAACCTAACATGAACCCAGTGAATAATGCTTTTAGGCTGAAAGGATGAAACAGATGCACATAAAATGCTGTTAAAAAGAAGTTGTACTTAAATTGGTTACAACTTCTCAGACTATTCCAAAGTCTTTCTAAGTGTGAGTTGTAAATAAATATAGGAGAATGAGAGAAAATCAGTGAAAATTGTGTTTGAAATTTGAGAAACTTGTAAACAATAAAATGCTGCATAAAAACCCTTGTCATTTCAAACTAATATGCAACATTTATTGAAATGGTGACAGTGCCTTCAGTGTTTGACAAAACAAACCACAGATAATCCCTGTATGATAATACAGTCCAAAACAGATGTAGAGTTTACAGGCTTAAAGTGGAAGGAGAGGAAAGACCGCTGAGGTAATCTGTCACAAAGTGAAGTTTAGGAGAGATTTAAACAGCTAAAAGATGCTTAGTAGGGCAAGAACACCTTTAAAAAAGTTAGGGCTTACTTACTACTCCAAATAATCTGCAATATTAAAACCCCTCACATGCTATAATTTTTGCAAAAACAATTTAAGAAATTCTGTTCCATTTACTCTAATGGGAGCCTGCTGAAAAAAAAAAAGTTGCACATTGAAAAGTTTAAATTCCTATTTCATCTGTAGATGTTAATCTAATCGCAGATGAAGCACAATTTTGTAAAACTTGTAGCTAAACTGAGTCATGTGCGTTAGATATGATGCATTTGTGACTATACAGGCTTCAGGAGTAATTTTTTATTCTAGACTGTACCAGTGGGCAAGCTGACCAGTTCTATTATCTATCTTTTAGTCTTTTTGAAATACTGGCTATTGCTGGAAGTACAAGACTAGATTTGTCAACCTGTGTGCTGAGCCAGTTTGGCAGCTCCGCGTTTATAATCATTGCATGGGCACACAGAAAGATTTAGTCACGCTTTCCAGAATGCTCATCTAAAGCTGGCAAACTGGAAACATGGTTCTGTAACTGTTTTTAAAAAATCCCTCTATAAATAATAGTTTTGTTATATAGTAATCCTTGGTTCTATTAAAAACGTAAGAATAGAACAAGCTTTTTTTAGTTGCTTACAAAGTAGGTAAGACCTTGTCATTAAGGGTTTGCTCTGCTTCTGTTTTGATCAGAGTTGTACTTAAAATGCTTGTAGATGTGCTCGAGCATCTACCACTTATATGGCAGTGAGAGCCTAGGTTGCTGATATTTGAGCCAGCCTTAATTAAAATCTAGTAAATTTATGTGAACTGGACTTGCATCTTATGGTGCTCAGGCTACATACTGCCTCATGTATGTCTTGCAATTAATTATTTGTACAATGTCCAGCAATGTATTATTTTTCCTGATAATGTCATCCCGTTACTCGGCTGATGACACTTGAAGTGCCCGATGCTGCTTCCTGCAAATTATAAACTAACACTACAGCAGAACTGAGTGTTAGAATTAAACAAAACTCATTCCATATCTGCTCTATAAAAGACCTTAATTTGTGTTGAAATCTGAATGCATGTAAAGACCTCCTCTAACATGAGCAGAAATACTGTGAGGTGTGCTCATGTCATTTGGCAAGAAATGCTTTTCCAAAAAGAACAAAGCATTTTAAATATGTTAAGATCACAAACTACATAACTTCTTTTTCAGCTGTAGACCTATCTAGAAAGAAGCAGTAGGTTTGAAACCTAAGGGAGCACATCAACAGTGCCAGGTACAGCACATATTACCCCTTTCCCAACACTATAAAATTATGTGGGGGTTAAAACCCATTCTCTACCTGCATCTGACTGCCCTGTTACCCAGATATACTTACTTCAGCACATTAATTTATTCCTTTTTATTCTCTTTTCATTGTCCTTTCACCAGAAAAAAAAGGAGGCAGGATAATAATGAAATCCTTGGCGAAAGACTTAGTTTGGTGCAAATCCCATTGTATGAAGACATCAAAACAAAACCCCATTCTTTCAGGCTTTTTGCAGTAAGTCTTTTATATAAATAGCGTGAAATTACACATCACTTTTATCAAGTCCCTAATTTATATTAAATTTTACTATCCTTTAATGCAATGCCGTATCTTACTTTAAAGACCCATCAATAGTGTAGTTAACATCACACAGAAGCTTTTATTTGCACTGCTAAAAACCAGAACTTTAGATTTCTAATGATATAGCTTTATTTATGGGAACTATTGTAATACAATTCCTGATTATTTTTCATAGCACTATTACTTATATAACCAATGCTTTATTTTTCTTTCTGAAGAGCTCACATCTGTACTCTGAAATCAGGTAAATGAGGTATATACTCAGGGACTGTGCTGCTATTCTTTAATTTATGCAGTTGGTACTTCAGTATCTCTACTCTCCTCTTTTAAAAAACATTGCTACATTTTGGTGAAAGAAGAGCCTTTTTTTTCCTTATGAATGCACAGGTGCCCCAGTGCATCTTTACATTGTGGCACCATACCCTCTGTGAAGTGGTATAGTTGAATTCACCAAAAAGGCTGCAGGGCTTTGTGGACTTCTTCTGAAGCATTAGAAGAACAGAAAAGGTAAAAATGGTGTGAGATAGAAAGCAAAAAGAACAAGAGACAAAGAAGGTTTGGAGAAGATACGATTGTAAGATTAGATTATTAAATACCAGAACTACTGCAACTGTCCAAAATCCAAGCAAGATCCAACCAATTTAGGAACCATCAATTATCCTTGCTATGATATTTTTGTAAGTTTAGGAATTTTCATCTACTTAATGAAAATAACTTCCATTTATTCAGTTTAACCATGTGATATTGAACCTAAACTTTTGCTATGTACCAGGCTCTTTGTTTGAAGAAGTATATGAATTCCCACAAGAGTTTTCAATTCCATGTTTTACAAATCCCATTCTTCCATGCAGTAAGTATTTCACAACCTGCAGGAATCAGTGTTGTAGGAAGCAAGTAATAATTTTACTTTCAGTAACTGAAAAACAGTAGGCCAGCAGAGTTATTTGAAGAACTCTCATATACTTGGTAGTAGATGATAATAAAGACCAATGTCAGTGTGATGGAGTAGTTTATAATCTGTGATTTCTGACCAAATCTCTACCATTTTTACAAAAATATGCTTTATCCTTCTTGCCCATTTCCTCTCTTGCTTGTGTCCCAGTAGGTAGCTGAGTTGAGATTCTGTAAGCAAAACCTGTGAAGATGGCATCTAGATTTTCCAAACGGAACCATGCAGCAAAGTTCATTCCAGGACAAAACCTTATTGTAGTAAAGTGATGACCACATCATCATCTTTTCCTTGCCAAAGCATTTCACCTTCAAAATGAACCAGACCGTGTTTTCTGGCTCTTAGCAAGATTCCCACTACCTTATTGGAAATAGTCACATATGTTTCAAACAGCTGCCCGAATGTCACACTCACGTGTCCATCTTCTCCCACCTTTCCAGTTCTTCTGATGATCAAGCACAGCTCTTCTACTTCCTTACCCACGTGTGAGTGAGCATCTTTCCCTCTCTGCTCTGTCCGAGACCCTTCAGGGGGTCTCCCGTAGGTAGGGTCTCCTCTGTGAGTATGCGCAGGTTTAGCCGCAAGCCTGTCATCGCTGCTGAACGGATTCTTCCTCTGATACTCAATGTGATCCTCTGCCCAGGTCTGCCAGCTTTTCCTCAGGTCACCCACTGCACTGGTAGCTTTAGCACCTTGCTCTTTATCTTCTTCCATTTCTGAAGATGTTTTAAGGCACTCAGGCAGGAATCGAATCAGTGACTGGCTGTAACTGGGGCTCCTGTGTGCACTGTCAGCTATGAAGGAAAAACAACAAATCAGCCTGATATTTTCTGGAAGAGTTTTGCCCGAGTGAGACGCAAGGCTGTTGAAAAAGAGGTTACATATCTTGAGGTTTTTAGTCCACTAATAATTCTACAGCAATGAAGAAAGTAAAAGTGATTCAGGTGAAATTCAGAAGTAATTTAGGAACACAAGGTAGTAAATTATGCTTACACGGTGCTCCACCGGTCCCGCAGTTACCGAACAAACCCCACAGCCTCCGTGCAACACACAGTGCAGTACTCACTCTTCCTGAAACAACGCCTTTTCAATAACTTTATCTTGGTAGCCGGCAGCCCCGCTGGTTGTTTGCTCCCAAACAATCTGATGCAGCGCTGGCTGAGCTGCGGAGAGAGCAAACCATTCCCAAGCGGCAGCAGCGGCACACCAACCCGTGCATGGGGGTGGGAAGCCGCTCTCCTGCGCGGACGCTGATTAAAGGTGGACAAAAGCACGCCGTGCCGATAAGGTTTTCTCAGACTGGAGAAGTTATTACGCTCAGAAAATATTATCTGGAGCCGAAACGCCAAAACGTGGTGGGAGCAAGGGGATTTTCCTCAACAGGCACTGGAAGGAGAAGTAAAAATGCAGTTAGCGAGCGCATCTCTGCCTGCAACACCCTATTTAGCGAAGACAGGGGCAGAATAGATTGTTCTCCCTTAAAAGGCTGTGCTGCTGTACGGCCATGTCTGCCGGCTACAGAAGGGCTGCAAGCGCCGCAAGCTCCCGGGACGGGCTGCCCACAACCCATGGCATCCATGCGCTTGGAATATGGACTGTCTGTGCAGGACGTGGTTGTTCTGGTGAATTAGGGACAGACTTTTATAGCCCTACAGAGATCTGAATGTGCCACAGCCATGTCTTCGCTGGGTCGTATCGTTCACCTGTGGAAATACGCAAGCGGAGTTTCCAGGTAGCACATAAATAGAGCTGATACTTTTACCGACATTTGAAGTTAAAACACAGGACTAGTGCTGGATTTTCTAGGAGGAAATGGACAAAAATGCAAATTCTGAACAGTTTAACAGCTGAATTACAGATTAGGTATTTCTGTATTTTGAAACGATTGTTGTTTTAAAGGTATGATTTCATGGGCGTTTGCGCACATACATACGTTGGTGTTGTTGCACATGAACCCATGAGCAGGGGCAGGATTCCCTAAATTTCGCAGAACCTCCAGGTCAGTCAAAAACACTTGTGTTGCCTCTGGGTCTAGAAGACTGCATGAGGTGAGAATAGAGTGGCAACACGATCACCAGAGAAGGGAATTGGGAAAAATAAACAACAGCATACATGAAATAATGGCTTTTCATTCATGGTCTCTCACTTTTAAACTGAAATTCGTGACTGTTGTATATTACAATTGCTATATTTTTTTGTGAGAGAAAGGTGGTTAATTCCAGCTCCCTGGAAAAGTTTCAAGTTGAGTAATTATACTTGGTGAATAAAAAATTCCCCTGAAGGGTAAAAAATGTAAATTTTTCTTCTTTTCCCTCCTTAGGAGAGTTATGTAATGTTTTAAAGATGACTCCCCACATCCACACTAACAAACTGCTAGACTGTTCTCAGTGGCAATACAGGAATGTATGTTCTGTTTCCAAACACAGCATCTGAAAAGCATTTTGGTTTTGTGTCAGAATCAAATACTCCGTAGTAATGTACATTCACTTTCAAACTACGTAGAGCAACATGTATACACTGCCAGAGGTTTTGCATGGTCAAAGTCAAAAGCAGAAGAAAAAAAACAGGGCTTTTGTTAAAATCTTCTGTAGGAAACAGTATCAGTGAAAAACGGGTATTCACCTTGTGAGGACAGACAGCAATGCCCAGAAGGTAAAGCGGTGCAGATAAAGTAAGCAAAAGCCAGTTTCGAAGAGATTAAGCTTAAAAATAATACCAACAACCCCTTCTAAGGAGTTTCTAAAACAGAAGCAATACAGCTAAGAAATTTAAAGTGAGACAGATTGGAAAAATAAAAGCAGACTTCTTCCACTAAAGCTCTCTCACCAATTCCAAGATTTTCTAAGCAACTCAAGCTCTAAGGGTTTGTCAGCAGTTCAGCAATGTGTTTATTGCTGGGTCTCAGCACTCAACTGCTGAGGTGAACGAGCTGGACCCACATCTACCTCTTTTGTTTCTCTTCCAGGAAAGCTCACGTTTAGGTGCCAGGTCACTTTAGATTGCTTTCTTGTCAATCGTCAGGGATAGAGCTTCACAGTAACTTCAGTTTTGATTACTGCAGGAAGGGATAACTAGAGAAGCTGCAGGATGAGATTATGGAGATGCAGTGCTCACAGGTCATGACCAAAACCTTAGCCATCTAGGTAAAAATATCAAAACTGCCCAAAATCAGCAGATAAAACCCAGAACATGAGTCCAGTGCTGAGCTGGCCTGGTCCTAATAAACAACTTACCAAAATCTGTAGAGGACAAACCTTTCAGATCAATACAACAGGGAGACCAGTGAGTACGGCATTACCATTATCAAGACTAGATATTAAAATAAAACACAATCCGCAGGACAAACCCCTTTTTGCCCCTCTGCCGGCCCGTCACACCTGCCCCTTTCCTGGGAATGTTTCTCTACCTGCTGCGACACCCACGCCGCCGGCGCTGACCTCCTTCCCACGGAAAAAGGAACGCGACTCCTTTGGCATTTGTTAATTCTTAATGTTATTTAATGCTCCAGGTCCTTAAATGTGGCCGGGAGAGTTCGCAGCGCGCCCGTGACGGTGAAACACCCCTGAGCGAGCGTGTCCCCAGTGTACACGGAGTTATTTATAAACCATAGGCAGGCACTGCTGCACTGACACGTGGCGTGCGTGATAAAGCACACCCAAAATACAACTGCAATGAGGATGAGGAGGAGATGAAATGAGCGGTAATTCCTAAACCGTTCGCGCGCCGCCGTGCCCCGCTGCAGGGGCCGCGGAGGTCTCTCCTCCACACGCCCCTTCCCGGGCTCCTCCCGCTGCTCCCGCCCTTCGCTGCCGGCGGCGCATGCGGGAGGCGGGGGATGGCCGGACATGGCGCTGGCGGTCCCGGCGCTACGGCGCTATCTGCTGCTGCTGGCGCAGGAGCACCTCGAGTTCCGCCTGCCGGTGAGCGCTGCGCGGGACCGGGACCGGGACCGGGACCGGGACCGGGACCAGAACCAGAACCAGAACCAGAGCGAGGGCTGGGCCTGGAACCGGGGCCGGAACTGGGGCCGGGTGAAGCGCTGTTCTCCCCTCCCGTCTCCTCTGGGGCGCTCCCGGACAGCGCGGGTCCGGGTATGCCGGGGGAGCCGGACCCCGGCAGGGCTTCCCTCTCTCCAGGAAAGCCGGGGGCTTGGAACGCCCTGCGCCCCTTCCCTCGCCGCTCCCCGCGTCCTGTGGGACGGCACCCCAGGCCTGGGGCTTACCCTTCCCCGTCCTGTCCCAGGCTCATGGAGTGCCTCTGCATGGTGGCTTTAAGGCAGCGCTTTCCTTTCGCTCTCTTTTCCAGAGCCTCTGGCGCTAGGCGGGGTTGCCAGCAGAGTGCCCGGGGCTCCACGTGAGAGGTGGAAGCTGAGGCTACAAAACTGCTTTCAAGTTTTTGGCTTTGGTGACTCGTAAAGTTTGTTGAAGTTATGCGTCAGCTCGCACCAGCGTGCCCTGGGTGCAGGAGTGGCTGGTGCTGCCCTGGGCCCACGCCAGGGCCGCTCTCCATGGGCTGCCCGGAGCTGGTGCAGTCACCCGCCCTGCAGTGCCCGGGGAAAGACTCGATGTGGCACTCAGTGCCATGGTCTGTTTCACAGCGTGATGCTCCCTCGTCGGTTGGACTGTTACGTGTTACAAAATGTTTAATGTGTCTTCAATCATTTATATTCCTTGTTTTCATTAAGTTTTTCTTCTGTGCCTTGCTTTTTCCTATTTGTTTTGTGGGACTGGAACCTGAGTTCTATTTATGATCAACCTGATTTTTCTGACTTTTCAAGGTCATCGGATGAAGTAAAAAGAAAATGATGCATAGGTAACATAGGTTTTTCTTTTTGTCACCAAGGTTTTGGTGACGGTTGATATAGCTGCTGAAGAAAGCAGAGCCATTTCTCTTTTTATTTTGGTGACTGCTCAGCTTGTTTGGTTTTGTGATGAGCTATATTAGGGACATGATATGTCAAAAACTTAATGCAACGAGCAAGGACAGATTTTTTTATTCAGATGATGTGGTGATGCTGGCCCTGGGTCAGTGTTACTAGTGAAACATCACTTTTATGTGAACTAGTCAGAAAAATATTTTAAGAAGAGAGTAGATAATATTGTAAGAGGATTATTGTTGTGAGAGTCTAGGATTGAGCAGTAAAGATTCTGATGAAGGAAAATAAGCAAAGTAGTGAGGTTTGATTACTGAAAATTTCCTGACATTTGCCAGTGAATTTTGAGAAAGCTGTTTTTATAGCAAGGAAGTCTTAATTTTCAGTTTGTGAACAATACATACAGTTTGAATTTGCTTGGGAACTTCTGCTCTATCCACCATCTGCATTGGAATTTATGCCTTTCCTTTCCTTTCCTTTCCTTTCCTTTCCTTTCCTTTCCTTTCCTTTCCTTTCCTTTCCTTTCCTTTCCTTTCCTTTTTCTAAAGCCTGGCCTTTATATTTTCATTTTAGGAAGTAACATCATTGCTCTCCCTTTGTGGTGGACAATTCTGTGGTGAGCAGGAAATTCGTGTTAATGTAAGTGAGGACCAGATATTTTACTTGAGTGTGTATATGGTATGCAAGCATGTGCTTTACAGTATTTTTGTTAATTGTAGGCAGCTGAATAAATATTGAATTTTCTTAGGAAAATCGGGAATCTTCCCAAAACTGATGACTTCTCAATTTCAGTAAAGACTCAGAAGTGAAAAAAAGATGCACAAAATGCACCTCAGGTTGTCTTCATTTGCCAGCATGAAAAGAAGCAGTGCCATCTGCTGGGAGACTCTCCTTGCTTTTTAGGATAGCTAAACCCTGAAAACACTCAGCAGCAGTTTGGAATTGGTGTTACTTCTAAATCAGTGAGACAGAGTAGGAGTGCACTTAGAAAGCCATATGATTCTAGTCTCAGTGCTTGGTCAGAGAATGTTTATGGGGGTTTAATTACTGCTTATGTGTAACAAGGTCCTTAGTGGATGAATAACCAAGCTAACAGTATTTTACCAAGTCAGTTATGTTGGAAAAATTAAATGCATAACAGAATTTCTCAGACATTTAAGCTGAATAAACAGTTTTGTCTCAAATTAATTATTTTATCCCCATGTTCTCTGTATGATTAAAAGTAACAGATGTATTTTTTTTTTAATCTTCAGTATGCATGTTCTGTTTTTATGTAACAGAATTTTGTAGTTGTGTAGTTCAGGTGACATCCTCCAGCTAGGTATTTGCGTCACTTACCTTCTCTTGATTGCAGTCTCCCTTTTGGATTCTCAATATTCCTTCAGAAGAGATGGCAAGGGGACTGATGAAGCGAACAGTATGTGCAAAGTAAGAGATGAAAAATCTTGTAAATAATAACATAAGCAGTGGAATTTTATTCTATTATGGCAAATATCAATTTTGTATGGAGTCATAAAATAGAGTCTCTGATTCCTTCTAGAATTGAGAAGGTGTTACTGGAGCCTGTAGGATTAATTATGTAGATTATACACTTTACTCAATGTGTGATCACTTCAGGGTCTCAAAATGGTGTTCCTTGCTCCAGAGACAGTACTTGTAGTGTCACTCATATTTTATGTGCCTTGTATAATGTTGAGTTGGTGGCTTTTTCTAAAATACCTATGGAATTGAAAGATAAAACCAATGATATGTGAAAACTGACAATCATGTTTGGAAGGGAAAGGTTGTGTCACCCTCCCTCAGTGCTAGCATCTGAGCCTTCGGCCCTGACTGCTGCAGCAGAGGTCCCTTCTAGGAAATTCAACAGCACAGGAATATGCTGGAGGGCGTTTGTTCCAGCTGGTCCTTTTTAGAGGTGTCTGAATAACATGCTTTCCAGTGAGGCACGTGAGAGAGGCCTTGGTTCGGGATGAGAAGCAGCATAGGTGTATTTTGTCTCTCTGACCATACTAAATTTCTGGTGTCTGTGCTGTGTTCTTCAGAGCTTGAGCCCCTCTGCAGAGTGTTGCACAGTCCCTGTTCGGTTCTTGATGTCTCAGGTATTCAGTTTTGCCTACAATAACTTGGGCTCTCCACTCTTGCTTAAAGAATGGAGTACTGCAATTGAAAAAGCAGCTGTAGGCAACTAGGGGAGTAAAATATGACAAAAGAGCTCGTAGATGTTCTGCACACCGTGCACACTCACCTCATATATACTAATTTTATGTACAAAGTGTAACTAGCCCATGGCTTGTTTTTCTGTTCTGCTGCTGGTTGTGGGGAGATGTGTTAGTTGTAGAATAAGATCACTGGAGTGCTTCTATTACACTGCTAATCAATATGAAAAGCTCTGAAGCTTTTTGGTACATGTTACCAAACAAAGGAAAGCATCAGTGAAATATCAGCCTAGGATTAAAAATACGTGTTACAAACAAAAATTAAAACATTAGTGGAGAATTAAATGCCACACTTTAATACTCCATGAAGTAAAGCCTAAATACTTTGGTCAAGTAGGTTGAAAGGAATAGGTGTCTGTAGGGCATTTTCCTTGCTCTGTGTGACTGCACTCTCAAAAACTTTGTAATTTCAGGTCTATATTTGAACTGTGGGGCCATGGAAGATCTGCAGGGGAGCTCTATGCATCTTTGAAGAACTATCCAACAGACAAGATGGTATACATACAAAATGTCTGGATATTATGGTTCCTTAAGCCCACTGAATAGCACTGCATCTGTACTAATTAAAGTGTCTTTTCATTTTTTTTTCAGCTTCCATATCTACAGTCAGACTCCACTTACAAAGTACATATTCATACATTTAATAAAACACTGACCCAAGCACAGAAAATAAAAAAGATTGATGTAAGTACATAGTTATGAAATCTTTGTTTAGTTTAATCTATTCATGTTGTTCTTATTCCATGCTATCAGTGTATTAAGTTTTTTCAAGATCTTAAGGAATTTTACGGCTTATGTCTTACCAGGTCTAAATGAGATTTTTGTGTCTGAATTAATATTCTCTCAAAATTTCCATTTTTTTTCCCCTATAAACTGACTGTTTAAGGCATATAAAAAGCCAAACAAATATCACTGCTGATTTCAGCCCAGCATGCTGGGGAAACTGAAGCTTATTGCTGGAAATTGTAAGATTCAAATGGCAAGACTTAGGTGCTAGATTTTTGGAAAATCTTACTTGATTTCCTTATTAGACTGTTATTGTTGCAGAATGTGGAGCAAATGACTTCAGCTGCAAGCTGTGGATTGTGTGCTGATGTCCTGTTCTGTCATCATGTTCTTGTCTGTACTTGTGCTTTCCTCCTAACTATATCAGTTTCCTTTAGGGAATTTTTCCAAATTTCTGTTTATTTCTGCTCTTCCACATTCTATTTTGGCACGTATTTATTCAATTTACTTAGTTTACAGAGACTGAAATTATCTGTATTAGTAGTAGCTATTTTTCCCTGTTTGTTCAGTTTTTGTGTACATGAAATAATGCTAAGTATGTGAGTTGCTGTAGCTGCACATCAGTGAAATTTCATATCCCATTGTTCTCTATCAGTGTTGTTTCTATAACTTGAAAATTGCATAACTAATATGCACAGTTAATTTCCTCTGAAGTTGAGTTCTGTTCAGTTAATTAAAAGTGATACAGTTCCCAATTTCTAATCCTTAGTAATTTGAGCTATTTTTGTTTAGAAGAAAGGCATTTCAAAAATCCAGTGAAAATCAAATGAACTTTTTAATACTAATATACCATTTCTCACAAGTGAAATTGTGGTTTTTTTGCTGGTTTTTTGTTTGTCTGTTTTTTTTTTTTTTCTTGGGGGGAAGGTACCTATTTAAAAGAAATTGACCCTCTTTATTTTTGACCCTGTTTTTTTTTATTGTATAGGCCCTTGAATTTCTGCCGTTCAAAGGAAAAGTGAATTTAAAGAATCCAGAGCACATCTTTTGGATTTTGGAAGATTATGGCACGAACCCAAACGATGTTCCAGAAGAGCCCATTCATCTGTATTTTGGTAGATGGGTGCGTGAGCATGTTTGCTTCAGTTCTTACAAGCTTGTATTTTCAGGAGAGTTTAAATGTAAAAAGTGTTTTGATTTTTAATAGAGGCAGAAAATACCGTTGTCTGAATTTGTCATTACATAATACTCTGAGGCTAGTCTTGGGGGTCCTTACTGTGACTAGGCAAAAGTGGCTGTAATGAGCAATTTAGAGGTGGAAAAAAATGAAGTTGTATCTGGAAACACACCTTTGTCTTGCCATCCACTGAGAGAACTCAGCACAGCAGTGAGACTGTGCAGCTGGGGTGGTGTGTTACCTTTTTTTGGACCTAGCTACAGCTGAAAGCACCTGTTTCAAACACACAGAAAGATGTACAGAACTGTAGGTGGCTGGTGGCCCTGCTGAGTGGCATCAGCCTAACTGGAGCATTCTGTAAGCGCTTTGAGTGATCCTGGTGGGCACTTCCATGGAGAAGTGCAGACTCATCCCTGAGGCTTTGGACATCAGTGAGTCCAGCTCACAGGCAGGTATCTGCCCAAGGGAACCCTGACAGTGCAGAAGGAGCCAGGTACGAAAACTGGAGCCTGTCATCTGTGGTCTTCACTACAAATGTTCTTGCCTGCTGGCCATGTGCACTCTATACCTGTTGCATTATTAGGATATCCTCAGGAAATCTGATCTGGTCTTTTATGTTTCTGTGAGGAAAAAGTGGCTCCTCAAAGGATATCTTTGAGCCCAGAGTGACACTAGCTACTGATGGAAATACGTGCTTGCAATGTCCTGGGTCAAGGGCAGCTGAAAGGCGGAGAACCACTGCAAAGGTTGTTTAGCTCTAGCCATGGTACAGGGAAGTTAGGGATTCAAGTGATCTCTTTGGGCCTGTGAATATTCTCCATGCCTGTGATTAATGTGTGAGCACCCTGGGTTGTGGCAATGCAGCAAAACATTGCAGCTGTTGTCCCAGCTGTTGTGAATTCCTGAGGTGTTTAAAAATGAGTAAAACAACCTGAAAAAATAGGCAGGTGTATTTTGTTAACCCAATAAGACTGGTGCTGAGCAGAGGTGAGGGGATAGTGTTTGAATGTGTTTGGCTCTGGATTGCTTTGGTCTTCTCCAACATACTTTGGAAGCCTGATTGTAGCATTTGATCTTTGCTTTTCCCTTAAATTCTCATTTGTCAATGCTATCCTAAATTTAGATTTTGCGTGGGACAGAAATTCCAGTGGAGAAAGAATTTCTCTATGACCTTAAGCGTCAGTATGTGTGCACACATGTGTTAACGTGCATTTCTAATCCTCATATTTTTTAAATCCTTTTAACTCTGAATTGTCAGTAATTATTTTTCTGATGTTTAGAATAATAGCAAAGTTAGTCTAATAGTAATTTCTTTGAAAGAATTTTTTCTCTAAAACGTCTGTGTATTTTTAACCTCTGTCTTGAAGAATTTACCTAGGTGTTGAACCAAGATATCTGTTGCTTGGAAAGAAGTCTGTCATATTTTCAGACATCAGAAAGTGAGGTGATGTGTTACGAAGTGAAGTTACCTGGTTTTGGATGGTGTCACTTAAGCAAGTTTGTTAGTGTGTCTGTTTATATCTTGTATCCAGGACCTGACAGGGATTTTAAATGTTTCAACAGATTGCAGATGGCCAAAGAGAACTCATCGAATCCTACAGTGTGAAGAAGAGACACTTTATTGGAAATACGAGCATGGATGCCTGCCTCTCTTTCATCATGGCAAACCATGGGAGAGTAAAACCCAATGACATTGTATATGATCCATTTGTTGGAACAGGTATATATATATATTTTTTTTTTTCAGCTGATGGGAAAAACTGGAAGACTGTGTTAGTGCTTGCACCACTCTTTTACCTGGTGTCATGACTTCTGGTGCCAAACTGATACTTGAAATGATACTAAAGCCAAAATGGTGTTTATAAAATTAATGGTTTGTTAACCATTAATGTGATTTTGGGGGAAGCAGACCAACTTCCAAAGATGTAAACAGTTTATTTTGCACTTTTAGAAAGTCTGTCTTCACTGTTGTGTTTCATGCCACATGGCCTAAACACCAATCTGTGTGTGTCATGGACTGCTTACGATCAAAGTGACCAAGCTTTGGAATTTGGCTAAGCACTTCTTGCAGTTGCTTTTAGGACGTTACAAAGAGCAGCATTTTAGAGCTGGCTCTTCAGGGGAATGCTGGGGACACTTCTGGTCGTACAACACAATATAGCAATAGTGAGATCATAGCAGCATTCTATCAGGAATGCTTTGTTGGGCCATTACAGCCGTCTGCAGGATAACATTGCTCACACAAGGTACCCTTCCCCAGCTGAACTTTTCTTATCTTAGCCAGGAGGGGGAGCTTTTATTCCACATATTGCTGTGCATGGCATAGAAGTACTTTCTGCCTCAGGAAAACTCAGCTGTACATGAAATAGCTGATCTGTTGTGTCAGTTGTGTTAAGCTACCTATAGTAGTTTCTTCAAAAATGTAGCAAAGGCTGTGTTTCTGACCTAGAATCTTAGAATAGAATCACGGAGTATCCTGAGTTGGAAAGAACCCACAGGGATCATCAGAGTCCAACTGTGCCATAGAAAAAGAGCATGGATATAATTTTTTCAGAAACAGAAGGGTTTAGTGAACTCTGGTTTTGTTTTAAATTTTGTTCATATAGGACATGATTTTTTTCATACATAATGGTATCTTACAAAATTTTCTCCTCTTTCTTGTGCTTGTCCTTTGAAAGGTTCAGGAAATTCCTCTACTTAACCTCTTAGCAGTTGGTTTCATTTTGATGTCTATGGCTCTTTGTCTTATTATAAACCTGTTAATTTAAATCACAAAATAAATTCTCTGAGAGCATTCTTTCTCTTGGGAGAGAAAATTGAAGAAAAATACAAAGGGTAAAGACAGAAGAAAAATCACATAAAGATGATGAAGCAATAGAAATTCAAGATAAATGTTGTGTTTGAGTTCAATAGGTAACACAAAATTCTCCCCAAGTTGCCTAGTAGTTTGAATTACACTTTTAATTTTTTTTTTTCACTAGATATTTCTAATATCAATTCTAGACATTAAGGGGAAGATACTGGGTGACATGCCATTTGTCAGTAGAGTGTATTTATGACTAAATAGCTGTGGCTTTTGCACTTACTTCTGTTGAGTAAATCCCAGGAATTTCAGTTGTCTCTTGGAGACCTTCAGAAAATTTTCAAGCTTGTCAGTACAACAGTGCCCTGTCACTGCAGTTTCTGGGAAGTGGTTTGGAGTTGAGAATGATGCAGTGATTTTGAGCTGATGGTTTGGAAAAATACATATTCAGGATCTGAGGAGCATTTTGAAGAACTGCTTTTCATATTTCTTTATTGGTGTAGCTTTGTTACATGGCTGTGTTTCTGCCTGGTTTTTACACTGAAAAAGTGAATAGTACCAAACCAGAATGGCCTTGCAAAATGGTTCTTGCTTGTTGCAAACAAACTGGTTTTTGCTGCATAAGCCAAATCACAAATCTTTCACAGAATGTAAAGATGTAAGAATGGACAATTGGCATTTTTCCTTGGAATATAAAGTGCTCTTTGACCAGGCTGGCTTTTAGAAGACTTGATTCCCCTTTTTATTGTTGGGCAGAATTGGAATGGTCTAGACTGTGTTTTTAACTTCCATCCATGTTTAGGTATTCTTTCCTCAGTGTTGGGCAGAAGGAAGCCTAGAAGCTTCTAGGGGAATAAGTCTTTTACCTGAGTATTTTGGGCTTCCTCCTAGACATTCTGTTCAAGTTATCTCAGTAATCTTGTTGATTGTTCTTTTGGAAGATATTTGTGGTACTGCATAGTTGCAAATGACAGGATGTTTTTCTTTGACATCTTGGAGGACTAGACCTCATCTGTGCTGAAGAGGTGGAGGAATAGTGTGTGATAGAAAGGCATGAAGCTCTGTGCCATCATTCTGCTACAGGTCACCAGGGATAGATTGATTCCCTGATTAACCCTTTGTATGTGTCTGTTTCATATACTGATCAAGAGGCTGGCTGGCCATATAAGAGTATGTAAGTATTCATGCACCTTCTGCATGAACACATTGAACTAATACAAGCTGAGATTTATTAAAAGCTGTAAATTCATTATTTCCAAGCTTTTTTTTTGCCTGTGATTAAAAATATTCTTAGATGGGCAAAGGACTCTCTTCTTACTTTTTTTGTAGGACTGGGTGGTATGCCATACTTGGGGTCAGGGCTAGCTAAATTTGTCTTGACCCTCTGGATGTACTACCCATCTGTTCTGAGGGATTGCAGCCAAGAAGGGAAATGGGTGATTCCTTTGGGGTGAGTAACCTTGTTTTTCCCTGATCAATTTCACAAGAAAAAGCAGAGGAATTTTAGAAGTTTTTTGTTCTCTCTCACCTTTGGTTTTGGTAGAGTTTGTTGCCATATGGTGCAGAAGTTTTCTGGTGGGCACAGAAGGGATTTGCTGGTACTCAGTGGGTAGCTCAGGACAGTGCAGCCACCTGAGATGCTTCTTTCCATGCTCCTGGTGAATGGGAGAACTGATGTCACCACCCCAGACAGCTTGTGCATTGTCAGCCCTTCATCCTACAGCAGTCATCCCCTTTATTTAGCAGGACTGTTGACATCAGTGAGGTTCTCAGCCTTGTTCTCAGTTGCTGTTCTGTTCTAAACCAATCTGGTAGCCACAGACCTCTTTATTAATAACTTGATCTCACGGTATCTGTTAATCTCCTGCAGTCTGTCCATTGTTTCATTTGGAAGCTGTTAAAAAGTTAATGTAATTTATTCTTTTTGATGGGCTGTTCATCTGTTGTCAATTTCAAGGGAAAATCACACATTTTTTTTGGTAGGGTGTTCTTTTCTTTTTTAATTAAGAAGGTGGGTCACAACAGCAGTAATTAAAAAAACTGGTTTTATTGCAGAGTAAGTACATTGGTAAAACTACTGACAAAGTAGGTGGCCTACTCACAGACAAATGCATTTGTATGGAGTTTTCACTCTTGAAAATGAGTACAAAAACTTACTTGATATTTATGTTTACATTGGAGATACTTTTTGTAAGGCTCCCATTGTTTCTTACAACATGGGAATGGCCACCTTATAGAAGTTTTGATTTTTTTTTTTTTTTAGACACCATTAAAGAAACTGGCTTTGAGAACAGACACAGTAGAACTGCCATTTGTCTGGTGATGATTTTTCCAGTTGTTTGACAACAGTTTGAAATTCAGCTCCTTGCAAAGTAGAATCAAAAGTTTTAGTTCATGTAGTGATTAAAAGATCTTACTGCTTAAAATACAGAAACCCATAAACAAAACTCCTGAACAATCTCCAGAGATGAGGAGTGACACGGCATAACAAGATAAGGAAAATCATGCAGATCAGACAGAAGACTTAGTGTTATTATGTCTGATTATAATTACATAGCGATTCTAACTGGTTGATAGTTCTACTTCTTTTTTTAGTGTTTTTGTTTCTTTTTTCTTTTCCTTGAATATAGTGTGGTGCTGGTGTAGGCTCCTGAAGTTCCGAGGAAAAAAATCCTAACACAGGTGACATTCAGGACAGAAATTTGTTTTCCTCTTTTCTCCCCTGTGTAGGTGGCCTTCTAATCTCCTCAGCACATTTTGGGGCATATGTGTGTGGTACTGATATAGATTACAACACAATCCATGGATTAGGTATGTTGCATATTTTGAAGCCACTGAGATCTTACCCTCTGGAGTTTAAGAATACTGATGGTAGCAGATGATACTTAGTGGATTTTAAAGCAGCATTAATCTTTGCAGGATTTATTTGGTTATGCTTAGTTTTATTAACCAATTTACATGTATGCAATTAACATGTATTTTTAAGCAGGAAATATTTTTGAAAAAGAATAGTGAAGACCAAAACAAAGTTCCAAATAATAATTACCACAGCTATGTGGTCTTTTAAGCTATGATGTTGCAAGCTCCTCAAGACCTAACCCAGGAACCTTAATCTCATTCTTAACTTCTCTGCAAACACGCAAATTATATTTGACCTAGTGACAAGGTTATGACTGATGGATGGAGAGAGCATCTTGCAAACCAATGTTATTTTAAATGTATTCTTTGACACCATGTGCAGATGGTGCAGCAGAACTTTTCTCATGTACTTTAGTTTTGTCTTGCTACTTGTGAAGTTTATTGTAAGTACTTTCGACAAGTTTTTTGGTTACATTTGATTATTTTACTTTAATTTAAATGGTAGAGTATATGAAATCTTTTCTTATATAATAGTTTCTTGCTGAGTATGCTTTTGTTTTTCCCCTTTCCATTCACCTTCCCCTCCCAGGCAAGGCAAGCAGAAAAAACCAGAAATGGAGAGGGCCAGATGAAAATATCAGAGCTAATCTCCGACAGTATGGTTTAGAGAAATACTACCTCGATGCACTCGTTGCTGATTCTTCAAGACCAGTATGGAGAAAAGGGATGTTGTTTGATGCAATCATTACAGACCGTAAGTTTGTTACTGCCTTTTGTTGCCCAGTAACAGTGACTAAAATATTATTGCCTATGTACATTGATTAAATGTCTGGATGAGTGCTTGGGTCTGCAGCTTCCAGGTTTCCAAAGATGGTTATTGGAAGCAGCACTATGGGAATTGGATCTGCAGTTGATGTCTCTGCATTTATTTTAAGCATAGTTATTAATGTGTAACAAAGCTGGCAATGACACTTTCTTCCATGGAGAGAATGTTATGTTCACCAGCAGAATTCAATATGGGTGAAAATCATCCTTTGAAGAGGTGTCCTTCAGTAAAAGCATAACATGATTGATGCATAGAGACTTCTTATCAGAATGCTCTGTATTGCTGTTGGTAGCACATTGGAGTCTGCCATGCACCTCTGATGGGTTCTGGAGACTTGTGTTAAGTGCTTAATGTAGTGCTTCCAAAGAGAAGTTTCAGTGTGTTTCCAAGACACTTAGCTACTGGAAGCAGGAGCAGTTTGAAAGGATCCTCTGCTCTTTTAGAAACCTATTTACTAAACACCATTTGTCTTGTATGAGAGGGAAAAGAAACCAAGGGGATAAATGAGACCTTAATACAGCAATTTCTGATCTCAAGTTCTGGCTTTTACAATGACACATTCATATGAATTAGGAATAGGAAGTCTGACTTTTCTTTGCGGATTGCTTGCTAATTCTTTTTTGGCCTTTTTGGCAACAAGACAGTATAGAATATTAGTGTGGACTTAGAACTGAAAAGTAAAACTTCTGCATGGTGCTTCCATGATCCTGAAACGAGTCTCGCAAACTCAGGTTTTTTGAACATGAAGTATGCTATGCTATTAGAAATGTGCAAAAAAGTATGAGAAAAAACCTTCTCTGGTTCTTCTTATGTGTGAGAATTACCATTTGTGTAATGTGCTGACAAGAAATTCTGATATACTTCATTTCATTTTGGAAAAGGTTAATTAGGTGCTATAGGGGACATATTTCTGTCTGTCGAACAAAAAAGGGTGGGATTATTTATCACATGTTGGAAATCCAAGGAATATATTTTAACAAACAGCACAGCATTGTCCTGTGTCATGTAGCAAAGATGTAAGCTGCTAGAAGCTCATACAGCTGAAGAGAATTCTTTGAAACAGTATTAAAATAAACTCCTTGGAGCAAGAAACTTTAAATAGATCTTGAAGAAATTTCTCTTACTGACTTTTACTTTGTAAAACCTTTCAGTATTTTTTTTAACCTTGTATAAGCCACAGTTAGTGCACTGTTGTGTATGTATGGTGTAATTGTATGTTGTTTGGGCAAAGGGTGATGTTCTCATCTCTGCGTTTTGCTTTTGCTTTGTCTAGCACCATATGGTATCAGAGAAGCTCCTCGCAGAATGGGATCACAAAAGGAAACAGTTAAGTCGGTTGAAAGAAGGTAGGGAAACTGCCTTGTCTATTGTAGAATATAAATGTTTTAATGGAAACCCAGTTGCAGTTTTAGAATATTTATTACTTCTTGGTTGGCTGTCAGAAGTTAGAAAATGGTAGCAATTATAATTAAAGAAGAAGAACCCTTTTTGTTCTGTTTGCAAAACCTCTATGTCACTTCCTGAAACCTTGTTGGTTTTGTTCTCCTTCCTTATCCTTTGCATGTGTTCAGATTTTGAATCCTATTTCTCACTTCTGTGAGCCACCATTAGCATGTATTTCCTGTTCTCAGAAAGCTCTCTGGTCTCTGCAGGCTGCGAAATCACTCTAAAATGGAGTACCTGTAGTTTTACCTTTATCTTTTTTCTTTTGCATTTTCCATTGCTCCTTTCTTTTGAGAGATAGCACATGGCTTCTCCACTGCCTGGCCTTCCTTGCCTTCTGACTTTAACTCCTTTAGAAAGATGCTGTGCAATTGCAAAATAACTATTGCCAACATACCTGTGGTTCTGTAGACTCATCTTTAATACATGTGGAAATCAGAGACAGTTGGGGGGAGCTTGAGAAGTTGTATTCCTCACAGTAGAAGTTGTACTCCTGGATTGTCTTAGGTAGCTTTGCAAAGCTCAGAAAGTGCTTCTGTGGCTTAGTGTATTAGGTTTTTTAAATTACTACTATTAAACATTTAGGTTTTACCCGTGCTCTTGTTTGCTTACACTTGTACGTTATTTTGTTCAGCACAGAAAATCACTTCTTTGTTTCATCCAATTACCATCTAAGTGACATCTTTTTTGACCTCTTGAAGTTTGGGGCAGAGCATCTGGTGATGGGAGGAAGATTGGTGTACTGGCTGCCCATATACAGGCCTGAGTATGTACTGTGGATTTCTGCTGTGTTGTGTGTCAGAATGGATGCTGCATTCTCACTATGCTTTCCTTTGGGACAGAGTACAGCTGGAGCTTCCATAGTACCAGCAGTTAAGAGTAATGCCCAGACTTTATATTTTAAAACTTTTTATAAGGGAAGACACATTTTGTAATAGAGCTTTTGAATTGAGGTAATTCCCAACTGTTACCAAGCAGAAAATGCCTTTGCATGTCATTGTAAATGCATGTCCAGTGGGTTGAGGTTTAAGTTTGAAAAGTTAGACTTCTGAGGTGCAGATAGATTTCTAAGGCAGTAGAAGCAATGCTTGTATTTGTGTTTCTGCTAGAGTAGTTGATAGAAGTGTGTAAAAATCATCCTTGGTTCTTTGGGGTTTAGTACTACTGACTTAGCTTTCTTCTGAGGAATAAAAGTCAGGTGACCAAGAGATGGCAGTGAGAGGCAGGAAGCATTCAAGAGCAATCCCGAGAGCAGCCCTGTTAGGGACGAGAGGCCAGCAGAGACTGCAGGATCCTGTCTGCTCAGTAGTGCAGCCTGGGATCAGAACTGAGTGTATAAGGAAAAACAGTTGTTCGCATGCCTTATTTCAGCATCTCTCAGATTAGGTTTGAGGGAGTTGTCTTGTTTTTGTAAGGATTTTTGACTGTAAAGTGAGGAGTTGATGTACAGTAACTGTTTCAAGGTGTATTCCAGATACAGATGTGCTCTGAAGGTAGTTTCTACAGTGTCATATATTTCTATGTACAGTCACACTATACTTTTATGTAAAGTGGTGGTTGTCCCTGGTTTCACCATGGAAATGGATTGTGATAGTCCTATATATCTCATGCTGTTTTGAAAATTTGGAAATCAAAGGGACCCATTTCTGTTACATGCTTCTGTAACATGAGAGTGCACTTAGTAGTTTGAATTTTTTAATAAATTACAGAATTGGTATTGGAGGCCTTTTTTCTCATAAGATAATTCACAAAGCAATGAATTCATGGTATTATAGCTAATTTTCATGTCAATAAAATCTCTTTGGAATTACTGAATTTATTTTGTTCATCAAGATAGCAGTGTTTTTCTTCCTGCTCGTTGAACTTTGGTAAAAGCATGCTTCCTCACTACAGCAGTGTAAAATGTTTCACTTCAGACAACTTGGGGACTGTGTATTTGGGATGAGCTTTAGTTGCTATTTTGGGAAGGTCTAGTTGAATTGCCTTTTAAAAAGTGAGTTTGTACATCTAAAGTTGCTAGAATTAGTATAGAATAGTAGAACAGTCACTTCATTTTCAGCCGTAATAATGTACACAGGGCATTAAAACAATTAAGTGGGGAGAAGATGCGGTCTGCTAACATGTTGTATTATCAAATATCCCTCAGCAGCACCTGCCTTGAGTTTCATTTTTTGAGATCTTTGTATATCACCTTAAATTAAAGCCAAAGCTGTATTGAATTGGATGTCTGTTAAAATCATTCCTTCTGCATTTCTTACTTGCTTCTGAGTTTTACCTGAAAGAATGTAGCAATACATTCATTAATGCTAACAGAAAAGGCTTTTTAATAAAGGGATAGTGATCTCTCCCTCTTCAAGATAGCATCTCTCTCCAGAGTTTACTCTTTCAATCAGACATTGAAATCATTGTTGAGTCTAAATTCTTCTAATTCCAGTAAAGTCAGCCTTCTGTATGAGTATGGAGAGAAACTTTTACAGTGTTGTGTCAGGGTCCCTACCTTTGTAAAAGAAAGATGGTTTGGTGGTACTGGATGCGTCAAAAGTCTTGTGTAATAGAAAAAGCAGTTGAGGATTAATTTAATTCTCCTTTGCCAAAAGTATGTTCTGATTGCACCTAGCAGAAGCAGATACTTGTTTCTGCACAAAAAATGACTAAAAGGTAGTTTGGTGATATGGAAATTTTGGAGGAAAGCAAAGAGGCAGTACTGTTTGGGTTTTTTCTATTATTTGCAGATCTGTATTTGGTATTGAGTTACTTGTTTAACAGCTCTCTGTTATCTTAAGAAACACCAGGGATTCTACCAGCACCTAGGTGGATCCTATTTTAATCCAGACCAAGACCTTTACTTTCATTGAGAAAATCCACCTCTTTACAGGAAAAATGTAAAGCTTCTCCTTGTACCTTTTAAACTCAAGTCATAGGTATTAAGTTGTTCAGTTCTGTGTTCCAGTGTCTGACTTCTGTTAACCCCCAAACATTGGAGAATCATAGGAGCAGGTGTTTTATACGAAATCATACCTAACAATAGCAGAACGAATTTTCTGTGTTAGCTTTTAGTAACTATTGCATGAATGCTTATTACAAAATCTAGGAATAAATGACTGATCTGTTTCAGTATATAGGAAGGATATCTCATCTCATATTTATCATACTAGCTAGGTTAATACTTCTTGTTGCTGCAGTCCCATGTAAAGCTCTTAAATTTTTAAATTTCTCTTGCAGCCTTTGGAGAAATAGAAGGATTGAAAGCAATTTAGATAAAGCACTTTCTACATAGAAAATAGTATGCTTATGAGGTGGGGCATTTAAAACACTGTAACTCTTTCTTCTATAGATAGTAGCAACATTGGCTTATAATTAAATCCTATCTAATGTTAAATCATATTGGATTTTTTTTGCATTAGAAAAAGTAATTATAATGAGATAAATTTGTAATACCAAATTTTGAAGTTCAGGAATGTTACTGTCTAATATGAGCTGGCTTAATAAGATTTGAAATTGAATTGCAGTGTTCTCCTTTTTGGGGGCCAGAGTAAAGTCTCTTATTCCTGGAACTTCATATATGTTGACTGTGGAAAATATTTTTAAAATCACAGCTCTGACTGGATAAATTATTCCTGGTTGGCTGAGATATTTTCTACTTGAAATTATACAGGCAGGCCCGTGTGTACACACATTAACATCATTTAAATACATGCAGAAAATGGGGCGAGTGTCTCTTTACTGTAAGGTTTTAATTTATTCTACATGATGTGAAGATGAATGGAAAATATGATGTCAAAACTCTGGAGCAGCAATATTTGAATTTATTTAACCAGGTTAGAGTGCATAACAACTTTCAACTGTCAACCTTTTTGTGAAGAGTCTGTAAGAATTTTGTTTCATGTGCAGGTCTTCCACTTCATGAGCCTACAGCACTAAGAATGATTATTTCTTCCAGATACACAGAAGAGATCATTCCCCGCCATCCATGCCTGAAACTTATTAGCAACTGTGAGCAGATGCTTTCCAGCCACACATCAAGGCGCCTCATAACCATGGAAAAAGTGAAAGAATTCAAGGTAAGCTTGAATTCTTGATCATATTGTGTAAAATAATAGCTGTTGCATTCGTGACAAGTTCGTGCTATTCAGCATTTGATCCTTGTTTCTGTCACACTTTGGTTTTTTATGATCAGAGTTGGAGCTTTTGTAAAATTCAGTAGTGATTTAAGAGACTGTTCTGGTTTTGGTT
This sequence comes from Toxostoma redivivum, assembly GCA_013397375.1. Lineage (NCBI taxonomy): Eukaryota > Metazoa > Chordata > Aves > Passeriformes > Mimidae > Toxostoma > Toxostoma redivivum. The sequence continues at coordinate 634,680 of VXBI01004543.1, read as the reverse complement.
TCTTTCTTTTTATTCTCAATTTTTGGTAAACTCTTCACCCTGAAAAAGTCCCTTGATAGTGTGAAAAAGATCTTTGAACTTACGATTACTTGTGAATCCCATCCACAGAGGATTTGCCTTAATGCCCAAGTTTCCATTGATTTCGAAGTGTATCTCAATGCCCAAGTAAATACTAAATGTCTTTGTGGATCTTGCAGTACAGGTAAACCTTATTTGATTCTGTTACTTTAGAGTGGTACATTTTAGCTTTTGGAATAATATTGAAGTTGTGACAAGTAGGGCAAAGCACACTGGCTCTTCTTTCTGTTTTTGTTTTGGGACACAATAAGTATCTCTCCTGAGGCACTGGGACCAGGGAAGATTACATTCAGGTCTCCTTTCCATTCTTGCTACTTCTCTCACTTAATACTGTTAAAAGAGATGCTAAACACATGTGAGGCAAATTCTTAATGAAAATGCACTCAGTGAGCAAGTGTTTTTAGTACATTCCTTGTCAGCTGGAAGAGCTGTTTCAGATGGCAGGAGATGCACTCAGACTGCTGTGTCTGTGTGGTGCTTGCACTAATGACACAGCAGGTGTTCAGTGCTGCGTTCATAATGCTTGTGCTGACTGCAGTTCTCAAGCAACACCTGAACTTTTATAAACACTCCCTGTGGAGTTCAGCCTCGGAGCTGCCAACTTCACCAGTAGCAAACCAGGAGGGTAGATGATTAAAGTTTTTGACATGTGCATCTCAGAGTGTTTAGGGAGGTTTTTGACAGCAGTTTTATTGCTACCAGTGCTGTAGGGTAACATATTCTAACCTAAAAACATATCAACCCTTCTGCAAACAGACTTGTGTCATTTGTTACTCTCCTCTTGTGTATCACCTGCTCTTCAGTTCGTGGTTTGACAGGTTTGTGTCTGGAAATGCTTAGCTCTGAGCACCTGAGACTAGTTGGCAGGCTTGCTGCTTAGATAAGACTGTGCAAGTGCTTATATTCAGTATTCCAGATGTCTGTTAGATAATTTAAAGATGCCAGGACCCATGTGTGGCTTCTGATGCAAAACTTGTCTAGAGAACAAAATGCATGTTGAATCCTTAGCTACTGCCTGCTTGGTTTAGGACCTTGTTGCACTATGTAAGATTTCCCTGCCCCAGCATACCTTACCTGGAAGATGTTTTTTCCTGTATTAATGTCCTGAGCAGCCTTTGAATTGTATACTTCTGACTTGCCAGATAAAATTCAGTAGTTATACTTTTGTCTGCTTTTCTTTTTCCTAAGTGAAAGAGTAAATTTTTATGGTTATGCCAAACATTTATGTTTCCAGACAGTTCCTGTCTGCTTTACTAAACTGGTTTGTAACAGGCCTTCAATTGTCTTTTAATTCAGCTAAGTGCAGCATTTGCAAATGGCTGAGAAGTGTTACAAATCATGTTACTGTAATTATGCAGTTCTTTGGTTTCCCCAGTGTTTGCCACCAGTAAGGAATTGCAGATTTCACAGCAAATTTTGATTCACCAGTAACACTTTAAATAAACTCTTAACTGGAGATGAATTCAGTCAGTTGCTGAAATTGGTGGAGCAATTTGATTGGAATTGTCTGTAATAAAAAGGAGACCGAAGTGAAGGCAAAAAGTGAGTATGTCTAGGTGAGGTATTGATACATCATAAGAAATCTTAAGCATGAAGATCATACCTTGAATTTAAAACCTCACAAATGGTATATAACTCACTGTCTTGTAAGCATCCAGTCTGTTCTTTTTAAATTTACAATGAAATTTTGCCAACTGGAAAAGGTTTCTTCCTGAACTCAGTGTTGATATGAATAGGCTTTTCCAGCATGGGCACAATATGAGCAGAGGAGTTGTTTGGTTTTTTAATTACTGTTTCAGACAACTTTTGCCACTGTTCCTCCCGGCACAGCATTCACCCCAAAATGCACACTCCCTTCCTCCCTCACCCACAGCACATCTGCACACTGTCCCCCCAAAAACTCAGGGTGGGTGGGGCAAGGGCAACTGCAGTCTCAGCCCAGAGCCCTATGTTTCTCTATTGCTGTGAGGCATCCCACTTTTTTAATGCCAAGAGACATGCCTAGAAATTATGTAGTAAGATGTAACAGAAGACTTGACTGAAGGACAAACTCTTGAGTGTATAATTGTCCAGGAAGGGACTATGAAGCACCCGGCACACAAACCTACCCTGCTGAATGGGTCAAGCGTTTCCATGTCACGTGGTCACTCCGGAGTTGTTACTGCTGTAGAGTTTTTCCTACTGAATTTAGCAGTGTCTGTTCCTGGGTATATGACCCTGCTGTCCCTGATTTGGTAACTGCTCCTTTTTGTTTATAGCTGTATAACATTAGTACAAGTGATTTCTACAGCTACTGTTCAGCACAAGATGTAGAGTGGTAAGAAGCATTTATAAGGCTAGGAAGACTTTTTTTTAAACTAAAACTAAATATGGATAATTACCTTGAAACTGAACTGGGGCATACTAGATGAATAAAAATCTTTAGAATATCACTTAATATTTGCCAAGATTTAAAGAAAAGCAATGTTTTCTTGTTATCATTCGGCATCCCCTTCTCTTCTACCTCTTCATTTATTTGAGATCTCTAAAAGCTATTTTAGTGTTAGTGTTTAGAATAAATAAATTATTAAAGGTTTTTTTTACAAGTTATTTTCTCTGTAGAGTTAAATGAAGCCTATCCCTGGTGTTCAGGTTGTACCCATTCAATTCCTTGATACAAAAAAAATACTGTAAGTTAGAATTTGTTTGTAAATCCTTAGTCTCTGACATCCAAGAATTTCAGTTACATCAGTCCTCACGCTGCCTATAAAATTCTTTTGACTAGTAAATCTCAACAGTGACTGGTATCTCCAGGTAGTTCAGGATTTCTTATTTTCTTTTCCCTTTTTTAAGGACCAATTCCCATTCTGGTTGGTGTTTGGATTTTCTTGTTTTTTGGTTTTTTAAGCAATTGCCATCTTTATTTACAAATGCCTGTACAGGTGAGAGATAGGGAATGGAACCTCTTAAACTGGAATAATTGTGATGGGGGCCAGGAACTTCCTTTGTAATCTCTTCCAAGAAATCCAAGCCTGACTGCAGATCTCTCATATAATGAGTAGTGTTTGCAGAGCTCTTGATGAGGCCTGGATTTTTGAGATGAGATTCTGCTGTGGAGTGGTGCACCAAGCCTATTTCCATCTGGTGCATGCAGATGTGCCTATTACACCTGTGTTTTACTTAAGTTTGTTCTTCTATGCAGCATATCCTCTTCACCCTAACCAGCTTGGAGGTAGAGGAGAGGATGGTTTCCTCCTTCATCCCTTCCCCCCAAATCAGCATTTTGTTTCCAATAGAATCAAGGTGAATGTTGTACACATGCGTGACCTCTTAGAGGTTGTGGGGATTTATTTTTTATCCTAAAGTATCTTTGATCTATATATCATTATCCTTCAGGGTCAAATATCCCATGTATTTCTCAAAATAAGTGAATTATGTAAAGTTCTTGTTAAAGCATCCCAATGATATAAAAATACATGTTTATGTCAAAGAAGGTTTTCTGACCTGGAATTTCAAGAGAAGAAAAAAATGCTCTTTTCCAAAGAGTGGCTGGAGAAGTGGGTATAGGCTGGCTGTGACAGGAGTATATCTTAAATCCTTCTTGTTTCCTGTCTATCTATAGCAATTTTGTAATTTTTGTTTTTTTCACAAACATGTGCCTATTGTTTATCAGCCTGAGAATAGTCATGGAGATGGCAGTCTCTCACAGGTGATCAGAAGACAATAGATTATATTGTGCCTGCATTGGGTTTCCTGAAGTCACTTCTTCTGTTATTTTCCAACAGTGCAGTATTTAAATAGAGCTGCTGCTACTGGTGTACATGCTTGACATAATAGATATCTACATGGCACTGAACATTTAATTTAAGCTGGTGTCACATTCCTGATGTCTGCTGGCGTAGCAGGTGAGACCTACTTCAAAGTAATACCTCATTGTGTCCAGAAGAGGGCTCTTCTACATGCACACAAGGGTCTTGCTTTGCTGAAAAACCTTTCCTTTCACTCCTTTAGAATGCTCCTTAAGATATCCGAAGCTAGGGAGAGGTGTTGATTTTGGTAGGTGAAAACCTGGAAAGGCTACAAAAGAGCTGAAGAGAGAGATAGTCCACTAGTATTCTGTTTATCCTTGCTTTGTAATACTTTTGTAATATGAAAATACTGACTAAAATCTACTTCCCTGTTCCTACTAATGCTAAAACATTCCACAGGAACTTTGTTTTCAAATTATGAACAAATAACTAAAGTTTTAGGGTAATGAACCAATGTCTGTGTTACTGCATTGATTAAAAAAACTGAGAAGAAACACGTGGTGGAATAGAGACTGGGTTCTGTTGTGTGCTTGTTTTTATTTTCTCCTTGCATCGTTCAGTTGTTCTGTGTGAGGCTGCTTGTCACTGTTCCTTCCTGCTTTTGAGCATAATAATAAACTGACATCACCCAGGAGCATAAAACTGTTTTTAGAAGTTACCATCAGTTTTCTTTAGCACTCAGATTAAAGTTTGATGTAATGTTTATCTTACAGCATTGCTAATGTTAGCTGACAAGTATCTTAATTGTATAAAGCCACAGTGCATGATGAACTAAACCTTTGTATATACAGTGGGCCAATTTTCTAAACTGTGTTCTTGGCTGGTGTCAAATAGGTATTATGTGTAGGGATTTACTATGTCAACTTTAACTTTCAGAAATACATGAATGCTGCACAGAAAAAAAAAAAGTTCTCTCAATGTGCTTCAGTAACTGTAGGAACTTATTTTAGCCATTTGTGTTCCTCTTTTGTTTGTGCCTGCCTTCCACAGACCTTTGACTGACTGAATTCTCCTGACAATATTTTTTCTGGAAAGTAACCTGTGTGGCACATGGTACCTGTGGTCATGTAAGGGTGGGATTCTGGTGATGTCAGCAGAGATATTTTCAGTGACTTAAGTGTGTGCCGTTGAACTGTAAAACAAAAACCTAACTACCTTACCCTTGCATGTAACTGAAAAAGTCTGGAGGCAGAGTGGTGGCAATAGGTGCTGAAAGCACTACGCTCAAGTCTAATGTTTGTCTTTTTATGGCATACAGGATCAAGATGAGAACTCTTACTTGTTGGATGGTCAGTATATGCCATACAGGGGACACAATTCTTTCCGTGAGAAGTATTTCAGTGGTGTGACAAAGAGGATTGCCAAGGAAGAAAAGGACAATCAGAAGTAAAATATTATGTAAACAGATTGAAAAATGAGAAAAGAATGAAGACCATGTTTCTTTGTAAGAACATCTGGATATTAATATTCATTTGGATGCTTCAGAAAATAAATACTGCTTTTAATTTTAAAGCAAGATGAAACCCACAACCCAGGTTGGGAGCAGTTCTTTTTAATTAGCTTTGTTTATGGCAGATTTTATTGTACAAGTTTTTTGAGTCTTACTTAATTTATATTTGTACTTTCAAGTACTAATGATGATTGACTAAAACCATTATTATTGTTCTTTCACCATTAACGTTTACAAGAAAGTAGTAGTATTATTTGGCTTCTTAAACTGTGAACATCTGGCTGTTTTAAAAACACGTGGTGGTGATCAAGGATTGCTGATTAAGAAGATAACTTTCATTTGTTTTGTTTTTTTTTGTAAATGCTGTACAATAAACTAAGGTTGGCGTGAGGTTTTTTTAATTGTTGCATGCAGTAATTGCTCATATGCCTTCCACTTGCTCTGGCTGAGGTCACAGGTGTTTAAAACAAACAACAAATGCAAAGAAACAACTGGGCTCATGCACACCCTGCTAAAAGAAAAGCCTCTGTGACCTGACAAACTCTGGAGAGCTTATTAAACCTTGTGAAGCCTGTCCACATCTGAAGCTCATCTGTACCTTGGATTTGCTTTTGCATTCCTAAACCTTGACTCTTGGTCAAGCCAACTGTCTGCAATTTTTGGTTCAGAAATTGATAGTTAAACCAGTAACAACAACAGTATAAAATCAGTAATGGTTCCCTAATGGTATTAAGCCTAATCAAATCTTTGAAACCAAAGTTATATTTGTTATAGGGCAAACTTTGCTGAATCCACACCACGTCCATCATGAAAATACCTCATTTGAAAACCACTACGCCCATTAATTCAGGATGTTAATGGCTCTTCTCATTTTGGTGGTCAAATATGGTCACATATTCCTCTTGGTCTGCATTCACCAAGCAGGGCCTAGGTAAACGCATCTGTGCTCCAGCCAGAGGAACCCTGCTTCTCAGTTTGCTGCAGGTCACTGACTGTGGTTATGTTAATGTCTTTGTAGATCATAATTTTTAAGTGCCTCTTCAAGGAAGGCACAGGTCATTGTGTATCTGATTAAGTTCCTTAACTGAATTTGCTCTTCTGTGGATTGTGGTCCTCAGCTGCAGCAGGAAAGCTTACAAACTCAGTGACAACTTAGTTTGGCCTTCTGGCTCTAATCTGTGGTGTGTTAAAAAGTTCTCAATTTGTGATTTATTTTCTGTGTTTCCATTATAAATCACTTTGTTTTGACACTTTTAATGTCAGCTCTATAATAGTTGTTCTGGACTCAACTTGGAGTGAGATCAAAGCTGAGGAAATTTTTCAAAAGCAGAATTTGAATTGATCTTTTCAAATACTACATCAAAAATGTACTGCTTCTGAAAACCTGTCTGCATTTCAGCATTACAATTTAACATTCAGCTTTTATTACTCAACAAATTAAAATTAATTTCTGTTCTTCATAGGCAAGGAACTTTTCTAGATGTATTTATTATGCACTTATAACTCCATTTTTATGAAAGTTACCTTACACATGATCTAAGTGGTTATACAAGAGGTAAGGTAGTGGCACATCTGGCTCTGCCTATTCAACAAAAATGATTTAGTTTATTTCTCCTTTGTCTGGTCCAGCTTCTAGTCCCTTCAGCAGTGGTGGTGTGGCATTAGTTTAACAGTCTGTACATACTAGTTCTGTTATTACTGAAGGATACCATTTTGAACAGAAACTGTCAGTGTGTTTGGGGTACTGCATCAACATTGGCTAATCAGAAATCATTTAGAATTGAAATCAGATGTTCAGTCTCTGCTGATCCCCAACTTTTATGCTGTCCTTTGGAAATGTTCCTCATCTTTAAATTTCTCCTTGCTTAGTGTGCATACTCCAGCCTATTGTGCGTGCAGACTTCCAGAGCACAGGGGTTTATAGATCTAGAGCTGTGACACAGTCCTGGCGCTCTCCCTAGCACAGAGCTGCTGGGCAGCTGAGTTATCCTTTCAGCAGGATTTGGCCATTGGTGTCCGCGGCTTCTGGCACTTCCCTTCACTCTGGTTCCATTCAGTCTCTTTCCGTGAGGTTCCAGTTTCCTGTCCCTGGCGGAGAGCGTCAGTTCATGAGCCCGCACTGAACTCATGCCGTTGTCATTCTCTCCTTTGGGGTGGTTTGTGCCATTTTCCAGTTTTTAAAAATAAATATTATTTTTGGAGTGCTTTGTTGTGCTGCGGCAAATTGGATGGAGGGAGGAGCTGAAAACGCCTGCGAGGTTGTACGGGCAGAACGTCTCTTGCTGTAGAGAGCAATTTGTTGAGGCAACAAAGGGAAAGAGCCCCCTCTTTTTACAGGATCCCTTTACCTGGTGGTGTTCTGCCTGCAAGCCTCCCACATAGCTGTGGGAAGACAAAAGGGAAAAGTAGTGAAAATAGATTTTCTGTGCGTTCACTGTGTACCCTACCTGCCGTCTCTCTTTAATCCTTTTTATAATTAGTGGCCAATTTGGCCAAGTTTAACAGAAGGTCAAGGTTTGATGTCTTACAGATAACGGAGCAACAGTTTCATTGAAATAGGCAGAGAGTGAAGAAGAGGACAATCTCTTCTAGGAAAAAGCTGTAATACAAGTTCAATACTTGTTAAACATCAGAGAACCCACATGGAAACAAGACCTAGACAAAAGCTCTAACCAATTTTTTTTGTTTCTGCTACTGCAACCAGTGCTGGCTCTGCTGCTTCTTGATCTCATTAGAACAAAGAGACACAAGTAAAAGCATGCAGAAAAGCTTTTTTAGTAGAAACACAAGGGTTTTGGCTGAACTTCCCACTTCTACTCAAGCTACGAGGCAAACTTGCAGAAACTCAGACTCAGTAGTTTCTCCTTATCACTGAGAGGAGTCAAGGCAGATGTGTCAGCTTGGTGAACTTCTCAGACAGTGCAGTTCTCCCTGAGAATCATCCTAAGAAACTGGTGTCTGTTAATGGGATGATATCTGGGTCCCTTCCAGTAGAGAGGCAGTGTCCCCTCACTGGACATGGGCTTTCCAACAGCAACTCTTGATGGTTGGTTTTGGTGGACCCTTTATTCCTCTCTGCCTGTTCTAGAGGCCTGAAAGGCTATGGTAGAAGTCCTTAACAGTTCAGTGTCTCTATTAGACCAGCTCTCAGCCTTGTGATTTAACAAGTTCATATGTGTTCATACGCACCACAGCTGCCAGAAGGCAGGTAGATTTTTGTAAGTTCTCCGTCAAGGTGCACCTGTCCAAAATTACTGAAAAATGGTTCTAGGAAGATAAACCATAGGCCTTCAGCCTGCTTTGGTATTGGTTAAATGTAGAAATGTTATAGGAAGGAAATCCTTTAATAATTCTGAATCCTTGCTTTTCTTCTATCTCTACTTTTTACGATTTATTCTTATGTTTTTTTCCAGTGTCTCCAGGACAATTCCACAGCTTCAAGGTCATCAGCCAGAGAAGGGTATCACAGGGTGTTGACCCTGTGACTTTACACTGTCCTCTGGCCTCAGGTTTTTCAGAGTAAAAAATGTCCAGTTAGAGCAGGGAAGAGGGAATGATACACAGTTGGTTGCAGGTTTCCCTGTTGGACAAGAAAACCTCTGGGGTTAGTTGGCAGGAGGTTCAGCTGCTGGCTCAGCTCCCATCACCACCATGTTTCTCTTTTCTGACTCTCCACCCCTTCATAGAAGCTGGGAAGAAAAATTCAATGTGGTCTATCTTTGCTGTTTAGTTTGTTTTGCAGTTTAAACTGAGGTCCAGAGTTAAACAGGGCTGGCTTTTCAATCTGGAAGCTTCTTCCTAAAAAAATAGAGTTGTGGGTACCCAGGAGAATGAAGAGACCAGTATCCCTCTCTGCCTTCCTTTTTTGTTCAATATTTGCAAAAAATGTTTATTTAACCTTATTCTGTCCTGTAATTGATTTTGGTAATCATGTAATTTAAAAGTGCAAAATGTCTTTTACCTGCCCCTGTGCTACCCTTTTAATATATTTCTCTTATCTTCTCTTACTGGCTCAGTGGGCTGTAAAAATCTGTGTTTATGTATGTATCCTCACAGCTGTTTTCATTATAGTTCTGTCCTGGATGCTGTTACTTTGTACACCGTATTTTGCATTTTGTACTGCCTCTCAGCCGTTATAGCTTTCCTGAGCCTGTGGATGGGGAGGATGCCACTCCAACCAGATGAAAGCTCTCTTAGCTAAAACACCTCGTCAGACCCAAGATCCTGGAGAATGGACATTCTGCCTGACTTCACTGAGGGCACTGGACCTTGAGACAGGTTTGCCAAGTATGATCTTTAACTCTTGTAGCTTGCATAAGGTGAGGTGTAGCTGAAAGGTAAAGCCCATTGATGGGAGGCAAATCTCGGTATCTTTGCTGCTGCTCTTGGGATATTGGCTGACTGTGCAGTTAGGGAGGTGCCCAGGAAGTACTTCAGAGGCTGCTGAAAACCCACAGCAAACTGAGGCACAGGCGATTCCACTGAGTGTGTCAGGTTTGACAAGGAGTACTTAGAGTAGCAAAATAGGATCAAGATTTTTTGCTTCATTTAGAACTCCCCAAAAGTTGTTTTTTTTTTTTTTTTTTAATTCAGTTTTAAGGTGCTGGAAAAAGATGATTTTGTACAATGATATGTTAATGATCATCTGAGATTCTAATCCAAATTTTTGTTGCCTTACATAAAAGAGGTGAAAATAAAAAAATCTAAACATGTTCAAAACAGCATATTATCACTGTGGTAATTCTTTCCATAAGGAAATGTTATTGGAAGTTTTTTCCAATGAAAATGCTCTTTGATATATAAATTGGGTTTTAAAATTTGTTCTTCATGGATTCGTTCTAAAAGTATTTCATTAATAAAGTGCAAAATAACAGGTCATGTTATTATATGTAATAGGATAAGTAGTTAATTGTATCAGATACATAATTCCTAAAGGTCTCATCTCCATAAGGAGATAAAATTGGCAAAATAGTCATAGTTAATCGTAGTATTTCTTTCTCTGGAATCTGTCCCAGAAGATGGAATGTCTCTGACTGATGTCCAGGCATGGATGTTCAGTGCCATGACTGGACAGCCCAGAGTATCTTTGGTTTATCCTGAGACCAATATGAAAGGTTTCCACTAAACACTGAGAATTATGCTGTGTATTTTGGAGGCAAAGCTAATCCTCGTTCTATCTTTTCTTCTATTGATGTAGCGCTAGGGGATACGCAAGTGGGTAACTGCAGTACAGAATAAATTTAGTTATGAAAGTTCTTAACAACTAATAGCCAAGGTTCCTTAAATACTATGATTTTTGGCTAGACATGAAACAGCTATGTGGAGAAAATCCTTTGAGTAGTTGGATCTATTACAGAATCACAGAATATGCTGCACTGGAAGGGACCCATCAGGATTATCAAGTGCACCTCCTGGCCCTGCAAAGAACATCTCCAAGAAATTACACCATGTGACTGAGAGCATTGTCCAGATGCTTCTTGAACTCTGTCAGGCTTGGTGCTGTCACCACTTCCCTGGGGGAGCCTGTTCCAGTGCCCAACCACCCTCTGGGGGAAGAAGCTTTCCCTGGTATCAAGTCTAAAGCTTTCCCACCTCAGCTTCAGGCCATTTCCTCGAGTCCTGTCACTGGTCACCAGAGAGAAGCGATCAGTGCTTGCCCCTCCTCTTCCCCTCACAAGGATGTTGAAGACCATAATGGGGTCTCCGATCACTCATCTCCAGGCTGAAAAGACCCAAGTGATGTCAGCTGCTCCTCATAAATCTTCCCTTCCAGACACTTCACCTTCCTCATGGTCCTCCTTTGGACACTCTCTAATAGCTTAATGTCTTTGTTACGTTGTGGCACCCCAAACTGCATACAGGGTTCAAGCTGAGGCTGCCCCAGTGCAGAGCACAGCAGGACAATCCCCTCCCTTGCCTGGCTGTAATGCCATGCCTGATGCCCCCTAGGACAAGATTGGCCCTCCTGGCTGACAGGGCACTGCTGACTCATGTTCAGCTCTCTTTTGACCAGGACCCCCAGACCCCTTTCCACAACACTGCTTTCCAGCATCTCATTCCCTAGCCCGATTCCCCAGTCTAGCTCCTTACACACAGGCAGTGTTCTCCACTGAGTTGTTCATGGTTGTATTCTTTGTGTGAATGTATGTGATGGGTGGAATGATGCCTCTGTGGTCTAAAATTCATGCCTTTATAAATCAGGTTTATTTTGAGGCAGTTGGCTTGAAGTTTTGGGATCTGATATTAGGAGTGCTAGGCAGGTGCAGTCATATTTATTGCAATTACAGCAGTGACAGAGACTAGGATAACCAGAATCACAAGCAGCACCATAGAACATAGGCCTCTGTCCTCAGGGCCTATGTCTCATTAATAAACAGACTCATAGCAATTTAGAAGCATTTTGGGAAGTTCCTACTCTCTTCAAAATGCATATGTGGCAGAGAGTACTTGTGTGCCCTTGCTCAAACCTCATTCTTTAACACAACACTCCCTAATAAAAGAAATTACATGAGAAAAGGAGCTGGTTTGCTTAAGCAGTATTTGTCAAAGTTGGCATTTGCAAAATTTCATGTTTTAGTCTCCACAGCTTGGAACAGGAGCTATCACTGAAGTGTGTGCACCTCTGGTCCTGTCCTTGCTGAGGAGCTGGTCACAGGCAGTGTGGCATGCTGGTGCTCGCTGGGTGAACACACACACCAGGCACCACCTGTGCTTGTGCTGCCTCCCCATTGTGGTGTTCCCATTGACAAGCTGCAGGCTGAACTCGTTAAACTACTGCTGTTTGCTACAGGGAATGACCTGCCAAAAATCTGCACAGCCCTGTGCCACTGGGGCCAGGGAAACCAGCCCTCCCCGCTCACCCCCAGCCGCCCTGGTTCTTTACAAAGCAAAGAAATTAATTCTATAATAATCATAGAGTGGCATTTTTAGCCTTATATAAAAATGTCAAGGAAGAAGAAGATAAGGATTATTTCTTAATTAAATATGGATTTTATTTTGGTTTTTGTTTTTACTCTAAAAGCAAACCAAAACAAGTTTGTGCCAAGAACTGTTACAGCCCACCCCCTTCCTATTTTCTTTTAATTGTATTTTTATATGCCTGGCAGAATTAATGATGAAAATCTTTCCAGCTGTGACTTTGCCAGAATCCCTTTCTGAAGCTCCTACTAATTTGGATTAAAACTGGATGGATGAAAGCCTCAAACAGCAAATCCTGGCAGTAGATTTGCTGAGGCCCCACAGCATATACTTCTCCAACTGTTCTTATCTTCTGAGGAAAAAAAAAATAAAAAAAAGTGAACATAATTTTGTAATTACACAGTTGTTAGTATTCTCCTTGCCTTTCACCTCCCTGGGCTGGGACACAGGGTCCCACCACCCCAGAAGCCTGCTGCAGCTCCCCTTTGCAGGACAGACCCCTGACTTTTGCAGGGAGAGGTTTTAATTGCAGAATGGTGGGGTTTTTAAACACTATCTTGTACCAGCTGCACTAAATACTAACAACCAGCCTGGATTTTAGAGAGTTGCTGCCCTGGGATGTAATAGTTCAGAATGGAAACAGTGGGTGTGCAAGCCTGTCATTGCAAGGATGTGAAGCCACCAAGCTTCCTGAGTCTCGGCTGCTGGATGTTCACCTCACTTGCTTAATTCTAGCAGCGTTGGCGCCGTGTTGTCTTACTGTCCAGGCTTCTTGGAGCCAGCAGCTGCAAGCTTTCCTACTGCCACAGACAATTAAATTAATTTCTTTAAATTGGACAAATCGATCTCTGGCAAGTGGCCCATGTTCCTGCTCCTCTTCCCTCTCGCTAGGAGAGTCTTCTGGAAACTTGTGAGCTTACTAAGCCCTGTGAGTTCCTCCCTTCATGGCCATGCTGAGGCCAAGAAAAGGCAGTGCTCTGAACATGAGCAGTGCTGTGAGATGATGACAGCCTCTTCCCATGGACTTGCCCTCTTCACCAGCACAGCCCCTCCAGGTGTGAGGCTGCAGCTTACAAAGACACCTGAAAGCTACTTGTGAGCACGTTGTCTTAGGTCTCAGTGCTTCCTGGAGGGGATGGCAGGAGCTCCTTGCTGCAAATGCTCCAAGTGCCTTGCTGGCCTGCCTGGAGCACCTCCTGCACAGAGAAGGAACATGAGTTTTACCAGTTCTATTTACAGGCACAGTTTGTTAATTGTTAGGAACAACAGCAACTTTCCCCACTTGCAATTTCTGGCAAATGTGAAGATTGTGAAGGAGGTGGTCACTTCTAAAGCATTATGGGAGATAGTGTAGGCACAGCAGCATCTCCTGTCTCCAAGCTGTGCCTGCTGGCATGGAAAGACATGCAGCCCCTCTGTTCTGTGGGACACCTACCCTTTCCACTAATTTCCAGTGGGACAAGGGCTTTGTTTCTATGGGGTGTGCTCCTTGTCCCCATTAGCTGCTGTTTTGCTCCATCACTTTTCAGCAAGTATGAGCTTGAGAGGCTGTCTCCAGGTCCTTTAAGCTTTTCTTTCCTTCTCAGGATGCCTTGAGGCAGGCATGAGTGTAGTCTCAAGGCACCTAGCCTTTCATGTCAGTGCCATATCTCAAGTAGTTGTGTTAGTCTCCTTCTAGTCAGTGGAGAGGGATAAGTCCAAAGCACTTGTCCATCTGCTCTTCTGGAGCTCTTGCATATGCACAACTCAGACTTGCTCATTTAGGAGCGATTCTAGTTGGTAATGTTTGTTTTTTTACTGAACTTCTTTGTTTACAGTGAGGTCTGTTAATTCACCTTCATTTCATATATGCATATAAGCCCCTGCTTCTGTTATGCTGGATGAAAATATTTATAAAATAGTTTTGCCCTCTTCATTTTCATCTACTTTGTCCATCCAAAAATGAACCAATTTGGTTTTGATATAGAAGAAAAAACAGTAATTCAGGAAACAGCCAGGAGAGCAAACACACAAAGATCTTGCTCTCTTGGCAGTCATAGAATTTCTTTCCTTTTGTCCATCTTATCAGGTTTGTGGCTCACGATCTCTATGAGCTGCTGCCTGCTTCTCCTTTTATCATGGATTATCTAAATATTTGTGCAGCTAATTTTATTTCTTCTTTCACTAGATTGTTACTTTATATGTATGATGCTTTGTGAAGCTGATGGATAAGATACGAATCCTGCTTGGGAATACTGGATTACACTTCATGAAAGGTTCTGCAAATGAGTTATTGCTCCATAGCAAGTCCTCAGCCTGTGGTTTCACAAGCATGGATGCTAATGTGACGGTACAGTGCTGCTGAAAGGAGTGAGGTTTATGCTTTTTCCCTATTCCCTGGTTCTGGCTTTTCTCACCCTCTGCTCAGCAGTTACCTACTTTTACGTTGACCATTATTCTTACTGGAGCACTTCTTGTGCCAGTTCAGTATACTAAGCCAGCATAAAACTGGTTGTTTTGCTGAAACAGATTCCCCCATGGGAATGAATGTCCACCTTCAGAGGTGAGCTCTTGGATCAGCTTGTGGTTATGAAGTTGTGGTCTCTGTCACATCACTCCTAAACCTCAGGCTGACTGTAGAGGCTGTGAAGCTCTTTGCTGAATTGCCCAAGGACCTCCTGGCAGAAGGAAAGCAGATGATAGTCTTTTGTGTGACAGAGACCATGGCTTCATGACCACCATGAGCTGATCCAACAGCTCAGCACAGAAGAAGGAAATTCAGACCATGCCTTTGAGAAAAGGGAAGATACACAAAAGTGAGAAGAGTTGTCTTTGGGGGTTGTTTATTCACTTGAAACTTAATGCTTTATTACATTTTTTTTCCTTAACTGAAGGGCTAAGTTGTGGGTGCTGAAAGCTTTCTTTCCTTCTTGTGATCCAGGGGCAAGGTGTGCCAAAGTTAACAGAGGAACCATGAGGATAAGTAGCAGAGCTACAAAGGGTCCATGGGATTTACCACCTTGGAGGGGCATAAAGAGATTTGCAGCCTTGCAGCATTTGCACTCTCTCTTCAGATTTTGGAGGGTTTTAAGGTGTGGAGAAGTCCAACCACAGTATGTGCCACAGAGCAAAAATTGTCCTTTTTTTGGTGTGTATGATTGTGGATACTTATTTATTCAGTGATCTCTTTTTTAAAACCTCCTAATTACTACTTCTCTTTTCCTTTCAAAAATTCTCTCTCCAAGATGATTCGGCTTATAATAGTTTCCAACACTGTGAAAGTGGCCCTTTTGGAACATAATGTTTCTGCTTTGGTCTTTGGCCTATTTGCATTTGTATCTCAGTGACTACTGGTTTTTACTGAGAAATCAGTCATTTTCTCTCAGTCTGTCAGCTGAGGAGTGTCTTGGGATTCCTTTCATTTGGATGCTGCAAGGTATCAACCCAAGCATTTCAAGAGCATGCCTGGGTAGCTGGTGTGAGAATGTGCTGGACTGTTGATTTTTCTCTCTCTGTGGTTTTCTGAGACAGTCCTTTTCTGTGTGGGTCAGGTCTGAGTAGCAGGACATAAGCCAGACTGAAGGTGTGAGATCACTGACTGGTTAAATCCCACCCTGCATAATATGAGGAAGCAGCAGTGTTGTGTAGCAGGTTAAATCAGTTACCCAGCATGCAGACAAGTTTTGGGAAGTGTTTGGACTGAGGTACCATGTGGGGATATTTGCACCATATGTGCTGAGATGGTGAAGTGGTACAAGAGTGGCAGAGCAGCAGCTGTAACTGCAGACTGCAGTGGGTAACCCAGAGTTTATATCGTGAAGTAGGAAGGTGGTTTCTGTGCATGAAATGCAAGAGCACATTCATCTCTGGGCTAGGGAACATCTTCCTGTGTGGAACATCTGCCTTCAGGAAGGCAGGGTTAAGATTCTTTGTGGTGGCCCTTCCTTCTGCAAATTATATGGTAACCCAGAACTCCTTTTCCTGCAATATTTCCAAATACAGAGCTTACAAAGTTACTTTGTGTATTTATGTAAACCACAAGTTCTCAGGCTCTCAAGATAAGAAAGAAAAACACTGATTTGATCAAACAGATTTAGAGGAAGCCACAAAGATGATCAGAGGTCTGGAGCACCTCTTCTAGGATGAGAGAGATTTGAGGTTGTTCAGCATGGAGAAAAGGAGGCTCCAGAGAGACCTTCTGGCAGCCTTACAGTACCTAAAAGGGAACTACAGTAAAGATAGAGGGATTATTTATCAGGGAGTGTAATGATAGGACAAGGGTAACAGTTTTAAACTGAAAGAGGGTAGGCTTAGATTAGATATTATGAAAAAATTCTTCCCTGTGAGGTTGTTGAGGCACTGGAACAGCTTTCCCAGAGAAGCTGTGGATGCCTTATCCCTAAAAGTGTTGAAGGCCAGATTGGCTGCAAACTGAGCTCTGAGCAACCTGGTCTAGTGGAAGGTGTCCCTGCCTATGACAAGGGAGTGGAATGAAATGATCTTTAAGACCCATTCCAACCCAACCTTTCTATTGTTCCTATGGTTCCATAATTTGAGTGCCTTGCATTCTTGAATGCTTTTGTCCTCAGAAGATCCTTATGAAATGGACATTATTCCCATTTTAGAAATGTGACTTGCACAAGTCTATACGTGATGTCATGGTGGAGTGGGAAAATGGGCATCTCCCAAGGCTAGCTCCCAAACCACCCCACTGGCTTTTCTTCCAGGGCTGATCACAACCAGCTCACAAATCTGTACATCCATTGGGATTTTTTTCTGTGCTAGGAGATCAGGGAAGCAAAATATTCTGGATCTGTAAATCTCAACCTGGATCTATCTGTGAAACTGGTAGTTTCATAGGTTCTGTTGTAGCATTTAATATTTTAGTGCTTGTTGGCACTATTTACATTAATTTGCTTTCTAACTGGAAAGGACCAATGATCCATAGGACTGTACTAAAATACGTGAAAGAAAGAATGATTTTAAAATTAGTGGGGAAATATAAAGTAATTGTCCTCAATATGATGAATGTTCTCTTGACCAAAACTTCCTGGTACCATGAGAAACAATGCAAGTGAATTTCTCAATTACTGTTAAATTTTTCTGGACAATTAGTACGATCTTCAAGTAAAACTTCAAAGGTTTTAATCTGCACAATTGGTTTCATTCACTCTGGCTTGTCAGCTGTAAGAAGGCTACTCTTTATTTTATACTAAACTACAGCAAACAGATCAAGACGTAGGAAACTGAGAAAATCAATTCTTTATTGTAGCAGTTATCTTCAAAGCTTGTCTGAAAGATTTCTTCCACAAAAGCCCCATCTGTGTTAGGATTTCCAAAGTAAAAAATGAATGTCTGTGATTGATAACATCAAGAAAGACTAATTTATCTATGGAGTATTGCTAGTCTGTGAGTACTGATGGTGCTGGGACTAAAACACACTCATAGATTTTCATTAAAACTGGAATTTTTGCTTATCCTCCACATCTAAACCAAGTGTCTGCCTTATTTAAATCAGCATTGGGCTGAGATACTCAGTATGAGAGTCACAAGAATAACATTTGATTTTTAAGAAAGCTTTCTGCTATTAATGGCAAATCTTCATGGGAGTCATATGAGAGCGGAGATGTCATTCAAAACTTACTGTTTTTCCATGTCACCTTCAGGCACATTTTGCCAGATCTGAAATCTATAGCAGTGTTGACACTATTCTCTCACTCCAGAGAGAATAGACCATTCAGTCCTCCTCCATCTCTCAGCAGAGCTGTGACAAGGTGAAGAGAAAAACATCACAACATTTCAGAGAGGCTGTCTTAGCCTTCTTCACAGGATGCAACACATCAGCACAAAGAAGAGGACGGTGTGGTGAGATACCTCCAGCACATGCCTAGAAGATTATTTTCAAAGTTTTATGTTTGTTCTTCTAGAAATGAATTCCCATTCTATGATGATGGATATTTTCAGTCCTAAAGGTAAGAAACCAGAATATCAGATTACTGGCTACCAGATATGAATAACTGATCGTGTTGGCTGTTCCAGCAGCCTGTGATTTTATGTCCATGCTTAACTCTGCCTTTCTTGCCTTTACTGCTACAGATGGATACTGGACTGCTGTTCCTAAATGAAGCTGGAATAATAGACTCTAGAGATGGAAAAATACCTAATGGTCCGTTTCCCTGTAACTGCCAAATAGACTTTATTAAAAAAAACACGGGCAAATGTCTTCCATGGCAATATTTTACCATTAAATATTACACCCTCTTTATAGTCTGGGTGGGGAAAAGGAGACTTAACAGCTCCTTGGCTTAAGGTTTTGACAATCTGTAAGCTTGGTACCCAAGAGTCTTCTGGTACCATTCACCTTCTGCTTTTGCAGATTTGGAGCACCTGGGAAATCGGATAGGGCAGTTTGTAAAGTGTCCAACTAATCTGCTCTTCTAATAGAAAAGCTCTGAAAAAGGAGGTACAGAACATTTCTTGAATTGCAAACGTGAAGCACCCAGTCCCACAAGTTGCTTTATTTATAACAAAGCACAAGGACTGTAACTTTGAGGGAGTCCCTGCTGCAGCTGTAGGATGTGTTTGCAGCTACAATGCCAGGTGTGCTTCACTTGGACTCGCATCTGCTCTAAGTGGGGTGAAGGGGGTGCCTTTCTTCAAAATGATCCCCATCTGCTGACTGTCCTATTGCCACATAACTGCACCGTAGTTTTTGAGCTTCCTTAGAACTGATCTCAATATGTGCCTATAAACCAGGTTTCAGCATTCAAAGACATGCATGTTTGTGTGTTTTTGTAAATCTGGACTCTACAGAAGTAACTAAAATACCTCATTTATGTTATTGAGCCTGTAATGGAAAAAATACCCTGCAGACACTGTAATGGTTTAATTGGGATTCAATTGCTTGTGCTCTTTCAGGCTTTTAAAGAAAAATATCAAAGAATGAACTGTAAAACCAGATGTATATCTCCAGAGACTTAAATTGTCCAGTTTCCAGTGACATGTTTTAATTCTCCTCCCACTTAGTAATTTTACATTGGCACAAGTTCTTCAGATAAGAAAGGGCAACTGACCCCTCCAAAGTTACTCTTCTTACATTGAGTTGGAAATTATGAGATCTCACAAAATATGTAATCTCATTAATTATGAGTGAATCTGCATTAATATCTTGGAGGTGAGCCAGAGGAAGACTTCAGTCTATGCAGTTTTGCACATGTTTAGGTGCTTAGCCAGGTTTAGGAATTATTATAGGTACAGAATTACTAATGACCAAGCTTTTCCTCTCCTTTCCCCTTTCCTTCCCCTCTCCTTTCCCCACATTCTTACTTAGATTTCAGTTAGTTCAGGTGCTCTCTGTTACTTTAATGTTTGCCTGAAAAAAATACCAAACCACAACAAAAAAAACCAGCCCCGAAAAGCCCCACACCACAGTCTGGGTTTTGGTTCTGAATGTCTTTATTTCAGACTGTCCTTGTGAGAAGGGGGTCTTGCTGTAGATGGCTTTGAGGCAGTGTACCAGCAGCCACTGTCAGGTCTCCTCTGAGCACTGCCCAGATGGGCAGTCAGAGGGGAAGGAGATCTGTGCCCAGGTGCCTCAAGCCACCACGACTCCCATTCTCCCCAAGTTCCCTTCTCCCCCTTGCAGTGGGAAGTCAGCTGCTTTATTTTGTGCTGTCAATAGCTCTTCTATCAAAGCAGGACATTGTGCCTTGTGGTGCAGGGCTTGGAAGGATCGAAGTGGGCATGTCCTTGTCTCTAAATGTGTCTGCTTTGTGTCAGTAGACCACTCACCCCTTAGCAGGTGCAGAGCAGCTGGTCTCTTGGGCTGGCCACTGGTGCCCTGGGCTCTGCTGGTGGTCACAGTTCTGGGAACACACTGTGCTTATCTAGTCAAGTAAATGGTCAAAGCCTCTATGTATAATGTGCAACACATCAATAAGGTGGGCTAGGGATTTAAACCCAAAGGAAATAGCATCTCTTAATATGAATTGGATGGGAGTTTGAAATGCCAAGATCTCATTCTGGTTTCTTTATGGGTTCATCTTCATCTTTGCTGTTCATTTCTTATGACAGAATGAAGTTTATTGAGACCTTTCATTTTACTGACTCCAGCCCCAGAAGCAGAAACTCAGGATGAAGTAGGATTTATGCCAGCCTCAGTTTCCTTTCTCTTCTCCAACGGTTGTCATCTAATTATTAACAGCCTTGAAATGCATACAATAAGATATATATTGGAGAAACAGATACAAAGTATGGTTTCTACTAAAATGATCAAGTTATATATATTTATTATGGAAACCATGATCTTGCCTGTTATCATTGGTTTAAAATATGACTAATTGTTTGGAGAGGCCTGCAGTTTAGTTGGATGGCTGGCTAAATACTGTAAGTTGTTTAAGAGTGAAGCAGTTGATTCTGATGATAAAATATGCTCAAATATTATTACAGTTGTGTGTTTGCATGAAAACTGAGGGGAAAGGTTCGGGAGGGGGTTTTTTTGTTTCTTTTTTTGGCTGAGTTCTTGGTTTTCTTGGCCAACAAAATTGTTCCATGTCAATCTGATTTACAAAGAAATTGTTCAATAGAGACCTGTAACAGTTTACTAGCGCTGTTAGGTTATTTTTGAACTCAGTGATGTTTTGTTAGAGACAGAGGACAGAAATTGCTTTTATTCAAGTCTAACTAATAGAATGAACCTAAGCTTGGTATTAATTCTGCTTGCAAGAGAAGAAATTGGGAAACCACAAAATAGAAGGTCATTCATATACATTCAGCTCCATTTCTGTTGCAACAAGGATCTTGGGAGAGGTTGATCTGTCTGTTTTAAGGTTATATTCTTCCCTTCTGAATTTAACTTTGCAAGTCATATGGCAGAGAACAGGGGGATTTGTAATATTGTATGTCTTTGAATATTTTGAATAAGGATATTATTTCTCAACCCTTCTTTACTGAAGAATGATATAGTCTTTTAAAATCTGTGAACCTCTCTGTTTCCCTCTCTTTATTTGATAAAACGGTCAGTAATTGGTAAGAAAATCTTTGGGAATCGAATTAATCACTTTGCAAAATCCTAGCTTAATCTTGTAATCAGACAATTTGCTTGTATGTGTTGATAATAAAAATCTCTTTATGCCAGCCAATAGGTCCTGCCAACCCATGAAAACTGGTGGCTGACTGGCTCCCACTGTTTTCTCCAGCAGGTGGTGATGCTTCTCAGCAAACTCCCTTAGAAACTGTGGGTTTGCTTGAAACAAGGTATTACCATTTCACCAGCCGCCTCCTGGTGTTGTAGAAACCCTGGTGCTCTGTGGACCTTCAGCTGAGAAGCAGAGATGAAACTGAGAAGAGCTCTGACCTCTCACTTTTCTTGGTTTTCTCTCCTTTGTAAAGTTTCTGCTTTTGAGCTTCATCTGGACAAAGTGGGGATGCATTTTTGTTGCTTCTTTACCAGGAATTGAGAAGTAATTCCATTGTTTCCCAAAGAAAGAGAACAATTCTAGAGCAGGAGAACAGTCTCTTTTCCTGTATTTTGCTTTGGAAGATGATGTGCTTGAGCCTTAGAAAAAGGATGGAGAATCTTAAAGGAGAGTGTTGAGATAGGCCATAGGGTTGGCTGCAGAAATTGAAGAAATGCAGATTAACTTGTTCTACAAAGCAAAGATGTTCAGGCTGCCTGTGGTAGAATTCCAAGGTGCTTTTTCTGCTGATGGCAGCAGATCCTAGAGTAAACTAGAAATCATAGTTTCTAGAGCTGTGTTCAGAGACCATGTGTTAGGCATCTTCCACAGACACAGGCTTTATCCAGTCTTCAGCTGCCTCGATGAAATTATCTACTTTCTGCAACTCTTCCTATTGAAAAATAAGTCTAAGTTGTTGCCTCTAGTGTGTTGTAGACATAGAAGTAAAACTGGAGTTTTGAACGTGCATTTCTACTTATGTCCTGAACATAAGAAGAGCCAAGTCCTGCAAATGAAGCTTACTGCTGGCTCAGTGTCTGAGTGGGGTTAAAAAGGAGGCATTACGCTAACCTACTATTTGGAATCTGGCACTCTGAGTATACTCATCATTTCTTAATCTGTCCCTGGGTCTGGTTATAATTTGCGTCTTGAGCAATCGTACTGCATTCTGCATTTGCATTTGTGTTTTCTTTTTCTATTGTTAAACCTGTTTTCATCTTACACGTTTGCCATTCTTCTGCAGCCCATAGCCAATGATAGATGACAAGGTTCAAATACAGGAGGTCAATTAGGTCATCCAGTCTCCATCTCTCAGAGCACAGGATTATTGCTCTTGTGGTCTTTTTGCTATTGTTTTGTCCAGCCAATTGCTAAATAGGTTCTGTGTATTTGACAAAGTTTTGCCACCAATAATACCCCACATACCCTTAATTATAACAAGGGAGTAGTCTGGGGTACTGTTGAGAGGTGGGAGGTGGTCTCCTATGGTCAGAAAAATTGTCTATTTTCTGATTCTTTTTACTCAGACTAGTTTGGGTACATTGTTCTGAAGCACATTCCATTAACTCATAAGTCAAACTGCATCAGCAGCACTGAGTCCTGCTTATCTCAATCCTTGCAGTCTAGAATATTCACTTAGCAGAAAAATGAGGTGGCTATTGGCATTCATCCTCATTAACTCAAAGGTTGTTTTGTTTGTTTTGTGCCTGCAAGTTTACAGTCATTCTGGGCAAAGAGTTTTGCAGTTTGCTTCCCTGTGGTTTCAAATTGCAGTGGTTTATCTAGCAGGGAAGCCTGTCTTAAGGAGCTAGATAAGACACTGATGAAAATTACTTGCCTGCAGAAGGAAAGGTTCACTGGCAGTCCCAGAGAGAAAAATCTGCTGGATCTGAGACTGGGAGTGATGCCATATTGAAAATGAGCTAGTGCACATCTATCTTAAATTTTAAAAAATCCTTAATACAAGTCTAAAGCATATATAATTCATGCCGGTTTCAAAATGTTGGGGGTTTTAGGTTTTGGTTTGTTTTTGGTTTTTTTATGAGGTTAGGCATCAGGATTATTCTTAATTGGACAATAAGAGGTATATTTTAATTATTTTGAAGCCGTTTCTCTAGTGCCTGAAGGTCTGCATACCAACCAAAAATAGTGGAGAGCTTGCCTGCAAGCAGTATACAGCTGTCATAATTATACTATTACCTAAATAGATTCTGCTCATTCAGTACCATTTTACCCTTAGCTGCATAAAATCGCATACATACTCTTTGGAATAGTTGTTTCTTGGACATATCAACTGGTTTCACATTAATATTACTCTTATACATTTAATAAGTGGGCATAAAGAGAAGGTCGATTTCTGACCGAGCTCTGATACAAAATAAATATACAGCTGCACTCTCCTTCCCCGGGAAAGCAGAGTCCTCATTCACAATGTAGCAAACATAAGGGAAGATAACAAGAATCTGTCTGTCGGTTTTCCATGCCTAACACAGGGGTGAGAAAATCCTGACTAAGAGCTGGCTATGAAACTTCCTCATTAAGCTTTTACAAAGTTTATCTAGATCTGCACGTTTCCTGTGGGTAGCACAGGCAGCTATGGGATTGGTGTGTTAGTGTCACATGGGTGGATGCCTCAGGGCACATAAGTCCTGATTTCTAGGCACACTGGAAAGGCCAAGCTGTCCACCTCAACTTCTGTCTGTTGTCATGCTTATGGCAGCTGCAGCCAGTCTTTTAGAGCTCCACTTATCTCTGAGCTCTTGCAGAGCAAGTTCTCGAATGGATCACATCTTCCCCCAGCACAGCTGTTTGCTGCCCTTCACACTTATCCTCAGACTGGGCCTTGCTGCTCCTTGCACAGCTGCTGGGGGAGGATGGGGTGAGCCTGCTTTGATGTGGGTGCTTCTGCAGCAGTCAGCATCAAATCCTTGCTGCAGATCAGGCAGCATGGGGGTTTGAAGCAGGTTTTCTTTCTCTGTTAAGAGTGATCTAGCTACTAAGATACTGGATGCAGTGGGAGGTGAAGAAAAAAAAGCAAAGTATCTTTCTGTGACAAAGACTTAACTGGGCTTGAACTCTTCCTTCGAGGGAGATTCAGGCTGAGCAGAGAGATATTTTTGCTCTCTGTGACTGTGATCCCATTCTGTTCTTCTGTGGTTTCTCTAGGGCAGTGTGAATAACTTCATACTCAGTGTGCTGGTTTCTAGGAATACTCTTCTAAGCTACCTAATTCTCCCCGGGAATTGTATCTTGACTGTCTAATTCTTGGCTGAGGAGTCTGCTAGGCAACAGGAAATCTGCAAATTAAAACATTGCAACATCTAAGTCCCTGGCTGTACCCCAGCTTTGCTGGAGGACCAGTTTTCATCTGTTTGCCTGTGAAAAAATATACTCAGATGTATATCATTTATCTTGCATCATTTAAATGATTCCTCATGTTTCCCACTGGCTATTATTTTATTATGCACATACAGTCACTTTGCTGCTTATTTTGTTCATTGTAATGCAGCCAGTAGCACACTTGTTTCTTGATCCCCCAAAATGTGTGGTGAAGGTCCCACATTAGCAAAAGCTAGTTGCAATTAAGTGGGTGTAACCCTCCAGATTCTGCTATTTTGTGGTAGAAGCTGAACCAACTCATTTACTCAGTGCAAAGATGGACTGTCCATCCTGATTTACTGGCTGGATGGCTTCTCCTGTTCCCTAGTCTTTTACTTTTCCTTATAAAGATGTTGGAAGGGACTGTGCTCTGAGTCACTTGCTGACAGCAATCAATACGTTGCTAGTCATCTTCACATCTTTTCCCATTTACTGACCACCCCAGGGTCCTCTCATTATCAATCTGGGAAATATTTCTCTTCTTTCTCCCACAACATGAGCCCACAGCTCACTAAAAGCAGCATTAACCTGGTGTTAGGAGGGAGCTTTGCTGCTAGCTGGATCCTCTTTAAGAAGACAGAGTAATCCATGGTTCCATGGCTAGAGCAAATAAATAGCAATATTTATTCCTAGGGATACCTTTTAGTGTGGCTACAAGTATGTGTGCCCTCTCCCTATTATTTGATATCTCTCTCTCCTTCCCTAACAGTATGATGCTCAGCACGACACAAGATTTTCTTTCAGATGGCACGCAGGCAGAAATACTGAGAGTGAATCACTGATGTTCTTTCTTGTTTTATG
Source organism: Toxostoma redivivum (assembly GCA_013397375.1). Classification (NCBI taxonomy): domain Eukaryota; kingdom Metazoa; phylum Chordata; class Aves; order Passeriformes; family Mimidae; genus Toxostoma; species Toxostoma redivivum. The sequence continues at coordinate 609,331 of VXBI01004543.1, read as the reverse complement.
ATGTTGACATCATAACCCACATTGCTCTGGGGATCTTTCATCAGCCTTCCACACCTGCATTTTAAAAATCTTACCAGAAAATCAGTGTTGATGTGCAGGATTTCTTGGCAATATACTATTGAAACCCTGGAGTAGGGAGCAGAGCACCTCTACCTAAAGGTGTTTGGTTATCTGCTACACAGAGGATCAGTATTCAGAGACTGGTTGACTGGCTCACTTCTTACCTCTGATGGTAAAGTAAGCCACACCCTGAAGGACTGAGAAGGTATTTTATAGAATTACAGAGTGGTTTGGGTAGAAAAGAGACTCTAAAGATCATCTAGTTCCATCCCTCCTGCCATGGGCAGGGACACCTCTCACTAGACAAAGTTGTCAAAGCCCCATCCAGCCTGTTCTTAGACACTTTCAGGGGTGGGGCATCCACAGCTTCTTCGGGCAACCTGTTCCACTGTCTTACTACCTTCATGGTAAATAATTTCTTTCTCATATCAAATCTAAACCTACCCTCTTTCAGTTCCAGCTCTACCTGTTTACCCAGTCTGTGGGACACACAGTTTGAACACACACACATCTTTGCCAGGGAGAACCAGGGCTGTTTAACCCATCTTGTAGGAGAAAAGGGTTAGAAGGCTTTGTGATTGTGGACTTCAGTCTCCCTATTGTAGCTGTCATCCTTGGGCTCAAGGATTTGATTATCACATTCAGAGGAAGCAGTGGAAGAGGCAAGGATGTCTCTCCAGGCTGCAAGACCTCTCTGGTGACCAAGGAAATGTAGTTCCCACTCTCCTGCTGTGTCAAATCTAAGATAAAGGCAGGAACCCACTTCTCCCTCTCCCAGGTGACTGTCACAAGTACTTCTTTAGTTCACATAACACAAGAGAACATGTATGTGAGGGAATGCCCTACAGAATGGAGAGAACACCCAGTTTTGGAAAGGTAGGATGTGGGAAGGGAGGAGACACTGAACTGAGAAGGTAAACATCTTGCAAGAGGAAGGTGAATCATACCTGTTTATGCTAAAAATGTATGCAGCCTGTGCATACACAGTGTCACAGTACAGAGCTGGACCTCTGGTCTGTGTAGCTGGGAGACTAATAAATTCTGTATTTGGAAGGACTTGTCCTGAGCCACAGGAATAAAAGCTTGTTTATAGTGCACATGGTAAGATTTACTGAGCATTGTCGCTATTAATAGCATGAACCTATGTAAGAATTTACTTCTTTCTAGATGACAGTTCCCTGGCCCAGGCTGAGAGTCCTGGACTGTCATCAAGGACTCCGTTATGGATAACATATTAACAGCATTGCTTCAGATGATTTCTGATTACAGCTCTCTCTTTGTTCCTTCCCAGTTTTCTTTTCCCAAGTCTGCTCATTTCCGCTCTACTTTCCCCTGTTCTTCTGGCTGTTCAGCTGCCATATTTCTAGTCTGAGTGTGTTCTGCCCCATAATGTAATCACTGCACCCAGGGCCAGCCATGAGATCCCAAAGGCAAATGCTGGGTTCCCACTTAATGGCACTGCAGGCATCCCCAAGGGGAAAGGGAGCCACTGCCTCTCCAAGCTAAGAGGTGGAAATCTGGCTGTGTATTTGTGTACCAGGGCTGCAGGCTCCTGGCTACTGTCACTGAGTGTTGAACCATCCAGGGAAGCTTTACAATATACATTGGCAGACAGTCTGCTTCAGAAATTGTGTTAGATTTAAGGGTGTGGAAATTCCTTCATTATTGGAATTCCCCAAACTTCAGCAGTCAGCAGGTTTCATATGCTAATAATATTTGTGACAACAGGGAACCTATGTGGGGATTAAAATGAGGCTGGAGGTAGAATTAACCCAAATTCCTGGCTTTTGTCAGTTACAAATAATGCTGCACTATTGAAGTTTTCATCTTAAGGATTTTAAGAATCCCAGCACTATAGCCAAAGGTGATGGGAGCAACCTTGCATTGCCCTACAAATTCAGCTGACTAAACTAGGAGGTCAAGCTGCATAATTAGATTTAATCTTTTCACAGAGTTGTGTGTAAAGTGCATTGGGAGAAATGGTCTTATTTCTGATGCCATCTATAGCAACTGATTTTAATAACTGGACAAGTTCTGAGCCAAAGGCCTGGATTTTCTGTTTATCAGCAGTTTTTTGCTACTTCATATGCAAATTTGATACTATAATGAGTGTTGAGACCTAATTTGTTCTGGACCATATATGCAGAGCTGGTGACCCCAAGGACAGGATACATGCCTCCAAAAACATCAGGGGGACACTTCATTTACTTTACATAAATCTCAGTCTTTAGTGACCTGAGAGAGAATGCTCAAATACTTAAATGAACATTATTCTTGAACATGAAGTTTTAATAGTGCACCTTTTAAGTTTGTCATCAACCTGTATAAATTTATAGCAGATGAGGGCCTGTGCACAATGCTTAACTGCTTTGAAGTGAAAGCCTGTTCCATAACTGGGGAATTCACCCTCAGTTCACTAGATCCCAAAGAAATCAACTCTCCAGCTAGAACTTGCTGGGAGAAACTAATGATGAGCAGGATGATGGATAAAAGGATTCCTACTGCAACTATCTGTATACTCTTTAGGAGCAATAGCTTCAGCTTCCGTGGTAATTTTGCTTTTAGCTTTCTGTCAGTATAATGAGGAGAGAAAAGTCAGTTTTTTAACTATAGCATTTATTTTTTAGGCTAGATGTTAGTTGCATGTCAAAACTGAAATCTTTGTTTGTAAAAGTGACATTCATTGGACGCATTTGAAAGCCTTAGAATTCAAAACAATACAAAAATAGTTTAAATATGTATTTAGTCAAATATACTTTCAATAGCATGAAATGTGTAATAGAGCCGCTTCTGGTTTGATTTCAAAACAGCTAGCTTTTGTTTTCTGTCTGAAACTGCACACCGTTGTAGTTGGGTGACTTCCTCGCAGAGTAGGATGGAAAGGAGCCATGGAAGCATAAAGACCCCCTTACAGTCTCCTGTGAAACAGCCTGTAAAGGAAATCCAAGCATGAATGATCTTAGGTGCTTCTGCCGTCTGTGGTGGGACACCTGTGGGGCCGGGAGCAGGGATGTGCCCCTGGAAGTGCCTGTTTCTGAGTCACTGCAGCAGCTGAGCTGGGGCTAAATTGGAAACAGAAACACATTGTCATGTCACCTGGATGCTCTGCCTCCAGCCAAATGGTAGACAGGGAAAAAATGCTACCAGATGTTCTTATGTTATTAATATTGTTATTATTGTTATTATAAATAATATTCCATATTGGCTGGTGTGCAATGCTAGCCCATCTGGAGTGCACATGCTTTGGAGGAGAGCCCCAGCAGCCAGTGGGTCCCCCAGTTCCCTGCACACCTGTAAAAGAGGCTGGGCAGGCTCCCCTCCATGTGCTGGAGGATGGAGGATGCAGGGGCTGCCCTGTGACAGGGTGCTCACTGCCCCGCTCCCCTCCCTCTGCCTGCTCTGCTGGCATCCCGGCAGTGCTGCCTCAGCCAGGCCTTTGTTCCACTTCCCTCTTTCCTTCAGGGTAGGATTCCTTCCCCCACAGCCCTGTTTTGTGAGCTTTGTATCCGTATGCAACCCTGGGTTTATATGATGAAGTCAAGCTCTGCCGATGTTCCTCTCACTGGACATGTTGCAGTAGGAGGTGCCAGCCTGATATTCCCATGGTCTGAAGCACCTCTGGCCAAGGAGGCTAAGGTGCCACTTCAGTGAAAAGTTCTTTGGCTAAACCTTCCTATCTAATGTTAGATCAGAAACCCTTTAAAAATGTTCCTAACTGCTCCCACTCCATGTTAACAAAATAGGACTGGCTCTGTAGGTGAATATGGAGAGCATGGCATCATTCCAGTGTGGGTTTCACCATAAACTTCAGCATATTCTCTGTCTCAAGGGTGGAGCAGCTACCAATCACTGTATAACACAAACACCAAACTACTGTTGGAGTGGAAATTATCCCATTATAGCCATTTAGGCCCGCTGTCTAGGAATGCAGCAATGAGAAAAAAAATTACTGGATGAGGTGATGACAGTGGTTCATTAAAAAATGGTAAAATGCTAGGATATTATTAAGTGTGGCATACTAGTATTTGTATATATCTAAGCTGAGGAAACAGGGATCCAGTATAAATAGATGGAACTTTATAAATGGACTTTTGTGGTCACACTAGCTGTGCAGTAACAGAGTTTATTTTTAATTATTATGTTGTGGTGACACACAGAATTGGTAAAGCACTTCCCAGGGATACATGAAGATGTTGTGTCTCTCACTAGATGCTTGCAGACACCAAAAAGTGAAGTACAGCCCTCTGAAGGTCGTGTTTGCCTGAGAGGGCTGTACACAGAGTACATGTCCCTACATGTAGTTATGTGCCCAGGCAGCTGAGGGCCCAGTGAGGCTCTCAGTCCCCCACAATGGGTCACAATTCCCAGCTAGAGGAGCACAGACCCACCTGTGGTCCTTGTACTCTTGGCTAGAAAGAGGAGGAGTGCAGATTCTAGCAAAGGGCAATGCCTACAGTGGCTGGAAAGACTCTTCCCAAAGGCAAACCTGGACCAGAGACACCCTAGCCAAAACAACCAGCTGTGTTCTGAGTGAAATCTCAGCTGTTCTGCCCACAGGAGCTAGCTATAACCACCACAAAACCAGTCATCACATCTGGCTTCAGTTGGTTTGGGTCTGTATTGAAGCAATTCCTTTGTCATGGCTTCAGTAATGATCCTCAGTTATTTATCTCACTTAGAGCAAGGCTCATCCTATGCAATGAGATGTCCACACAGTCATGTTTTCTAGAGGGTGTATCCTTTTCTGGCTGAAAGGTTTGTCTGGACAGTACAGAAGAGTTTTATGACACTGGCCAAGGGTTTTCTGTCCATGACTACGTGGAGATGCTTGGGCCTCTGAAATGCAAAAATTGTTGGGAAAGGACTGGGGTCGTGCACAGCCCCTCCATGAACTTCCCAAACAGGTCATGCAGGTGCTGCTAGCCAGAAGCCCTGCTGGGAGCAGCGGAGGCCCTTGCAGGTCTGTGGCTGCAGACTAAGACCTTCATTCCTCTACAGACTAGCTTGGTATTTCTTTCCTCCCATGCCCCTCCTTTTCCTTTTGTACCCCTGGGGAACAGAATCAACCAAGTATATATTGGTGGAAGTGGCTTTTTCAGACACCTCGCATTTCCCATCATGCTGCTGGAAAATAAAACCGGTGCTAGTCTGAATCCATAACGAAACAGCAGGAAACCTTTTCTCTATGAAATCAACAAGGCGTTGCCACTGATGTGAATAAGTCACGGACTTAATGCTGGACACCTGAGAGACATACACTCATCCTATGGAAAACAGAGAAGCAATTACTCTAAACTGTGGGCAAATAGGAAAAGATAAGTGTGTCTTCCCTCTCTTTCTTTCCCCACTATTTTAGAACCCAGCAGTTTTTTGCCCCAAGTGGAAAATAAGGATCGTTTCTGTATTCAGCCTTGGTTTTTTTGTTTTTTTTTTTTTTTTTTTTTTTTGTTTTTCTTTTTTTTTTTTTTTTTAGATGCTTATAAATCTTGCTAATTAGCTGTAGAAATCATAAAAGCTCAGCATAATGTTTTAATCATAAGCTCCTCAGGACACTAATGTTCATGTTGTTCCCTGGATCCTCATTTCCATGTATGAATTACTGTGCCCATAACTCTTTGGCAGCTCATCTCTCATGCCAAGGATATTTTCAACAGAATTATTATTTCAGTAACTAAGCCACAGGCTTACACCTACAAAAAATAAAAATTAGAGAATAGCAACAAGCAGTGGAAGGTCCCCCACTCCTTGTACTGCTGGAATATTAAAACTTCTTCAAAGTAATTAAACACAGGTTTCAAGTATAAAGCCTGGCTGAAAGATCAGTGAAACAATTTTCTCGTTTCCAAGAAGCTTAAGAAAAGCTCCCCAGTCAGCAGCTGAGGAGGATAGGAATCCATAGGCAACACACTTAGATACCAGTGCTAACGTTTTGGGAATTTCTGTGGCAATACAACAGGTCCAAGGCATCATGGACACAGCTGTGAAATCAAACCTCACTTGAATTCTTATCCCAATCACCATAAACGAGGTCAGCATCTGCTAAGATACTGGATAATAATAGCTTGCTTAATTATACATTTTGCCTGTAATTTATTCCAGATCAACTTTCCTAGTGGCAATGAAGGAGGGTATTTTCCAGTTCTTTTATGTTCCTGTGATTAGTGAATGATGCCCTTGGTATATGTGCATGCATTTAATTTTCATTTTTGACTTTAATACAATTTAACATCATCAAAATAAATATTATTCTTCACTTTTCCAAATTTTGTTTCAGCGCTTGTAAAGTAAATATTTTGCTTAAGAATGTGAAAAGCCTGTGCCTGCTTACTGAAGCTCTCTCCGAGGGGGAGGAGGAGCCAATCCCTCTATCTCAGCAGCTCAGGATCACCCAACAGATGATGGTATCTCTTTCAAGGTGGACAAGGCCTTCCTAACCTGTGGCAGAGGAGCAGGGTAGATGTTCAGGGATACCTGCTTTAGCCACTATCAAATTTACCTTAGATTCAACCCAAATAGAAAAGGATGAAGGGGTTAATGGGGTTAAAGCTTTATTTTTCTGTTGTTCCTTTACATGAATTGTCAAACTACATTCATCTTTGAACCACTAGACATCAGTCACATTCCTTTACTGTCTTCATGCTGACAATGTCAGTCAAATTTCCGAGCAGCTGAGAGCTCCCGTGCTGGGGAAGGCTGCAGAAAATTGAGCTGAGCCAAGCTTGACATTTTGGAATCCCCCACTTCTGTAGTGGCATGGCTGAGGTGTCACAGGCCTCTGGTGATTATTTCTCATACACCTAAGGCTGTGTGCTGGCAGTGAACATCACGGTTGAGAAGAATATCTTGGTTTGCAGCTGCAATGGAAATAATGGGAATATGGAAAGCACATAGGACGTGGTCTGCTCCGAGTGTGCGACTCCAGCCAATGCTGGGGGAGGATTAGGTGAGTCAAGGGAAGCTCTGTGACTGTTCCCTTGGTCAAACAAAAGCACCCCTCAAGACAGATGAGTTATATTTGCTAAAAAATTGGATGAAAAAGTTACTGATCATGAGTTTCTGGTTAAGCCTTATTTTCTGAGCTGTTTTCAAGCAAAAGTGAAAATTGAAAATTGGCAAACCTACAAGATCAATAGGGTTTACTTAAATGACTTACCAATTAGCATGTCTGTGGCTTTTAGTAACATTGTATTCTTGCCAATCACACTGGTTTAAACTTTCCCTCATATATAAATTACACACCCAGATTCAGGACTTTTTCTTCTCTCTTCTCTTCTCTTCTCTCCTCTCCTCTCCTCCACTCTCATCTCCACTTTTTTCATCTTCTTTCCACTGAATTTTCTACCCAATATCTCTAGGGAAGTCTGTCCAGCAGGTAAGAAATGTGTTTTGGGGGACAGATGCTCTGCAGCACTGGTTGCATGAGGACTGAAACAGAGATCAAGGAGAAATCACCAATCTCCCTATGAGCTGTGCAGCCAATATTTCTTATTTCAACTTCAGTGAGTAAAGGGTTTAATAGATGCATTTTTTAAAGGATCAGGTGAGAATGTGGTCAACACTGCTCTCCTGTCTGTGGGTCTGACTGGCAGAGCAAACCTGTTGCTGTTTAGGAGTTAGCCCTAGCTACCGTCACCCGTACCTTGTCCCCCCGTGGCTCCCAGGAGACTGGGGAGGAGGAGGTGCGGAGAGCCCCTCGCCACCTGGGTGGCTGGGCTGGGGCCGCAGGCTGTCCGTGCACAGATTAACTCGCACAGAGTCTCGGACCGAGTATAAATTCCCAGACTGAGCTGAAACATCTGCAAATAGCTGGGAGCCGGCGTTCTCGAGAGGCCTGTCGGTGCTGCTGGCTCCGTGTGTGTTCATCCCTTCCATTTGTCTTCGCTACCCGGGAGAACGAGCTGCGAGCGCGGGCTCCTCCGGGAAGCTCCCGCTGCTTCCACGCTGGCACACAGGGCACACGGCTGCCTTCGGCTGGCTTTGCGGGAGAGGACGCGGCCAGCAAAGAGCAGTGCCCGTCCTCTGGGCCCCTGTGGCCGGTCACACAGGGGTATGGCACAGCCCAGGTGAGGGGGGCCGCGCTGCTCACCTGGTGCTCCGGAGCCGGGCGCTCATTGCGGCCGGGAACCCGATCTGGTGTCGGAGCCCTGCAACACGCCAGGTTCGCTGACCTTACAGGCACACTGCAAACCGCATTATTCCCCACAGGCTTCTGCAGAGGTTATGAGCCTGGGGAGCATGTGGTTAAAAAGGAACTAAGCCATGTATTTACATGGGTTTATTTGATTCTTTTCCTCTCCTGGTGCAGCACATTCATTTATTTGCTGTAAAATTGCCTTTGGCAATTAGATGGACACTTTTCTGCGTGTGAGAAATCTAAAGAAATTAAAAGTCTTTGAGGGACTTATACACCATCCTGTGTTTAGCTAAGATGAATCTTAACAACAACCCGGTCTAAGATGAGTTTATACACAGGCACATAAAGCTCCAGGGTGGTCTTAGTGGTTCTTCTGAATCCACCCTTCCATGTGCAATGCTCCAGCCATGTTTCCTGCCGTGAGTTTGCACAGGTGTCTGCATAACTTGGCTCCCAGTGTACTTGTTTCTTGTGATGAGACACCACACTGAAAAACATCACATTACACCAGCTTAGCTTGAGATCAGTTTGCTGGGCTGACAGTCAGGGGAAAACCTCTGGTGAACTGTGCACATCTGGCACAAGAGTGGGGAGATCGTCAGGCTCTGGACCCCTCAGGACCATTTTTAGAGATGTGCTTTCCAGGCCTGACCTGCCCTGAGCATGACATAAGGGAGCCCACACAGTGAGTCAGTGTTGGAACTGAATTCCTGGCGCTCAGTCCTCTGCTCACTCTGCTAAACCACACTGAGATTAAACCAACAGAGGCAAAGAGGGAGCCTGGATATAAGGGAATTTAGCAGGGAACCTGCCTTGACTTATTAATGGAAACTTTTGAAAACAGGCAGCAGCAGTAATTTTATTATATTTTTTTCCCATACTGAAACAATTTGTGTGCAGTAGAGTCATTCCCTGGAAAAACATTTCTTTAATTTATCTTCTTTAATTATCACTCATCTTTAGCAGCATCTGGTTCTGATATTTTATTAGAAAGTTTGCATGTTTAAACCAGGCCTGGGTGGTATATAATTTTTTCTTGTTTCCATTTTCTACTGTGCTGGTACTTCCCATGGTGGGAAGAGATTGGCTTTGCTTTATTTCACAAGGTATAATAAATCATACAGCCATTCTATTTAACATCATTATTACCATGTAAGCATGCTCAGCAACATATCCTGCAGATTAAGTGATGTATTTACTTGAGGTTAGAATGCCAAGCATTACAAACAGCAGACTGGGGTCCAGTTGCAAAGAAATGCATGCTGCTTATGGCAAGATGTTCTTTATACCCAAGATCTTAGCATTTGACTGGTGGTGCTGAACAGCTTATGATGTCCAAAACAAAGACTGATTTTTGAGAGGACTCCTTAAAATTGGGCGCCTGTAATATTTCTCAAATTGTGCTTCCAAAGAATGAGGTACTTGACATCTAACTCCCTGCCGACATTTTAAGCTGTAGTTTCTATGAGGGGCTGTGGACAGAAGAAGAAAGATTGATGCTCTTATGGGCCAGTTCTTCCTTTGTTAGTAATGCTTTTTGAGACTAGGTCTCTGCTAGGGGACAAGGTGCTGCTCAGGGTATCTAAGGTTCACAAACCTTTTGTTTCTACTGCTGATTCTTTCTTCATGTCATGCTGCTTGATTCTTTCTAGATGCCATTTTATGATCATATACTACCCTCTCTAAAGTAACTCACCAGTGTTGCTGGTGGGTTGGTGAGAAATCGTCTCTCAGATAAAGATGAATTCAGGTGTAGCAAGAAGATACCTGTTTTTCTGAACAGGAGAAAAATGTCTTTTAGAGAATTGCAGATATAAGCTATCACCACTTTATATCAGAAAGGATTAAAATGAGATCATGATGTCAGGAATCAAAGGACAGTTTTGGACAGAGATAAAGAAGAGCAGATGTCAGTTGAAGGTTTTCAGCACCTACAGTATATTGCATTTTCCTTCCTGTGACATCTGCTTACTTAACATGTGGTGTATACTTAGTTTGTGGTCTGCCTGTTTTCCTTATCGTGCAATGTTTTCTTCTGGTTAGACAGAATTATGGTCTGTGTGGTAAGGGTAGATTAAATATGACCTAGCAGTCACTTGTCCCTATACACATAAGCCAGTGAGTCTTTGCTGTTGTCCAGCAAGGGCCCTGTCCTTTCATACTGGTGCACAGCTATAATGCCCACAGGAGCCTTGATAACATTTCATCTAAATTAGCAGTTTGGTTTTGGAAGAGAAGAACTGCTCATCTTGAAAGGGAACATGGACAAGGCAATGCTGTGCAGATATGGCTCAGATGATCATGAGCAGGGTGTGCACTAGTACTTCGTGTTACTGCCCTGGAATAGGAAGACAAGAGCTGAACAGACCTGGCACACACTCTATTGCAATGTAATGCAAGATCACTGATATGCTGAGAGGCTAAGTATGAATTCAGGTGACTTACACAAGCCTAGTTTGCATATTTGCAGTAGAGAAGAGGATACTAGGCCCCAGCAAAGAGCATTACCATTTCCAGCACCAACAGGCAGTGGTCTCTCCAGGTGGTAAGAGCTTGCCCCACTGTGTCTGTTCAAGCCCTCAGACAGCAGGACTTGCAGCACTTCTGCCCCTCTGGTGTCTGATGGGCCACAAAGCCCACAAGAGAAAAAGACAGGTTGGCTCAGACATCAGGCACTGTCTGATGCTCTGGTTGGCATGAGAGCATAGGGTGGAGACAACTGCCAGTGTCTGAACTGCAGGGCTCACATCCATAGTTTCAGCAGAGTTTGTTGCTAGAAACTGGGTCTTGGCCTCACCTTGGACATTGAGCTTTGGCCAGCTGGGGCACATTTCAAGAGTCTGGGTCTCAATTTTCCTTGAGTTGCCAGGGATTGTAATACAGGGAGGAAAGGTTTCACCAAAAGCTATGTTTGGATGCCTGTGGACTTTCCCTCAAGGATAGTGTGATAAATCATGCCCACAGAATGTCAAAACCACTTTCTCAAAACTATCATATTGTTTCCTTTTTCAAAAAGCATTTACAAAATGAGCAGTTCTTCCCCATCCTCCAAATTATCCACAGCTCTGCCCCTTTGGCAACTGAGGCAGGTCTCAGCTTCTGCAGACACTACAACGAATGCCTGAGTCTTGGTCTGGTGCCCCTGAACAGCTCCCCAAGATCTCCTTGGCTCTGAAAAGAGAGTCCTGCTGATGCAGCCAGAGTTCATTTGTGCTTCTCGCTTGTCAGACTTTTGGCTCTGTCTTTCCCAACCAGTTCAGTAAGCCCTGCAGGAAGCTGAACCAGACTCCTGGGAGCCCATGACTTTCCCATTGTCCTGTGTTAACTGCAGGGCTGGCTGAGTTCGAGCCATTTTTCTTCCTTTTTGATTGTTTTCCTTACAGTCTGCTATTAAGCATAACCCAAATATTTGTGCAATAAACAGTTATTAGGCCAGTGCACACTGTTAAAATCATTTCAGGATCGCTCTGTGCCTATCACACCATACACTACCCAGCTAAATATGCAACAGGCTGCTCCTTGTCCATCACATATGCACATGACCCCAGGACATCAACATGTGATGAACATGGAGTGACACCTGCCCCAACACCTGTGCTCTTCTGGTCAGACTAAGCAAGCTGAAGCTTCAGGGATGTTTCCTGAAAGGTTTTATTAGGAAGATTTGAACTGAGGTCATGTGGCAATGCTAAGGTTTGATCTCAACTGGTTTTATCTTGTTTCACTGATTTTGGAACAATGGTGAAGAGATCACCCAGCTCTGAGGTCAAGTGCAAACAGGCAGCAGCTCAGTTTAATCAAGGATATAACGCAAAGGTAATGGAAGATTGTCTTCATTTGTCCAATGGACTGTGTTAGACAGATGACATCAGAGTGTCATTGCAGTGTCTAAAGAGCATAATCATATTATCCATGTAAGGAGAAAAACACATGCCCAGACTCTGCCAAATCTTAAAATGAAAAGAAAATGAAAAAGAAAATGCATGTGGAGACCAATATGCTCTTCCATCCCTAGCTGAGTCCCATCTCTGCTCCATTCTGGGAGGATGGTCCAATTTTTGTGGAGGTAATTTTATGGGGAATGTGGAGACAGGAAGACATTATGGAGAGAATAGCAATGCCACTCAAGCTGAAAACAACCTGACCTCTGACCCAGAGGGGACAAGAACTGCTCCAAGACACTCCTTCTGTCTCAGCTACCCCATCTTGGGGAACAGGAGTCTTCATCTTCCTAGGATACAAAAAAAAAGTTTTTGCGTGGATAAAGCAACCGAAATAGAAGGGAAAAAATCCTCCCTCAGAAAGTGTAAAATCATCATGCAATTATCAAGCTGTACTTATTTTTTTCTGTGCTGTGTTCTTTGTCTGTCATGGATGTAAACTTGGCCTTGTGGTTGAAATGGCAACAGCTGTAAACTTCAAAGAATGAATTCCTCCACGCTTTTTTAATAAGCGTCTACCCTCATCAGCAGACAATCTGCATGGTTCAGCTGAGTTTCTAATTGTCCAGTACTTTCATGCACGAAGTACAAGCTATGGTTTCCCAGGCTTGTTTTAGGGCACAGCACTCACCCATTAGAGGGAAATTTTTCCATATTGCTCACTGACAGGATATGGAAGGAGTGAATATTTTTCTGGAAAGACCTGGGGTTATTCCTTAACAAATTGAGTGTGGTATCTGTGGTTTGGCATGAACATCAGCACTGATTTATCTCACTGTAGCCCAAGATCACTGTGGGCTATCTGACTGCTTCAGCCAACACATAGAAAGGTTACTACTTCCAGGTATTTTTTCTCTTTTGTTCTATTGATTGACTCCCAGGACATCCTAGAACAGACCCTTAGTATAGCACACAGTCCTCTCTTGCTCTGCTTTCTATGTCTGAAATTAGGTGGAGAAAGGAGTAAGTTAGGCCAGAGGTCCCTGGCTCATTTATGGCTTATTTGGCAAGCACCTGTTTTTACTGTTGAACTTTCCTCCTCTTTCCTTTCCTTTTAATAATTTTCTCTCTTAAGCCTAAGTGATTGGGTGCTGCTGAATCCTGGTTGTATTGCATTTGGGTCTTGGATCATGTCTTCACAAAATTTGGGATAAGCCTTCTATGTCCTGGGTTTCCAAACACAATAACAAAAATAAATTTTGCATTAAATCTGAATGATGTGACTTTGCTGAGGCTGACTTCAGGATCATAATTCCTCATTCGTATTTTATCAGTGCCATGGCCTGTGATTTTGCGAAGTTCCTGAATGCACTGAAAAGCCATCAGAATCCAGCTGCCAACCCACTGATGTACTGAGACACTTCTCTTGTTCTTGTGTCAATAACAGTGAATTTCTTTCAAAGGGGCCACTTCCCACTTCTTCCTCTTATCTTCTTTATTTTGCCTCAAAATAAAGGCACCAGCCTTAGCACTGGGCATCTGATCCCAACAACCAGTACTTCTCTTTGTAACTGATAATAAAGATATAGCTTATTGCTTCAATAAAGCATCTTTGCAGATAATATGTAGGTGAGCTTGGGGAACTCAGCCATCTGGAAGGCTGGTAGTATGTTTTGAATTAATTTCCTTAACTTACTATCCCTTAACATATCCATGGCTTCACTGTTATTAGAGATTCTTAAGAACAGATTCAACATATACTATCAGCTGTACTTAGCCTGCCCCAAACTGGCCCATGGGATAAATGGCCTTCCAGCTTTGTTTCTGGGATGTTTATGACTCTCATTTTACTGCAATGCACTATGCAAAAATATTAACCTGTGTTTTACATATGCTGCCTGTGAGGCTGTTTGTTCAAGCTGGACCCCTCCCCAGGCAGGACACCTCTAGCTGTTTCCAGTCTATATATGTGGAATGTCTCTCATTTTGGATGTCCTCTTATGCATTTCAATATGCAAAATCAGCTTCTTATTTTCCTGGTTCTCTTTTTAGTAGCTGCAAGATGTCTTGTAGGTCAGTTTGATAATGCTGAACAAGGAAAAGAGAAAGCTTTCATGCAAGGCTCTTTCATTTCTCTGAAAGTAACCACTTCTGGGGATCCAACTCTGCTATTTTAGGCACTGATAATGGATGGATTGTTCAAAAATCCTGTCTTTATTTTTATGGATCATTGGGAGCCTGTACTGATGCAATAAGGCTGCAAAATGGCACGAATAATTGTCATGTCAATTGACCTGAGTTTCCATGTGGGATCAAACAAAAGTCTGAAAGGTTGCTTTGGATCTATTCTATGGATCAACATAGAGATGTTAGGATTTTTTTTTCCAAGTTGTATCAAAGTCCTGAACAAATCCACAAGAAGGTGTGTTTAAAAGGCTCATTCAGGAATTTTTTTGCCTAAGGAGAAACAGTTCCTGCCCAGGGCAACTGGTTGATGTACTTCAGAGGACACACTCAGTTCACTGGAGTATCAGTGATGTCTCATTTACTGAAATGCTAGAAGTATCTCCAAGACATGTAAAAAATATTAAATTTGTCTCTAAGATTTAGACAGCTGACTGAATGGATCACAAAACTCTAGTTTAGAGTGCCTTTATTTTGTGGGAAATTGTTTTGTAGGGATGTTTCTACTTATGACAAATAATTTTTATTGCTATTTGGTAGGGAAGCCAGATACCACTGTCTGCATAAGAAAATGCTAATTTTTTGGCACACTGGAAAGCCAAGTAGGCATGTTAATATATGGCTACATATATACATTTTGGTATCAATAGTGAATGAAAATAATATAGATGTATTTACTGGAAAATCTGTGGATAATCAGAGCTCTTTTATTAAAAAAGAAAAATAAAATTAATTTCACATTCTTGATGGACCAAATAAAACCCCAACTCTATAAGAGCAGGGAATGATCAAGCTGCAGCCCTGTATTTTTTTTCCTAAGGGAACATTGAATAAGATGTTGATGAATGCCTTGTGCTAGGAGTAGCATTAAGGGAGCTTTGCAATCACTTCCTGGGCCTTAAGTCAGGATTCCCACTGCATGGGATGGAGGGAACTAGTCTGTAGCTGGGTCTGCTCTCAACATAGCAGTGGATATAGCTGGCATGAATACCTGGGCAGAGGAACTGCCAGACAGACATGGGCAAAATGCCTGGTGCTTGTAAAGAGTTTTGAAACAAGGATAGATGATAGATAGCAAATCTTGCGTGCTTATTACTTACAAATTACCTTTCCAAAGACACACTTCCTTCCCTTCAGCCAGCTGTTCTGCCTCAACAGTCTTAGCTGGTAGATCTCCAAAGCTGCAATGTGAGTTTAAAATAATTTATTGAAAAATCTTCCTCCTCCTGCAGTCAGTCAAATCTGCTGGGCTATATAAGAAAGAGGTAGTTGAAGGTTGAAGGTAAGATTATTTTCAACAATTCTTGTTTGATTTCATAATAATGATGAAAACACTGAAGAGTCAAATATCTTCTCTGGCCTTTTCTGTTCATTGTTTGCTGTCAAAACAAAATGTTTTGGAGCATTTCCTTGCCATTTGTGTTACATGGGTTTAGGCAAGGTTTCAATCTAATACTTATCAAAGGCAAGAGTCCTTTCATCTACAGATTTGTGTGAGCATTGAATCAGCCCCTAACTGCCCTAATATCTGTATTTTTGCCATGGAAGTTGAAAGCTTGGAGCTCCTAGATTAGACTCCTCACACAGGAGAAATAAATAGGGAGAATCCAAAGGATAGACATGGGAAATCTACTTGAACAGCATCTTCACCTTTCTTCTGTCTCTGAAAATCTGGAACTCTGGGGGGACAGCAAAAGGTTTGGAGTGATGTGGGTACTCAACAGTGAGTACTTTCACTGCTCCCTCTCATCCTGGTGGCTATACCTATTCCTTTGAAAGACACCCATGGTCCATGTGTGTATAATGCATGGCAGAGAGGAAGAACAGTCCTCAACCTGGCAAGTAGGATAATGTGCTCAGATGGCAGTATTGTCAGTCTGTTTGTCTGATGATTCATACAGGTCTTCACATTTTTATATGCCTTACCTTCTTATAAATAAATTGGGAATAATAACATCTTGAGAAACAACCATACTCTACTATGGCATTCATCCATCCATCCATCCATCCATCCCATTATCTTCTCTCTCTTACCACCCTGTAGCAGATTCCCAAAGCAGAATTCTTGGTCACAGCATTGGTGATTTATGTGGGAAGTTTTAAAAGGCGATTGAAGATTTTAACTTTTTTTTTTAAACTATGCCATCCCTTTTGCAGTCAAAGAGAGATTAGGTTCCCTTCTCAGCTGCCATAGTTCACAGCCTGGCCTATTAAGTTAAATCTTGTTCTCACTTCACCTTAGTGCCCTGGTCTGTGACCTGCAGCAGGCCAGCCTCTGACCCTGGTCCCTGCTGCTGGAGACTGATGGCTCGTGGGAACATTAACCTCTCCATCCATTGCCACTAGATTTGACAAGGGCCATGAATCAGAGTTCCAAAACTAGGGGAAGCCAGTGAATGTCCCTGTACATCTAGCTGTGACTGCATGCCACACCTGTGCACACGATTCACACACAGCCTCTCTCTAGGTTATCTGTACCACACAATCATCCCTGTGTATTTTGGAAATGTTTAACCTTCCCAGTGTGATCATTTTATTCTTAATTAAAGACAATTGCTATGAAGCACATGGATGAATTTATTACTAAAAATGCCCTCTCAAAACTGTGCAATGCATTTATTTTAAAGTCTAATGGTCTTCCTTCCCTTCTCACTATGCAGTCTTTATTAGGGTCTTCCATGATTAATTTTGGAGCAGGAACACGAAAGGAGCAGATCTCCAAGAATGGCATTGTCTACATTCACTCTCAGATTTTTTTAAAAATTTATTTCTTTGTTAAAAGATATTTCATTCAGAGAATCCCTACTGAGCTTTTTATTGCAGAAAATTAGGGATCATAAATCGTCTCCCAGAAAACTATAAATCCAGTACTATTGAAACATTCCATGGGCAGATCTTGGCTCTTTGATGAAATCACTCCTTTTTCTTGTATAATTTATGAGCTTTTTTTCAGCATGAGGGGATTTATGCTTTTAAATTGCTCACCAGGGTTTTATTGAATATAATTTGCTAGCAAATTTATATGAGCCAAATATATTGCATTTTATCCACAATTATGAGCAATAAAATTGATGGGGCTTTACTTTTCATTTTCTTCTGGCAAGCAGAGGAAACATGAGTTTATCCTGAACTTGGAGTGAGGTTTCTCAGGGATTCACATGTACAATTAAAAAAGAAAAGAGTGTAGTCAGCAAGGCAGAGGTGCCATTTTGGAGATTTTATTTGGTGTATGGGAGGGGGCAAGTTAAATTTCTCTTGCTCCAAAGGGACTGTAAAACACTGAGGGGCTGAGTTAAAACCACTGAAGCCTATGACACACATCAACTTTTGCAGAGTTTGAATCACACTGTTGGGAGGCAAGGTGTGGATAATCTGTGTAAGAGCTGCATGTCTTTCATGGTCCCATTTGATCCCATTTTCCTGTTATATTCTGATTTTCATTTGATTCAACCTGCTATATTCAAAGGCACAAACAAAACCTCAAGTATAGCTCTACCTTCCATGATTAATTCTATTTACTGTATCTGAATTGTGCTCATTCTGGTATCCCTTGAGGACTTTTATGACTGACAGAAGAGAAGAATAAAATCCCATATACCATTAAATCTCTATAAGGCATAAGGAGCCATGCAAGTGTTCCATGTCCTGATTCTTAACAGGTTGTTATTTCCAAGTACTGATTTCTCAAAATAAGACTTCCAAACCACAGTAACCTCCACAACACAGTCAGATGCAAATATTGCAGCTTGCTTCCAAGTCAGTGTGTGTGAGTGCATTGGGATGAGCATTTGGGGTGCACCACACCTCTTAGGTGACGGGGTATGGAATAGGAAAAAAAATTCAGGTGCAGGACTACACCTGGGCAAAACATCCCTCCATGCAAGGACTTACACTGCTTTGAGCTTTGTTTCATAGACTCTCACCTGCTTTGGACAGCTCTGCCTGCCTTTATGTCCATATGTTCCCCTCTCTGGTGGCTTAATGGACTCTGAATCTTGTCCTTACAACATAGTCTTGTGGTCTGGGAGAAGAAATGTTTAATCCAGTTTAGCTGAACTGGGGCAAGCTGGTTTGTAGGCACACATTACAGAGGTATAAGGCTGAATTTAGCTGCTCTAAAAATGGAATTAAGATGGTGGGCATTACAAAAGCAGGGGAGCACCACCCCCTGGTCCACACCCTTTGGCTGTCCAGGGGACAGGGGACTGACCTCTTTCTGTCACCTCACTCCTTACAGGAGGAAAACCACCTTTTGTTCTGAGAGAAGTGTCCAGAGGAAAGGTCCCAGGGAGGATCCTTGTAACTTATCCTTCCTTTTCTGGCCTTCTTTTTCAGGTTTTACAGCACTAGGGCTCATTTTGACACAGACCAGGTACCTTGAGCTTTTCTTTGCACTAAAGGAAATTAAGGCTGCAAATTGAAATGGGCAAATCAAAGGAAATTCAAAGTTTAAGCCCAAGCTGCTGGTATGGCCAGTGCATTAACAGTGAATATCATGTCTTGCTCATGCCCATTTTTTTTTGCCATAGCTGTATTATTATCATTACTATTATAACATTCTACAGGCTTTGGACTTAATGTACACAAGGCGATGATTACTGGGGCCATAATAATGAAATATGACTTTCTTAATGAAATTTCAGTCCCAGCTCATTTCACTGCTGACATTGAGGTGACTGCAAATAAACACTTTCCAGAAGAGTCAGTTAAATGGCTGCAAAAGCAATTTATCAAATACTGTAACATTTAAATAAATAATAAAGAAGTATTCAAATGTGCTATATTACTGCATGTGGCTTTGTTTCCAATAACCTCACAACTTGTCTTTCTAATAGTTAGATTCCCACTGACAGAAAACAAATCTCCCTCCAACTTGGAGAGTTTTATCAGATTTATCTGAATGCCAGATCAATGTGTAGAAAACAAATAGAGTCAGCAACATGATTTAAATTAGAAGTCTAACAATTTACAGTCTCCACTGGTTTCTCATAAACCTTATTAACGTTTGGCATTGGGTACCAAGGAACTATAAATAACATTCCAAAAGAACATTTATATCTGCTTAGACTCTCGTTATATGTCTTCAACACAGCTTAAATAATGTCAGTAATACCTTCATCATGAACAGGAAATGAAAATGTTGCCCCATACATGTTTTGTCTTTTAGTCAAGTATTATTTTCTCCTTAGAACTGTAGAGCTGGTGGGGTTTTTTATTTATTTTATTTACTCAAAACTTATGTCTACAATTTCCACTTGTTTTTCTAAATCTCAGTAGGATACAAAGCTCTCTCATCCAAATAGAGCAGAACAATTTCTTCACATCTTTCATGCAGTTCTTCCCTCCTACCCTCTCACCTCAGCTGCTGTTAAAAAGCTGGGCTCACTCCTTAAAGATGTGGGCAGGGCAACACCATGATGCCATGAGCTGCCTGTGGGAAGAGGCAGCACAAGAAAAGAGGGCACTATCAAAAATAGGGTCTGATTGTACCAGAGTAGGATATGAGAGAGATCTATAGACTGCCATCCCAACATGCCTGCCTTCCTTCTTTCCCTCTCTCTCTTTCTTTCATGCAAAGATTTCATTTCCTTCCTTAGGAGATTGAACCCAGATTTTCTTTTCCATCTAACATATCCAAACACTCCTGTCCAAAATTCAGTTCTGTTCTGAAGTAGTCTGCTTCCAGTCTGCTGTGTGGTCCTTGTTATTTTCATGGAATTATAGAATATGCTAAGTTGGAAGGGACCTACAAGGATCCTCAAAGTCCAACTCCTGGCACTGCACAGGACACCCCAAGAGTGACACCGTGTGCCTGAGAGCATTGTCCTAACACTCCTTGGGCTCTCTCAGGCTTAGTGCTGTGATCACTTCCCTGAGGAGCCTGTTCCAGTGCCCAACCACCCTCTGGGTGAAGAACCTTTTTTTAATATCCAACCTAAACTTCCCCTGACACAACTTCAGGCCATTCCTCTGGTCCTATCACTGGGCACCACAGGGAAGAGATCAGTGCCTGCACCTCCCCTTCCCCTCACAAAGAAGTTGTAGCCTGCTATGAGGTCTCCCCTTGATCTCCTCCAGGCTGAACAGACCAAGTGATCTCAGCTGTTCCTCATGCAGCTTCCCCACAAGGCCCTTCACCATCTTTGTTGCCCTCCTTTGGACTCTCTCTATTAGTTTAGTACCTTTCTTGCATTGTGGCACCCAAAACAGCCCCCAGCACTGAGGTGAGGCTGCCCCAGCTCAGAGCAAATCAGGACAATCCTCTGCCTTGCCTGGCTGTGATGCTGTGCCTGATGCACCTCAGGACAAGGTTGGTCCTCCTGGCTGCCAGGGCACTGCTGGCTCACGTTCAGCTTGCTATTGAGCAGGACACCCAGGTGCATTTCTGTGGGGCTGCCCTCGAACATCTCATCCCCCAGGGCTGCCCTGTGCCAGGTGCAGGATCTGGCACTTGTCTGTTAAACTTCAATTTGTCTCCCTGCAGGGCCTCTCTCCCTTCAGAGGGACTCAACAGCTCCTTCCAATTTAGTATTGTTGGCAAACTTAGTATCCCTTCCAGTCCTGCATCCAAGCCATTAATGACTATATTGAAGAGCACAGGGCCTGAGATGGAGCCCATGAGTGGTGGGTGAGATGAGCTTCAGTGGCTGTGGCAGCAAGGATGGTGCCATTCATACTGTGCTGGGAGTGATGACACCTTGACACATCACAGGAGCACAGAAATGGGCTGCATAGCCAGGGTTTCATGGACACTGGTGCATCCAGTCTCCTGGGACTGGTATCAGATGGTGTATGATGACTGAACCCATGTGATGGGAGAGAAACTGTGCTAATGTCCTACAGCAGCATTTCCCTCCAGCGGCTCCTTATATGAGATCATGGAAGAGTTGCATCCTTGTAATTACCTTTAGGTTGTTTTCAGGCATCCAGACCCCAGGTGACCTGACCTGCTAGACTCTCATGATGGCCTCTTGCCCTTCCCACAGCACTTGCAGTGCCCACAGCTAGAAACTTGGAACCCTCAGCCAGCCAGCTTTGCAGGGTTGCTCTCTTCTTTGTATCCTGCTCATCAGCCCCTCTCCATACATGTCTGTTTCCAGCTGACCACTACACCTCTTTCCACTCAAACTGTTACATCTGTGAAGCAAATTCCTGAGGCTGCATCTCCACCTAGCCACCCACACTCACCCTCTCAGTCCTGTGGGACAGGTGAGACCCTTTTCTACAGTAATAAGGAAGCCAGCACACAGTGGTGAAGCTTCACTTGCAATTTTTGCTTTTAACTTGGCTCCTAACAAGGCACTTAAATTCAGAAGTGTCTTTAGAGCCAGAAAAAAAAAAAAAAAGGAAAATGAAGTGCCTGAGGCAGAAAAGGAAAGAATACAGACAAAAATTAAAAAGCCACAGAAATGCTAAAAGAAATATATCAAAGAGGTGGCAATTAGATTTAGCTCCTCAGAATGATGTGACAGATTCAAAGGCAGAAATATTTTATATTCAGTAGCATAAGAACTGGTGGAAAATTAATTCCAAGAATGTCTAGCCACGAAGCCAAATATCTCTTCACCTACAGAAGCCAACTACAAGAAAAACAGAACCTTTAGCCTGACCTTCAAACAACAGTTAGTGCTGATTTATTGACATGATTTTCCAGAACATGGACAATGCTTAAGAAGACATTGAGAAGACTGTAAAATAAATTATATTTTCTTTGAGCTTCATGGGATATAAGCAGTTTTCCACTTCAAACAAGCTCTGCTAGGGTGTCCTTTTGTTAAGTCTATGAATTAAATTCAAACAAAACAACAGCTTTATTGTAGCATGTGATTTAGCAATAGACCTGAGGCTACTATTCAATAAAAAAAAGGAATAATTACACACTTTGTTATGAAAATTACATGATAAGTTCCTTAGAAACCTCTCTGAAAATTAAATTAAGTACATGGTAATTCAGTTTTTCCACTACGAAGTTATCTCCTCATTGCGAATATTTGAGGGAAACTAAGTTACAAAGTTCCATAGTTCCTTCAGTTGAGGGAAGGAGAAAGAGAGTTACTTTTTATTTTTAAATGCCTTATTTTCCCTTTTTCTCCAAGCATTGTGATCATTGGTATTAGCTATCTCTCAAAGTGCCTTCAAAGTTATTGTGGTGCTCACAAAGCTGAGTTTAGGCTGCCAGCATACATGTGAGATTTGTGTAATTTTTGATGGGCTTAGTTCCATTTTGGAAAGGGATTTGGGAACCTATGAGGCCAGTCAAGCACACAATCCCTGCAGCATCGCAGATTACCATGGCTTACCTCCCTGTGTGCCTGCTTTCAGTCTGTGGCAGCTCTGAAGTTACCTCATAGCATGGGAGGTTTAAATTAGGTCAAATTACATCGTGCTTGTGTGCACCCAGACACACTGCCATTCAGCTCATGCACAACCTCTGGTAACTCCTGGCTGGACAAGTCTGTGTGACCTGACCATGTATTTGACCTCTAAATGCCACTCAAAAATCACCAGGGCTTGGAAACAAAGGTACTTCGACAATTGTGCTTGGAAACTGGCAATTGCTTGTGAAGCACCCATGTCTCCTTAACCCTGGAGATCCTAAGGAGATTCCTAATTCTAGGAATACAAGAGTAGACAGCCTGTAAAAAGACATTACTTGCCAAAGGAGCTGCTTGTCATGAGGTGGTCAGCATGGCATTGACCCTTATGCTACTCTATAAGATTGATTGTCCTTATATAGAGGTTTACTGCTCTAATTTTTTTAATATCTTCTTTATGGAAAGTATATAATTTGGGTGAAGATGCAGATGAGGAGAATTAATTTCATTCTTCACAGGTCCACCAATAATCCCTGTCAGGGAGCAGCACCCAGCACAATGACTTGTAAGGAGACCTAAGCCCCAGAAACTTCACCATAAGCCACCTGCTTGGATGACAATGCTAGAAATAAAACAAAACAAAACAAAACATCTTCATCTTAGCACTGACAGGTGAGAACCGAGAGAAGTCCCTGGGGAGTGCCTAGGAGACCTGAGTGGAGCGAATGTTTCCATGGGGTTGTTCACCTGTAAATTGCAAATTGTTTTCATGACACTTGTTTTTGAAATCTCTCTCATTCTGGACACTTCTCACTTTGCTGCAAGGAAGCTGGGGAGCCCTTTCATAATCCCACCATTTTATCCAGACACAGCAAAGCAACAATGGTTGAAGAAAAGTGAATGCCTGTGATTCGTGCGAATGAAGTCATCTGAAGCAATCGCTAGATTGTGGCCTTATTCAGAGACAGCTTATGCTGGAAGAATTTTCTTTTGCAGATACAATCAGGGGTTATTAAACCCCTGCTGGCTCTATAAGATTTGGTAGTAGATCACAGATTTTAGCAATTCCCTACTGCCTTGCCACTTTGTTTGACTGGATATTGAGCTCCCAGCTGTCCACAAATTCTGTATGAAGGCTGCTTGGCGCAAATGGCAACAGTCAACCTGTACATTTGTGTAAGGATTCCTGCAGCTGGGACTCGTTGGACTTTCTGTAAACACTTCAATCAATTGCCATTAAAACTGGGCTGAAATCAGACCACTCTGGATTGCCAGCAAAGGAAGGCCTCCTTATGCTGTTTATATAGCACATGTACATCCTGATTCAACCTGACTTTAATTCTGTATTGAAATAATAGAGACTAAGTATGAACTGATTCAAAGTGAACATAAAAGTTTTGTTTAGATTTTACATAGTTGATTCTCAGTCTTTGTTGATGAAGCAGATTTATACTAGCATACTGCATTCTGAAATGGGGAAACTGATACAGACATTGAGGGCCAGTAGCTTTTAGTTAAGTTGTTAAGTGAGCACTTCAGGAGAAAAAAATATTTGGCTTTTTACAGCGATGAAAAGAGAAGGCCTACAGTGTCTCACACTAGTCAGAAGCTCAGCAGTCCTGCTCAGAGGCTGTTTTAAAAAATTGCTCTAGCTCAGCATCCAAAGCCACACAGGGAGTCAGTGAGAAGAGCCAGGTGAGAGCTAAAGAATTTCTAATCACTGCTTGTGTTTTCCCACTTCTAACCCAAGCTTCTGGATTAAATATAAAGTGAGCTGTCAAGTAAATCATAGAATCATAGAATCGTTAGGTTGGAAAGGGCCTTTAAGATCACCAAGTCCAACCATTAAAGGCACTCACACCATATGCTAGAAACATCACACAGCTTTGTTGGCCATATAAAAATTGCTGCACATGGGAACAATAACTCTTTCTTGAAAACCAAATAACTATTCTAATCTAAATCAATCAGATCTTAGAAAGACAGAAAATCCACCCCTTTCAGGATGCAGTTATTGTGCAAGTGTTAGGATATAACAGAGATTTAAAAACACCACAGCCTCTGGTACCTGCCCTTCTCAGAACTATTGTTTTTAAGTTTGAGCTGTAAGATCTCTTCTGCCAAGATTTTAGTCCAGAGGACATATCCCTTTCAGTGATGTAACCCTTTACATGTTGGAGTCCTTAGCTGAAAGCTCATCCTTCTGCCTGGTGGGGTGACCACTACATAGCAGATAGTGAAGTGTCAGTCAGATCTTTTCTTGCACATTTTATCCTTCATTCTTCATTTTCAGTGTATGATAGCTTCAGAAATAAACTCAAGGTCATTTGTAGAAAACTAGGCAATCACTGCTTTTTCAGATGTGTAATGTGAAATCTAAAGATAACTGTATGTCTTCAAAACCAGTTTCTAACTGCAAAGTTATTTGAAAGCATAAAGAAAACATAAAACCCGGTTACTACCCAGTCTGGGTAGATCTACTTTACTGTTTATATTTAAGTGGACCATCAGAGGCTTTTGAGCATGTTATTGTGAAAAAACCCCAGCAACACAAAGGAAGACAGCACATCAGAAAACCTACACACCTCATGGAGAAGTGACAGAGGCATGTACAGGGCAGGAATTTTCATTTTCATTTTCACACTACCTTCTGTAATGAGCATAACAAATTTCTGCCTAGGTCTCTCAAATGCAACAAAAATACAAGGCAACAAAAACAACAAACTTCCTCTGTCTTGCCAAAGCATTTTCTGGTAGGACAGGCATGCAGGGGGAGAGGGGACACAGGCTTTTCTGCAGCCCTCCTTTGCATTTGGCTTATTCTGAGACCTGTTTGAGAAGAGCAACCATGTCCCTATTGACATCCCAAATGAGCCCAGCAGGGGCCACAGCCGCTCTCTGTGGTTTATGATTTCAAATATTACAAATTCAAATGCAGTGATCTATGGGGGAAAATATGAAGGAGAGAAAAGGGGGTTATGAGGTTATCTGGAAGAACACAGCAAAGTTAGAATGGGGTTTGGATTTGCAGCCAGGTTCTTGGAGTTCAGCCACCAACGTGGTTATCATTAAATATTGCAAACAGAAGCCAAAATAGAATTGTGTGGCAGCAAATTCAAAATTTTGAGATGGTTTGGGTTTGTTTTGTTGCTTACTTTTTTGTTCAGCTAGCATTGCACTGCTTTATCCTTATCACGCTGCCTGAATACTTTGGGTAAATGGCAAGGCCTCGACAAAAAATCTTGCAGTCTGATCAAAGCCAACAAAGGGAAAAGGTCAAAGCAGAGGTTATAACGCATGCAGTGCCAGGGAGCTCTGTGTCGCATGTGCATGTGTGTATATAAACAAAATCCCCTCTCCATGGTGCACTGACAGCAGATGAGAGTCATGGAGTGCCCTAGTCAGGAAGCAGCACTGTGCTGACAAAACTGCATGGTGGCAGTGAGATAAGCAGTGCAAAACAACCAGCTGCAGAGCAGAACCTTCCCAGGCAGGCCTGGGTACTTGTCCCCATGCTGAGACCTGGATCTTGCAGCTATTTTTTCACATACAGAAAAAATACTGGGAAATGCTTCAGATTTTTCTTCAATGGGAGCATAAAAGTGACTGCAAGAGCCCGACTGCTTGGCTAGTTGGGACTTTCCTTGCAAGGCTCCTATCTGTCTTCTCCTTGTGTGACTCCTACTGGAGTGCTGCTGGAGCCACAGCTTGATATGCTCGGCAGGAGAGAGGGCTGTGCTTTCAAATATGGATTTATTTATTCAGAGATCCATGAAGTGCAAAGACAGATGAAAGCATCTGGATAATTTAGTCTGACCTTCCTCAACATGTGGGTCATGAAGTACCATATATACATATATATACATATAAAAATAAATATATATATAAGGTATATATATATGTATACACACACATGAGTGTGTGTGTATGTACTTAAGAATCACCAAGTGCCAGTTCATGGAGCTTTAATGTATTTTATCTGAGTAAAAAGTCAGACTAACCTATTACTTATCTTTTCATCCTCACTGCTTACAATCTTTATTTGGCTTCAGTGTACTTGCCCTTCTCACACTTATCTTGACATCCCTCTGAGGTCTCTGTGTGTAGATGTACCTTCAAGCCCAAGGTCTCCTGCCTGCCCAGCACCATGCAGAGTTTTCTGGGGAATCCACCTAACCATGCTTCATGTCCAAGGCCAGCTAAGCTTGCTCCCCAGTACGAGCAGCTATACTTTCCCTATGTAATGTCATTGAACAGAACTGCTTGGTTCTGTTCTGAAAACTCCTAAACTAGAAGTATGCCTTTAGATCTGCTTTGCTGATTCCTTCCCCAAAATTCCTTTCCTTCTTCTCTTTCTCCCTCTCTGTTCAGCCTCCAGTCACTGGAAATACATCCTCCTTTTCTGCCTTGACTCTACTGCTTGGATGTATTAGTGCTCAGTTACCTGATTACTTTCAATTCCCTTCTTCATTCCATTGATTTTGCCATAACTGAATCCATCTGCTGCATGTGATCAAAGGGAGGATGGGAAGGCTGTTTTTCAAATGGCTTCTTTCCTCCTTAAAAGGGTGGCGTTTTACAGAACTCAGCATGAGAGTTTTGGTGCTGTCTAGAAATTTCCACAGACATGTTCTGTATCATTTCATTACCACTCAGCTATTTACTGGTTATTATTAACAAATTTGATTATAGAAGGTCAAATCATATGTGAAATATACAGTGTTTCCTTTCCCTTCTTCCTCTGAATAGCTCTTTGTGCCAGCCATGTGCTTCAAGCCAGCGACAGTCCCACAGCTGCCAAAACCACAGCTGGAGCAGGAGTCTCCCATATTTTCATCTTTCCATTTGGTGATAGTATCACAATGACTTGCTCATAATGCATTATACATCCCACAGAAGGTTTATTAGTATTTTTTAGATGTGGATGCACTGAACAAAACTTCCTACCTGATGGTCAAGCATAGCCCTGAGGCCATGCAAAAAATTCCAAGCTCTGTTTCCACTGTTATTAACTGCCCTGAACATTGAATTTGTGCATAACAGCAAGGAGCTCGACCCACAGAATGGGGGGAAGCTTTGCATTTCAAGTTGCAGAAGGATCTAACACCTCAAATCTGCAGGTAGGACCAAAGAGTTGGCCACTGTGATTAATGACATCTCTGTTCTTGTGTTCCTGATGAAAAGGGTCAGTGATGAACCCCAGCAGATGTGCTGCCAGCCTTTTGAATCCTCTCATGCATGCAACAAACCTGCAGATGTTCCCACCTCATGGTTTACAGTAGTGGACATAGCCAAGGACAGCCAAAAGGTGGGTGAAGGTGGAGAATATTCAAGGATGAATGTCAAAGTTAAGGGAACTTCTCCCAGGAAGTTAAGAGAGTGCCTTAGTGTTCAAGAAAGTTATCCAATACTTCTTTAGCCTTCTGGCTGACATTTTGGTACAATATATATGATGGAAATCAGCATCTTAATTTCTGCAATAACTGCTGCAGTACAAAAGCATTGTTCAGAAATCTTCTATTAGTGCCTGGAGTGTTAGTTTTTATGGTGCCATATACATGTGCAGTATGGACAAATTACAGTTGCCATGGGAATGTTAGTAATGAAATTCTTGGGTTCTCAATGTTTAAATAGTCTCAAATGAGTTATAAAGAAGACTTGTTTGTATTTCATTTCCTTTGTGCAAGGCAGAAAAAACCCATGCCCACAAGCCTTTTTGACAAAATTTGCCAAACTAAGAGCCCTTCATCTCAAAGCTTTTTTCACTTTATTTTTTTTTAATTTTTATTTTGCTATCTGCAAAAAGAAGGTTTCTCTGTTTATCCACCTTTTTGTTTCTGTTTTCATTTTTTTCTGAGTCCACTCAATACTGAGTATGAAGTGCTACTGGAAATCTGAATGAAGCTGAAGTAGGAAATTGGAAAAAATCCAAGTTTTAATTCATGCTGTGTAAATCAGTTATGCCGGAATATATCAACATTAGATCTGGTTTAGGAATTATGATTGCAAAGGACACTCTTCCTTCTCATAAGTATCAAAACTTTCTGGGGTTGTAGGGATGAATGCAGTGTGTAAAACAATTACAGAAGCTACAAAGTAATCCTTGTATTCTGTGAGAGGGGACATGCAACTCCTTAGAGCAATTTGCTGTCATTATAGTGCAGCAGTGTAATGGTCAAGGGTCCATGTGAAGGGGTTAAGATGGACGTTTGATATTACGGATATATCTCTCTATATATAGATATAAGGATATAAGGAGAAAGAAGAGATACAGAGGAGTTGTGGTAGGAGATGGAGGGAAAAGGGCAGAGTCTGAAGTTAAGTTGAGAAAGTAGAAAAAATGAGGGGAAAGAAAAGACAAAAGAAAGAAATAGAGCATACATAAACAGGAAACACTGAAAGAACTCAGAAAATGGATAAGACAAGTTACAATAAGATTGGCCAATGTATTATATAGTCACTGGGACCAAGAATGAATAATATGACAATGAGCAACATGCCTCCAATCCACTTTGTCGTCCAGAGTCTGTAAAGGACTCAAGCATTTTGGAAACGTGGATGTACTGAGGAGATTGCTCAGGAAACTGGGCAGTAGATGTATGTGCTGGCCCAACTCTACTAGATAGTCTGTGTGATCATCATCCAGTCTCAGATTCTGGAGAAGAAGTAGTCACATTTGAGAAATTATTATGCAGGATTTGAGTGTGGAAGAAGAATTTGGATGCAGAAGTATAAGAAGAGGGATCTAGTGATCAGATGATAGGAAGAAGATGACAGAAGTGTTTTACCTTTCATTAATATAGTCTCATTTATTTACTTGATAGGACTATACTGACATGTAATTGCTGATTTCAGAACTGATTTAAGCATAAGAAGTATCTTCAATGAAACTTGTATTGACATTTTTTCTGGTCCAAATAAAAGGAGTACCTAAATTTAACTGCTTGTGTCTGATCCTTAATAAAATTGACAATGTATATATTCATATAAATATACATTTATATGAATATATTATTTTTTAATTTGCTGAAAATAGAGCAATCCATTAAATTATTTCTAGAGGACACAGTTAGGATTAATTTCTGAAAAAGTTCACAACTTGCTTTAAAGATGAACTTGCATTTGAGAAAAATCAATACAGACCCAGAGGAAGTAGAAGAGATAATAATATATATATTACTGAATTACTTTATGAATAGCATTGTTTAAATGAATTGCTTCATGACTGTCAATCAGACATTCTTTTTTTAATCATTCCCAACACATGTCCTGTACTGGACAGAGTTAATATTTCAGCTCAGAGAATATGATATCTCAGTTTCAAACTCCCTCTGAATTGCTAATCTCTAACGTTTTATAGCTCTAATTACTTCTATCCAAGTTGACTGACTTTATGAATGAGGCCTACATGACTGGTTGTAGCAGGGAAATTTGGCTCAGTGGAGCAGATCCTTGGCTCTCAAACTTCAGGGGCATAGTGACAGCTCTGCCAGTCAAGGGTCTGCCTTGTAAAGTGCTGCTGACTCAGACCCCTACATGGGCTGTCAACATTTTCTAAAGGTGCCAGCAGCTCTGTTAGCCTGATAACTTGCACAGTTGTTTAGATCTCAAAAAACTGAGTCCTAAACTGATTTGATAATCTTTGTTGCTGTTGTTGTTGTGGTTTGGGCATAACCAATCCCATCCCCTCCTCCATAGTTAGTGATTCAGATAAAATGGAATGACATCCAAACCAACCCCAAGTTGTTTTTGTTTTTGCAGAACCAAAACCTGAGTGATGAGGTTTTGCAACATTTAAACCCAAACCACTCCAGTTTGTCCATTACAGACGTGAGACTAAACTCAAACCCTTTTATCTGGGCTTTCAATCCCCTCTGGACTTGGGTGGTTTGGAACCTGGATTTAAACCATCCCCAATTTGGGTTGTGCAAATCACAGCCTCACTAATGTAGTTCTTCAAAACCAAAACCATAACATGGCCTTCTTATTCTATGCCTAATTCAATTAAATGTTTTGTGTCCAGAGCATAATGGAGACTGAAATGTACAGAAGAATGCTGTCAGAATACAACCTTCTATTTTATTCATTCCCAAAGGGTCTGATCCTGAAATCACAGAGCCCTCTCTCTGTCCTTGTGGGCACTTGACGAGATACTTCTGCTTTGAGGAGGGCTGTTACAGCTTTCTTTGAAAACAGTGAATTAACCTTCACTGAATTCCAGAGAAATGTACCCTTTCTCAGTTGTATTTTCCAGGTACTTTACTATTCCATGTATTTGCAGATATGAAATCTCCTCTGTCTCAGGAGAGGCTGAAGAAGAGCAGAAATGGCCACGTCCCTGTCATGATAAGAGCAGCTTTCATTATTGAACAACTTTTTTGGCCATCTGACCTCATACAAATCTTATACCAGAGTAAGCAGGCCTCCCTGTATAGCATCTTCTGGCATTTTTGATAGACTCTACCATGCTGTCAGCCTTCCTAAGAGAGTATCTCCTGGTATAAAAGCAGCCATTGCAGCTCCTAGGGCAGTCCTAAGCAAGTTCTTTAAGGATTCTCTGTCATACTTTGCCCATGCTGGAATTCTGCTTGTGATGGATGTATGCTTTCTCAGCTTTGCCACTGTCTCTGTCTTCCCTTGCTGCCACAAACAGAAGTCGAAGGGCAATGTTTTTTTCTGCCTGTGGACTGCCTTGGAAAGGCCAGCAAATGGTAGGTAAGGAAAACAAGCCCAATGGCAAAAGGATGTAAGGCAATACCAAGTACTCTGCCTCTCCAGTCTAATATTTTTGGGGGTCTACAAATAAAGACATGCCTGGAAATCAACATCGGAATTCACAAAGAAGTCTCCTGGAGATCTAGGAAGGGATATATGTGCTGCCAAGGGCTCCAGCCTGGCTTCTGAAGGAGGCAGAGTCCCAGCTCCCCCACCCAGAACTTGTCATTTTCCCAGTAGCTATGCTAACAGACCAAGAATCTTTTTTTCCTAGATCTCTAAGAGTGTTGCAGGTTAAACTTCAAAAAATGCTTCACTTTATTTATTCAGCTGGAATCCATTTTCTGATAATTTCTAAACTGTTAGTCCTCTGTGTTTTGCTGTCACTGACATTCTCTGCTGAATGTTACCTTTTTTTTTTCATGTTTGCATTCCAGTAGGTAATTTAGAAGTAATAATCACAAAGGAGAACATTTTAATAGCAGCACATGCAGCTCAAAACTACCCTACCATTTAAATATCAAAACCTGGGGACTTAACAGTAATAGTTTTCCCTGTCTCCTCCAAGTGCTAAGATTTGTACTCTTTTCTGTGCAGCTACAAGCTACTCTGAGGAGAAACACTTGCAGAACTGGAGCAAGCTGGACGTTTAACTAGATAGCTGGCAAAACTACAATTGTACCACAAGCAGCTTGGACTAATAAGTTGAATGAAACTCAAAGCCAAATGTCTTTTTTTGCCTTAAGGAATGACTTTTATCCAGTATATTCTCTTAAAAAGAAACAGGATGAAAGCTGAAGACATAAATGTAAGTTAAACAAGGAAACCTGTGCCAGTGGTGCCTCCTTATCCTGCCTGGAGCCCCAGGGGAGGGGTGGTTGTGTGTTCATCATTTCTTTTCATCCAAAGTGCAGGGCAGGAGGCAGAGGGAGAGTTTTGTTTCATAAGAGCAAGAGAGACATCTTCTTCCTTTCTCCTCTTCAAAGTCAGGAAGGAAATGGCAATTGGGATGGGAATAAGGAAATGTAGGGAGGTGACGGCAGTTGTACCTTCTCTTTGGCATGATGGGCTCCCTCCAGAAAAATCCCACCAGTTAGTTATTAAAACAAGTAAAAATCCCTTCTCCTACCTTGTATTTTCCTGTTGAAAATACAGAGCGTCCCTCTCCTAGTCTTCATTTGGTACTAGCAGCATATATGATCTTCAGCAGTCCCACCTGTTGGACAGTGTGCAGGGCTGGGGCAGAGCAGTAAATGTGCATGCCTTATGTCTGGGGCTCCGTAATACTGCACATCTGGGGAGATTTAAACAAAGCCAGGGGCGGGAAGTGCCAGTATAACAAATTGTATGAGCCTTAAGAGCTCAGTTGAGAACCTGTACATATGTTTTCAATGCTAATTTGAAGAAAACTTTTCAGATTCATGCTCCAGTGTCTTTTTGCAATGTCTAGAAATGATGTAACTCCAGTGCCTTTCATCCTTAGGACCATGCCATTACTTGACCTATCCTGCCCAGACTGTTAAAACAAAATTGTTTGCAACTCAGACATTTTCCTGTCAGAGCAACTGTCCCTGTACAGCTTTTCATCAGGCTGCCTCTGGACATTTACTCTGGTGTGAAGCCAGAGCCAGACCTAAAAGTCTATGGAGGGAGAAGAGCTCAAAGCCAATGAGATCCCTCATATGCCCTTGCCATGGCTCCTCTGGAAAGTGCTGGGCAGAGACAGGTGTGAATATTTTGCTGCTTAAGCCCCCAACGGGTCCCTGGGCTTAGATCCTGCTGAGCATGGTGAGAACTGAGCTCCAATGACAGACTCAGAAGCATGCCTGGAAGGAAAAGTTGCTCCAGAGGTGTTTCTGCCTCCTGCCATCTCATGGCACCCAGTTACCATTTCTGTGTTTGGGAAAATATTGAACCATGTAAAAATATTGCTGTTTCAAAACTTGCTTCTCTGGAGCAAAGGGAATGTAAAAATACTGGGAGATTTGTATCTGCACTAAATCTGTAGGCTTATTTTACTGCATAATATTTTTTCACTCCCATGTTATCCACTTTTAAACAAGATCAGGCAAAGCTCCAAAGGAGACCTTTTGAATCTGACCTGCCAGCTCAGCTCCATGGTTGTCCCATAGCTCTCTTTCTGTCACCCACAGGTATGACCAGAGAGAAACTGAAGGAAGCATCACAAGATGAGGGAAATGAGAAAGACCATGACTGTCCTGAAGGACATTGATGTGGCAGGTCAGGGAGAAAAAGTTTTAGAGTTTGGATGTTAATATTTTTAATGAGAGAAATTAAAAAAAAAAAGTTAGAAAAAAATGCTTGTAAGAAAATACCCCTCCAAAGACAGTCATGGTGGAAATATTTTCAAGAAGCCCAGTCTTCAGGTCTGCTTACTACATTTGATTGGGTTGCACTGCACAGCTCAGTTCTCAAAAGTTGTTAAAAGCTTTCCTTCTAAGAAGGGCTATCCTCCCTCCCATTCATCTGCCATGAAAAACAGGTTTCCCACCATCAGAAGCAGAACTGGCTTGAACTATAAAGTTAATAGCATGTCCATAAATAAGTGAATTATCCACAGACATTTTGGTGGATCTCTTAAAATATTTACTTTTTAGGGGCAAGTTGGGTAATAGGTTTTCCTCAAACGCTAAAGTTTTAGTGGGCAACAAAGAATGCAGAATGGAAGCTGCTTACCAGATGTTCCACAGCCTGGAGAGATAAAAGGAGTTTGTTTTTACAAGTATAAATGGTGACATAGTAGCTTGCACTGTGTAAAGTATGTATTTTTATTAAGTCATTATGCAGTTGGACGAATAATTTTCCATATTTCCCAGTCATAACCTGCCTTATCCATGTTGAATATTTTGCCAATTCTGACTGCTTCTTTTTCAGTTTACAATGCTGGCAATCTTGTTAGAGTTTGGTTGACTATTTTTTTTTCTGTTTTTTAATAAAAAAACCTTCCTTAATTTTATTGCTTTAATAATTTAAAACTACATCATCTCTTGAAACTTCACATAAACATAATAAAGCTAATCTCATTAATAGAGTGCAAAATATCTTAACACTCTAAAGTAATTAAAATAGCTTGGGGAAATTTTTTACTGCAGAAGACATATCTGAAGGAAACAGAGCATTCAGATGTGGTATCCTGTAAATGAACTTGCCTTGGTTAGCAGTGCTGCACTAATATATTAGATGTTGTAGATCTGGCCTGTCATTTATATGAGTCAAGGAATCAGAATAAATTAGGTGAAAGTCTTTTAAGCAGCAAAACAGCAAGAAAGTAAAGGTTTATTTTCCCAGAGGATTGACCACATTTTTAATTTTTCCTACAATGTTAACAAAATGAAAAATCTTGAAGTCTTGCCTCTGTTTTCCAATCATAGTAAGTAGAGAAACCTGAGGAAGAAGAAATGTGCTGTCATCAAAAGCACATGGGAGCTCTCCATGTATTGTTATCTCAAACAGGATTCCCCAGAAGTTTGCTATCCTTTGGAGTCTGCAGGACTAGCTCACCATGTCCCCCAGGGAATTTTTTATAACCTTATATTGTCAGGATGCACAAATTTCTCTCTTCTCAAACAGTTTTTGTCCTACAGATGCTTTTCAGAGTTCCAGGTGAATGTGGAGATCATTGCCTTTGTCCTGAAAAGCAGGGATGACAGGAGCCCAAACAGATTAGTGGTAAGATATTGCAATAAATCATCTTTTACAACACACGTAAGGTGCTTGCTTTTATCGAGCATTGGATTGAGGTGACACAGACCATAGACAGACAAACCAGCCTGGCATAACTGGCTCGCCTGTGCTCCTGGCTGCAAAGTGAAAGTTATTTCCAGAACTGAAGCTGACTAAAGCAGTATGATCCTGAAGCACTTCTAAATGTTTTTTTTTTTTTACTATTCTGGATGTGATTATAGTTCCTGAAGTCCTAGGAAACTGATGGTAAAGTCTGCTTCCAAAGGATTTCTGATCTCATGCTGTGAGATTTTGTAGCTTTGAAAAGGCCTAGATTTGAGAATTAACCAAAACAGAACTGAAATTATAACTATCAAAGAGTAGTCTGTTGCTGGTGCTATGATTAAAGCAATATTATGTGTAATAGACTACATGGCATCTGATTTATAGAAATTGCCAAAATGCCTTGTTCCTGAAAATACTTATCCTGATTTTAACATTGTGAGACCATGCTGCTTGGTTTGGGCGAGAACATTAGACTCTCAATTTAAATTTATAGTAAAAATTAAGATAAAATAATCCAGTAAAGTGCTAGATTAGACCACCTTAAGTGCACCATCAAATGCAAACCCCAGTCATTTGAAACTTAAAGCTCTGTTTCCTGAACCTGAACCTGTGGGATTATACTCTGCAGATCTGACTACATTTGGGTCTGTGAGATTTAAAGCAATTCTGTGTTTTCTTTCTTTTCCTTTTTAATCTAAATGAGAAATAAAGCCATGGAAATAAATGGAGCATTATTCTTGGCTTTGGTTCAGTTTCAGATCCAGACCCTGGACCCCAGCTGAAATGTGCCATGCATCTGAAATGTTGCTTTCTTGAACTGCCTTTGGTTGGACTCTGCTGCATTTCACATGGATCAATGCAATTACTACCTCTGAATTTAATGCTTCAACAACAAATTGAGTTTTAAAAATCCAAACTGTCTCAGTTATTGCAACCTGCCCAAAAATATATTACTTGTGAATATAATCTATATAATTTTGAGATCCTGCTAAAAATGAATGGCCAAAGCATAAGGTGAGTAAAGGAATTCCTCCTTTCTCCCAATCAGTTAAAGAATTAACTTAAAGATTTCAGAAAGAACCAAAAACGTTAAGGTACAGCAGAAGAAAACTGGATTTCCTCCCATGAAAGCATGAAAATAGGAGGAGAGATTTCATTCGGGAGGAAAAATAACCAACGAAAATTTCTTACTGAAATGTAAATCCTCTTGTATTTTCCACAGATGTTTAAATGGGAGCCAGAGAAACTTTAACAAGCAGCGAAGATAAAAAAAAAAATATTAGAGACATCCTAAAATAACACCCAGACTTGTATCAGTGTTATATTTCAGCAGGGGGAAAAAAAAGTCTGAGCAACAAAAGGAATTTAATTTACAATTTGAGAGATCTATAAATAGCATTAGGAAAAATACATCTGCTTTGAAATTGCATATTAAATGACCCATGGGCAAGACAATTTTTGGCATATGATTCACGAGAAGCATCATGTTTTATAAGCTTTGTATTTTTCAGTCTTGACTTTCCCTAGAGAAGGGTGTCATCAGCTCTTGCTTTGGTGACAGCCACATGTTCAGCAATAAGTCCCAGTGCAGCAGTAGCTGGTCTGTGGTGCAAGGCACTTCATTACTTTCACTGAACACTCCTGTGAAATAAGCCTTTTGACTTTGCTTCACCTCAGAAACTGCTGTGAAAGATGGATCCACTTCTGCCTTAGAAAGAGAGTGAGGAAAAGTTGACTCGTGCAGAACAATTCTCTTCAGTAATTGAGCAACACTCAATATGTTTGAGTTAGCAGTCTGATCTCATTGGTATGCTGTCCTGCCAAAAATGCTTAGCAAGATGGTGTTTGCGTATAAGTCCAGCCTGAAGCTTTGTGGCAGAGGTGTCTGAAGGTCCTGAATGACCGCTGGGGATATCAAAACTGCAGCAGTGAGATCCTCCTCCAGGAGGGTAGGATTTGGACAATATTTTATTTAACACAGCACCTCCATGTCCTGTCCCTCTAGTGAGTACATAATTGATCTGTGAGGCTTACAGTCACTGAAACATTGATGTGTTGCTTTTCATATTCTTCATTCACTGAAAGTCTTTCCAGCAGTTAAAATTTCCAGTGTTTTCTATTGTTTAAGTGCCTCAAGGGGCCCAGCCCCATCTGGAAACACGGAGGCACAGTATTTGCTGCACAGGAATTTTGTAGGAAATTCTATACATTGTAAGAAATGTAACCTACTATATTAAATGTAGGTGGAATTCAGGCTTTGTGTACTTAAGCTATTGTTATGAATATTGTTATGAATGGTTCAGAGCCACAGCATCTCAGGGTTATTCAGCTGCTCTGTACAAACAGATGAAGATGTTGTCTAACCAATCCAACACCAAGAGGGCAGCCAGAGCAGCTGTCCAGGCTCCCCAGTGCTGTCTGCTTCTATGGACCTCAGGTGCTGCTGAAACTGGCCTCCTTTGTGTAAACACCAAAGGGTAAATTCAATTGCCGTGTCTCCTGCTAGAGTGAGGTAACCAGACATCTCAGACTCCCTGCTTGGCCAGAAGACCTGCAATTTTTAATAGCCATTAAAAATATATTTATTTTTTGCTGTTCTTGGCTGATCATCTCCTTTCATGCTGATTAACAATGCTCTGATCTTTTACTGCTGCCTTTTAGTAACATAACAGCCTTCCAAGATGGAAGAAGGCCATGCAATTCCTCTAACTAGTGTTTATATATTCTGCAATAATTTTTCTTCCACAGTTGCTGCTCTTGCTTGTTTTTTCAACATCCTAATCCCCACATTTCACTTTAAATGTTGGGGTGCTTCTTTTAATTTTCCATAAGGCCTTTTATTTGTTTAATTTATAATTTTGAGCATTGCTTCTTTGCCTGCAATCTTTGCAGCTATTTGAATTTTATAACATCTGCAATTTTATAATATTGATAATTATTTCTCATTTTGTTCTAAATGGAATATTATATGATAGGTATTCTTTTGATTAATCTGATGTTCTTCTCAGTTAACAAGGGACAGCATGGCTTAGGGAGTAGGAAATAGGATATGTAAATGTTTGCCACTATCTTGTTGCTCAATGTCTAGACTGAGTAAGTCATCAAAATTGTTTTGTACTAGATAGGTTTCTCACTCTTTTCTTCTTCTTTTTTTTTTTTTTTGCATTTGATTGCTCTAATTTGATCCTCAAGAAGTGATTTTAATAGCTGTTAAGAGTGTGACATTGCTAATGAAAATGAACAGATTGTTTCTTAATTCTACAATAAAAATAAGTGCATGTAGTGATGTTATTAAAGGAGAAATTTTGCATGAGTGGTATTTCCCTTCCCTATATTCTGTTTGTTTATAGTGTAACAAAACCTTTTACAGCTAAAACAAATGCATGGAGCAAGCAGACTGTTTCAAATAAAATAAAATTTGTTCTTCCAAGTGGCACCCACTGAAGACTTGAGTAGCAAACACATATATATGGACACATATATATGGATCCATTTAATGTGCTTATCTTTTTAATGAAAAACCCTACATGGATGGAAACTTAAAAATGAACTTTAATCACAGAAATGCCTCAGATTTGCAGGTGGGCAGAGGAAATTCTACTTCACTGTATAAATCACTTAAAATGTCTTGACTTGCAAAGCCTCTAAACGCTGCTCCATGCAGTATCAAAGGATTATAAGTGTTATGCAGAGAGTGTGGATTATGTGCATTAAATAGAAAGACTACCAGGAGTCACATGGCACAAACATGAAGAAGACCATATGGATAGATGGATTTATGCAGTGGAAGATTCTTAGACTCCCCTTCATGAATCGATGTCTTCATAAAAGAAAAGAAAAAGCAAGAAATGTTTCTCTCCAAAATAGGTTGTTGGTTATTGCTGCACTCATATTGTCTTGGTTCAGCTTCATATCAGTGGGTTTCAGTCCAGTCAAGACTTATTGCAGATCTGATGCTTTTTTTTTTATGAGACAAAAGAAGTTATCTTAATACCTCTATTAATTTACTGTGTAATGACAAGGTCACAGGGCTGGGGAATATGGACACTAGTGGGAGAAAAAGGCAGAGAGTAGTATTATCTCTAGGAAAACACATTTGAAAAGATCTTTGCAGTACTTTTGAGTCAGCCCTACTGGTAATGATCCTAGCTCCGTTTGGAGTCATTTGGGGTACTTATCTGAAGCTAGCAAGCTACTGCTTCTGAAGGCTCAGGGAAGCTCTATTTTAAGGTCAATACTGAATAATAATTAAACTGTGTATTCTTTTTTGACTAATCATATGCAAAGCCTTTGCTGGGGCTGCAGCCTCGCTGGGCTTAATATTGCACATGCCCAAAGAAAGTACTCTAAAGTACTTTAGATCAAAAGTACTTGCAGATCAAAACAGACCCTATGGGGCATGGGAAAAGGGAAATGTCTCAGTTTTGTACAGAGAGAATTGAGGTCCAGGTCGTTCAAAATGCTTCTTGCTTTATGCACCTAGGTCTGACTGAAATCATTGTGAGCCAAACACACAAGTGACTTGAGCATCTGAGATGTCAGAGCCAGGGGTGGCCTGAGATGGCACTGCTCAGCCTGGTGGAGGTGAGCTGGGCACATCTGGTGGGATGCAGGCTGGTTTGGCTTGTGGAGCAGCATCTCTGAGCCCACAGAAATGCCTCTCCATAATGCAACCTGCAACCATCATTATGCTTTTCCTGTAGCTTTCTGGTCTTTGCATTTGGTGTTAGTTGTGGGGTTTTTTTGGTTTTGTTTTTGTTTGTTTTTTTTGGGGGGAGGGTTTTTTTTATTATTTTGGGTTTTTTTTTTGGGGGGGGTTGGTTTGGTTTGGTTTTTTTTTCTTCAATTTTTAATATAGTGTTAATGAAATCAGCAGGGTCATGTCTACTGACCTGTATTGATACCTTCTTAATGATTGATACTTGGGCACTTAGGAAGCCTGGAGCTGAGCCAAAGCCATCTGAGCATCAGTTGTTATTCCATGGCACTATTCTATGTCCTTCCTATGGTCTTTCAGAAAATACTGTGTATGATGGTCCTCTGTGTAACTGCAGCTGTGTTCTTGTGTTCTTGGGATGCTTGTTTTTTGGTTTTGGTTTTGTTTGTTGTTTTTTTTTTTATAATATACTTCAACCCACACAATGTCTAAAGCAGGCACATGTGTACAGTGACATCTTTCAAACCAGCTGGGTGTCACGGCACAGAGGCAGTGAAAGGTCTGTTTCCAATTGGAATGGTCAGTCAGATCCACTGGCATCACTGGAGCTCACAGAAGTACTTCTGAGAGGTTTCCCATGCCCTGTTCACAAGGGTGTGCCATTAGTCAAAACTCAGATTAACTATCAGAATCAAGCTAAGTGAGGACTTGAATAACCCCTGAACAAGAAAACACTTTCTCTCTGGGAATGAGTTTTATCTGTGGTGAATAGATCTCACAGGATCAAACCTGTTGATAAAGTGAATAAGATGCTAGCAATTCACTTTAATCACACCAGACAGTTATTTGTTACAGAATAGCAGAAAAAAAGGGACAAGTTATGCTGAGTATCTTCCTTTAGAAAGAAAATTAAAGGAAAAAATATTTCCATTTGCTTGAGTAGCTCTTTTCCTATCCTGCTGTCTTCATCTGTCAGCTGCCAAGGGCAGAATGATGTGATTTATAGGCTTTTTAATTGAAATTGTACACAGCCAAATCATAGGGCTGCTGCTCCTTTGGAAGTCAATGGAAAAATTCCCACTGCCTTTTACAGAAGAAGCTTGGTCTATCAATGGGTAGAGAAAAGTACAGCATCAGCCTGGGTGATCCAGACAAGGGGTTGCTTACATTTGTGGAACCATGCCCTGGTTCATGTCCCCTGGTATGTCACTGGTTCTTGCATAGCTGCAGATCTTGTGGTTTCATCTGTTTCTTTTCAGAGCCTGAAGTTCTGCCCAAGTGATTTTATAGTTAAGTTCTGATGTTTAACCTAAATTTGTCATCTCAGTGTGTTAGGCTGTTCCAGCATGTCCTGTCCTTTTGAAACAAGGACTATTTCCCTCCCTTTTGTTAACTTTGTGTTGAGTAAGATCTCTTTAAACATCTGTTTTGAAGGTTTTCTTTATTATCTTTAAAGATTACATCAGTATGACTCTGCTTCTGACCATCTTCCTTCAAATCTCCTGTGATTTACCTATTCATGTATGCATATCCATCACCTTATCCTAAATGCAACTCTGTGTCAGGTGTTGCATGTACAACTGCAGAATCCAAGTTTGCAGTGCCAGGTCTTAGGTGGTGCTGAGTGGTTTGGTTTGCTCCAGCAAAGCACTTAAGAATTGCTCAGAAACAAAGTGAGTGAGTAATCCCAGAAGCAGAAGACATGCTTTATTGCTGAGTGGAATTCAATGGACTTGTCAGCTTCCAGCTAATAAATGGGAATGATTGCAGATTAGCTGGCCATACCAGGGCTGTCAGACATACAAAGACCAAGGGAGACCAGGTCTGTCAAGCAGCACTTTTACAACATTGACAGAAAGAGGACATTTTTTTAAACAAGGATATGTTTTAGTTAGATGTGTGTTCAAAATCTGCAGCCGGAGCTAATTATTTCGTCTCATTCTGAGTATTATTCAGATGCCTGGCTGATCAGTCAGCCTGCTGGACTACTGTCAGTGATCTATGGGCAGTATAAATGGGTTATCAGCTCTTTTACCATTCAGGAAAGATGCCAGATTGATTAGTGCCAGAGACAGGCTCTCTAATGCAGTCATTTTCAATTTCTTCC
Organism: Toxostoma redivivum; assembly: GCA_013397375.1. Lineage (NCBI taxonomy): Eukaryota > Metazoa > Chordata > Aves > Passeriformes > Mimidae > Toxostoma > Toxostoma redivivum. The sequence continues at coordinate 567,528 of VXBI01004543.1, read as the reverse complement.
AGACTGTAACCACAACTCACAAAAAGATGGGATCTTCAGAATTCCTCTTCTCTGATTCTAATAAAAGAAGGGTGTTTCTTGCACATGTGTATATATTCCTGCAGACTCATCACACCCAGGAGACTGATTTTACTATTATTTTCTTGTTGAATGGACTAAGCATCTGCAGCACTGCAAACATCATCTCTTTCACATCCACTTACTATGAAGTCCTCCATGGCTTTGTAAGCCAGTGATCTATAGATCTGCCTTGCTTCATGCTTTTGCACCTATTCAGTGACTTGCTTTCTTCTTGGCTAGTTTAAATCTGCTCTTCTATTTGGAAGAGATATATCATCCTTGCCAGTTTGGAGGAAGGGGAGAGAGATGGTTCATCTATTAAAAAAAAAAAGTTCCTGCAATATTTATGTGAATAGGTTGTCTGATCAAAAAATGAATGTAAAACTAATTTGATTTTCATGAACCACTAGCTGCACGCTCCAATTTTACATTATAAGATATCTTTGCAGTGGGGACAGTTACAATACCTAAATTTTTTTTAGTGCTATTGATCACTTCCAGTGAAAATAATCAAGTTAGCTCTACAAAATCCTCCTCGCATGCACTTCTGGCGAGCTGGGCAGCACTGTGCTGTTGAAGAGCACTGCACTAAATATCTGTGCAAATTTGTTAATCTAAAGGCATAGCAGAGCAATAGATTTTCTCAGCAATAAGTGGAAATGGCAAAAAAATTACTATTCTCTTCTAGATGAAAAATTCATTATAGGTCATCCACGTGTTCTCAACTTTTGCTCACTTTATAGGTGTAATTTAGGCTATTTTGGTCAGAGACTTCACCATGCCATTTTTTCTGGTCTGCTTCCTCTTCCCACAATTTCCGTGTTTGAATCGATTTTCTTTAGAAAAGGTCATTCCTCCCATTTGTGTGCTAGAAACACAGACTGCAGACATCAGGGAGCAAAGTGGATTGGGGTCAGCTGAAGGGAGAGAGTAGACACAGGAGGGGTTCCAGTCCTCCCTGTTCCTCCTCTCATGACTTTTGGGACTGAGATTTTTAAAGAGAAGTGGCAAGCATCACATTAACAGCAAATAGAGTTCAGCTATTCCTGCTCTTTAAGAGGGGATAGACCTTGGGGACACTTGTTCTTGCTGCCCATGGTGGCATTGCCCAGGGACACACTTCCTTCTCCTCACTCTTGAGTCCCATGGAGTAGCTTTGGGTAGACTCCTAGGTGTACTTTTGTTGTGTAAGAGCAAAGTACATGGCAGCAAGCTAAAATTTCGAAACATTGATTTCATGACCTGCCCTTTCCCAAATTTCATTGTGGCATCAGCAGTGCTACATTTGTGATGTCATAACTTTATGCTGGTTGTGAAATTACACAGAGTAACTCTAGGTGGTGTTTAAATTTCATCTTTTGGTTGTATACTATCTCACACAAGTAAAATAGGACAGTTGTTGATCTCTTTTAACCAGGTAAATTCTCTCTGAAGTACTTTGCTGAACACCTGTTCCACATGCAGTAAATAAATCACAAGAGAGAGGAGAATGATATAATTTTATTCTTTTATTAAAATCCTAAATCAGTTTCTAATGAGCCAGACATTAAATCTACATTTATCTTACTATGCTAAATAGTGCAAGTTTTTCTCTGGTCTTCTTAAAATTGTCAGTTGATCTATAGTTGACAGTGGCAAGCCACTGTATCAGATCAAATGACAGGCATAAATAGAGTTTTAACTGGAAAATTTCCTACTGATTTTCTTTCCCCTCCTTCATCCAAGTTTTCAAACAATGCTATGTAATTGACATTTCCCAGCTGACTGGACAATAAATAACCTGTTCAGCTGATGCAAGGGAAAAGAGAGATGTGAGAAAAGATGCCTCTTGTGTTTATTCTAAAGTGATGCTCTAAGGAGTTAAGCAAACTTAGAAATTCAGATCTCACCAACATCTGGTTTGTATCAACAGAAACCAAAAGCTTATAACAGTCTGGCTGGATCATTATTCTGTGTCTGTGAGCCTGTATGTCTTAACTTCTTCTGACTTTACCTGAGAGAGTACTGGACTGGAAGCTGCTCAAGAAACAGGAAATTTCTTCAAATACACAACCAGCACTAGGTGTATTCTTCATCTGCTTAGCCTCCACGTCCCATTCAGTGTCAGTTGTGTGAATAGTACAACCTCTTATGGTCAGCCAGGTCACCTAATGTAGGCACCTCCATCTTCCACTAAGAAAATAGCAGACTTCTGAGAAATACTGGGTGCTAGTCTGTACTCAAATGGCTTGTCTGCATAACTTTCTTCTGAGGACAGGTACCTCATGGGAGAGGAGAGCAGAGGAACGGTCCTTTCACATAGCAGTCAGTGTTCTCACAGGCAGTGGGATGCCTTGGATGCTGGGTCCACTCAGCTTGACAAGGACCAAACTTATCTTTTCATCTCACAGAAAGAACTGAGCTGCAAGGCCATACTGTATCCCACTTGAGATACAGTACATGAGACTATCCCTTCTGCTAAAGGCGAACCACAAGTAACAGCAGCAAGAGATGTGTGACTTGAGTTGAATATTTAGTTCACAGTAGACTGTGAAGAGGAGGTTAGGCCCTGCTCCTTGGGAGGGTATGAGTTTCACTTCAGTTTGTCACTGCAATAGTTGTGGGTTAAAGAAAATGCAGAGCAGACCTGGGAAGATGGGCTAGGTCTTTGTCTCAGCCTCCAAAAGGAGTGCCCTGACCACTTGCTTGCAATGATGTTCCTTGCTGCCTTTCCTCTGTGTCTGTAGCTCTTGCATGCCCAGCTGCACTGTGGCTCAGTTTCGAGTGAGACAAGGAAGAATGCTCTCCTTCACCAGCATACCCCATGATGTGGTGGTTAGAACACTTTTTAGAGAATGAGTGGAATTAATCCCTCTTAGACTGATCAGTCCCTTTTGCTTTTGGCTTGAACCCTTTGCTATCCAGAGGCAGATACCAACACTGCTTCTGACTGCCTTTAATTCTTCATGCTTCTCCTAAAGACTTGTGCAGTGTCCAGGTGCAGTAGTCATGCACTGAAATGATCCTGCAGCAGTTTTGTGTGTCTATCTCTTCACAGCATGGCCTTAAAGACATAGAGGGAAAGACATAAAAAAAATGCCAAAGAACATTTAAGAAAGGAACAAATGAATCTGAGTTAAATAGTGGAAAGAGGATTGGATTAATATTTGTGCAAATCTGTTTGTGCCTGCAGGTAAGATTTGAAGAACAGGTTGCCACCTTGATCATCTGCAGAATTTAACAGACAGTGCTGCTCAGGATGTCATCCTGAAGTGCTCTCCAGTCCTTGGGAGCAGCTGTCAGTGTTCCCTCAGGAACTCACACAAGTTCTTTCTGGTTTAAAAAGAGGTAGGACATACTTTGGAGACCTATTTCTGTATGCCAGCACCTTCACATGACTACACATCTGGTTTCTGATTTCCATTTCTTCCATTGCATTCTCCTTGTTTGAATACTGGCAGGACTTTTCTTCACAACCTTCTTGCTTTTCTTTCCTTGGAAACAAAAATTACAAGTGACCTGTGAATCTTCTGGATCCTTATATCAATAAAAAACATGGCTAAATCTGATCCTAAATCCATTATGTATAATATGCTTCCAAAGTTCCTGTGCAACTGGTCAGTTAAAATAAGTGCTAATGCACAATCTGAAAGTTTTTAACATCTTCTGTCTCAATGTTTGCAAAGTTAATACTATAGTTTAGCCAAATAAAATAATTTTCTTATGTTATAATGTGTTTTAATTTCTTTCTGTCTTTGCAGAAATGTTTATGGAGTAATGAGCTAAAGGTATCCTTATTAAATTAAACATCTTTGTACCCAGATATCTTTTACAGCTAATAGCATTTCAAAGCTGCTTTCAGTTTTTCCCTCCTTCCAATGTGGAGTATTCTTAAGATGCAATGATCTGCTGGTAGCTGAAGAGACACATGTGGATATGCTTCTATGTTCTTGTGTCTTTTTTCCTCTTTTTTCCTCTTTTTTTTTTTTTTTTTTTAAATCACTGTACTATTTCTTCTCCTTGTTGCCAGCTGCTTTACTTCTCATTTTTGTCTGCACTACTTTTATAAAGATAGACAGAACTATAGGATCACAGAGTAGTTTGGGTTGGAAGTGACCTATAAAGGTCGTCTAGTTCCAACCCTACTTCCATGGGCAGGGACATCTTCCTCTAGACCAAGTTGTTCAAATCATCACCAACTTGTTCTTGAATGTTTCCAAGCATGGGGCATCTACCACCGCTCTGGACAACCTGTTCCAGTGTTGCACCACATTCACTAAAAAAAAATTCATCCTTACATCCAATCTGAACTGACTCTTGTTTAGTTTAAACTCATTACCACTTGTCTTATTGCTACTCCTGCAATGCAGTACTGTGCTGTTGTATATGTTGTATATGTAAATGTGATGGACTTGTTGACTTGTAAACTCCAGCAATTTGGCTTCTAATATCAGAAAGATGTGATCATTAAAAGCAAAACAGGATTTTTCAAAGCTTTTGAGACCTCTTTGCAGAGCCTCGAAGTAAGTTGATAGAAAGCAGGAAACAACTATTTCCTACCATACATTTCTTCCAATTTCCAAAACATATATAATTATGGTCAATCCTGTTTAAATTATGCTCTGGAAAAAATATTTAAATAGTAGAAGATTCCGTCACATTAGGAAAAGCTTATAGTTGCATGAGAGAGGATGCTGTGTCTGTGCTTAGAAACGTGGTTGAAGTCCACACTGACTTTGCCAAAAGGGTAAGAAATCTGTGCTATCCCTGCTAGGTGGTATTTGCTAGGTGGTATCCAGTCAGGGGCTTATTTACTGGGGAAGCTGGAGGAGTAAAGAAGTAGAGGAGTAACAGTGGCTAAGCTAAAATATTTAGAATGGTGAAAGCAGATAACCAGCCTCTCTAGCACCTCTGTGATATAAGGAAGGGCCCATTTCACACTTGTTTGACTAGATAAATCCATGGGATTGTTCCCCTTGCTGTCCTTCAAAATATTTTTAGAACTGTGAATAGAAAATCATGTCTTTCAACTGTTTCTGTTTTTTACTTCTTTATGAAATGTTTGGCAATTTCCCCACTCATTCTCTTCTAAAGGAACAGGAATTTCTGAACCCTTCTCTCCTGTTAGCATTAAGGGGATGAAAAGCCTAGATGGTAGCATTTTCTTTAGTCAGTTTACATCAAGTTGATGATGGAAATAGTCTTGTTCTGGCTATATTTAAACAAAGAACTGTAGAAATTATTACTTCAGGTTTTTGGGGTTTTTTTCAGACCTACATATTAAGTAGATGTGGCAGAGCAGTAGAGAGAAGACTCTCAGTTGGACTCAAAATAATTACACTGATTATGTGGACGATTATTATTAGATTTATTGTTAATGCAATATTTAAATAAATATTTCCAATGCAGTACATAATTATAAGCAGGTCTAAAGGGTTATAATACAAGCAGGCTTGGCTAGAAATGTATAGGTGTACAGCTTTTGGCTTTGGGCACTCGGGACAGGGAGGGAAAGAAAGGGAGAAGATGAGTGTGTGTGTGTTGAGGATGCATGTAAAGACTCACTATTTTTTGTTGTGGCCATAGCAGAGAATAAGGAGTAAACTAGTTTCAAAGACAAACCATTACCTGAGTCCCAACAATAGGTTCCTAGGACACTCACATTTTCAAAGATAAATTGAAATCTTTATTTTCTTTCTGACAGGGTTTGGGATTCTCAGTCTCAAGAGTGCAAAGCATTGTCTGACTTTACTGGGGCTTCAGATCTTCACCTGCTTACATATAAACTGTCTGAGTGAAGGAAAATGGCTAGGGGTGGATAAGAATTGAGGCATGGGAATACTTAAATGTTCCTTGTTCTCTCCAGGCAGCGATGAGCATGCTGAAGAAAACCCATACTAGCTGTTTGTTGGCTCTTCTACTCCCAGGCTTTTGCAGCATTTGGAGACGTTTTATTTATCCATTCACAGGTTGTACCCATGGTACTCCAGGTGCAGCCAGTGGCAGTCAGAGATTATGATGACTGATGACATTTGATGACTATGGGATGTTTGGGTGAAATGATTTGCTCTCAATCTAAATAACTCTTTCAGAGCAGGGTCTTTGGAATAGCAAGGGAGTTTGTGGTACTGCTCAGCCTGCTGCATGTGAGGTGTTTTGATGGGGTCTCACCTGTGGAAAACCGGCGCCATTTCTGCCACACTGGTGGAGAGATCAGGCTTTTGTTCAGTTGCCTTTAAGTTCTTGGATAAAACTCATTGATTTTGGCTAATAATATACTTAAGCAGAGGCTGGCTCTTTGTGCTGGGTTGGATTGGTGCTATAAGGAGCACTAAATGATTTGTATTCCTTCTCTTCCTCCTTTTTTAAAGTGGTCAATATTTTATTTTTAGAAAGAGCACAAAGGAAGCAATGTTGAGAGGCAAAAGGAAACTGGTCCCAGTGCTGAAACCTTGGTTTGAGTTGTGGGTATAATGATGAGATGAATTGCCTTTCCTAGGTCTGTAGATTAATGATTAATTTACCAGGAAATGTGCTGCTATTATAAATGTGGGGCCTAATTTGTTGCTTGGGAGTTGCCTGGGTGGGGAAGGAAAGTGGGATCCAGCCTTTATTTTTATGCCTTTTCTTAGACTTGGGAATGTACATGTTCAAAAAACATCTGTCTCGCTCCTTCTGCACAGTCTGCTCATCACTGCCTTTTGCAGAAGTAGACCAAACACTCTTGGCACAGGGGAGCCCAGACTGCACACTTACTGTGCCCTGTCAGGCAGTAGCTACATTTTAGAAGGAAACCGCAGTACAAAAGTGGGATCTCAGGTTCCATGCAGTGTATGCAAAGCAGTTTCATTTAAAATGTCACGTTTACCTTGGCAGAGCCACTCTTTAGTAGGGATTAAGGCTGCAGAAACCACTGAATCATATTCTCTGTTTCTATATGTGTGCCAGGTCACAAACATAAATTGTAATGTTGGCCCTCATCCGTCATCACATAATGCTCTGGCATACTTTTTCATTCCCTGAATATGAGTGGAATGAGAAGGTTACTTGGAAAGTCATCTGTCTGAGAAGCTGTCCTGTTATAATTAGAGGGCAATCTTGAATTTCATCTCTGGAAGATTATGAAGTGAAGAGGTGGGGGAGAGGGATGTATATTGTAAGTTACCAGGGCCTCTGGTAAGCCAATCTGACCATGACTCGAAGGGCCCAAGCAAAAAAAAGTTGGGGAATCAGACAACGCTATTTTTTTAAACAAAAAGGTATAAAAATGACCTCAAGCTGCCAAATCTGGATCTAGATATAAGTCTAAATTTCAAGCAATTCTAAGCTTCAGGGATATTTAGAGGTGGCCCTTTAGTTTGGCTCGCATCTGGTACCAAAGTTTCACTTTTCTGTCTAAAAGCTTCTTAGACACCAGAGTGAATGAAAGGCAGCTCAACGTGGAGCCACAGAATAAGGGAAAATAGCAGACAACTGGATGGGGGTTGTAGCTGTCAATTAATCACATAAAGTTAGCAATGATGACCTTGCAAGTTATCTGCAGTTATTTCCTTCCTCTTCACATCTGTATTACAAGCTAAGGGCTGTTGTCTTTAGCCCTGCTTCTGCACTTGCATGTTTTGTAGAGTCTGGTCTGGCCATATTTTTCAGAGACCTGCAACAGCCAACTTAAACCACCCTGGTGCTGTAGTAAGGCAAGGAGGACCTTTTTTCATACATTTATGTTTCTTTCAAATATGTGGAGGACATTATCCTTTCAACAGCTTTCTGACAGACTGCTAAAAGAAACATCAGGCCTTTGTGATAAATATGTTCTTTCTCTCTCTTTCCCTAGTCAGGACATATGTTACTATTTTTCACCGGTTGTGGTGTGGAATATTAGATGCTCTGAGAGGAAAATAAATGCTTAAGGCTTCCTTCCTCTGGCACTTCATTAATGCCAAGAAGGAGGCTGGGTAGTGTTGCTTTAATTATCAGACTTCTGCTAAAATAAGTGGTTGGAGCTACCTGATTGCAGTTTTACCCAGCAAAAGAAACACAAAAATTACTTCCTAGAACTGAACATTGTCTTTTGCAAGAGAAATGCTTATAATATATTTGGCTACACGTGTCATGCTTCACAATTTTATTCTTGACTTCTGCTGGGGACTGACTTAGGCCTTGAAATTAGGATTGTGTTTCCTGTATGAACTACTATAACTTCCTGGTGATTTGGCATGACTAAAATTTTTCTTTTGCCTCCTGTCTACACCTCTGCGTTGTGTAGACTTTTGTTCTACAGATTTATTTAGGTATTTTTTGTGAGATGACAAATTCAAATATTTTTTATGGTGCTCTTAATTTTTCATTTCTTGCCCAGTTCTACCTGAACTGCTTTCCCTTTGTGTTTGCTATCAGTCTTTGTTCATATGAGGAAATGCTGAATATCAGTGTTTGGTCACTGACAGGGGAGTAGTGGTCTGAGTGAATATTATGTTTCATCTCAGATAATACCCACAGAATTTCACAGGTGTCTGGTGATGTGTAGGTGAGCATGACTTGGCTGCATGGCAGGAATTTCTTTACCCATTGCCATGGGGGATACTGTCAGTGTGCATACAAAGGCATTGCTTCATGTGTTGAGTATACATTTCTCTATAAGGTACTTCTATAGCACATTGTTCCATGAGAGAACTTTTTCCTGAACCCTGGCACTGATGCCTGGGTTGCTTCCTGAAGTATGAAGCTCTCTGTTTCCTCTCTTTTTAAACTCTTACTATCATTATTGCTGATTTTTTAATGTATGTAATTCTGGTTTGAGTTCCCATGAGCTCTTCCCCAACATTGTTCCAGCTTGTTCTGCAAGTATGTATTAGGCAGCAAACTACAAAAGAACTGTTGCTAAATGGAGAGTATTTTGAACAAAAGAAGAAAACTGTAATTATTCCAATGAGGATTTGAGCAAGCCATCAGAATTAACAGTGCTGCTTTTCCAAATGTGCCACTGTTTTGATTAGCTTATGTGCTTATACAATCCCTGCCGTGGCAGTGACCGTAACTGAATGCCTGTAACCGCAGGCAGAAAGCTATTAGGGCCCATCCACAAAAAAGCAGCTATTTCAGTTTTCTTCTCATCAAAAGCCTACAGTGCCGAAGTGATGCCAGCTAAGTGTTTGTTTCCGTGAGATTTTTATCTCTTTATACTAATCAAAAGACTTTTTTTTTTTTTTCAGAATGGTTTAACTTGATATATTAATGTTTATAAAAAGTGTGTTCTTCAACACATTCTTTGGACAGTGTCAGAAAACAACCCTTGAAGCAGAAAAAACAACCCTAAATTTGCTGGCCACTTGAGGGAGGTGGTGTGTTGTCTGGATGGTGGAATTGAAACCAGTATTGTGACTAGCTTGCAGTAGAAATAGCAATGTTTTAAGTCTATTGTAGGCAAAAGGGAATACTGGACTTCAGCAGTGGCTGCTTTTCCTCACAAAGCCATTCCCCATGCAATCTATGATAATTACTTTGTGACTATCCCTGCTTTCCAAAGGGCATACTGTTTACAGAATAAAGAAAAATTAAGTCAGATCAAATAAGTGTCTTTGTTCTCACCAGAAACAAATCAGAAAAAGCTGGCAGCAGAAAATGTGAGATTTCAATAGCTGTTCAATGTATTTTTCAGAATAAGGATGTTTACTGACTGGCCTGAACTCAAGTAAAATTATGAATGCAGAAGTTCTTCATTCCCCTGAATGAGTTATGTGCAACACTTGGAGACCCGACCTTTTATCCCTTCCTCTGTCTCCCCTTCCATCCCACGGATGTTTGGCCTGGCGGTGCTGTAGAATTGTTGAGGTAAACACAATACAAATGTGACATGACATTTTCCTATCAGAAAGGCTTGGAGGTGAGCCCAGAGTTCTGCAGAAATTAGGAACAGAAACATTTCAGAACTACTGTCTGATGTGGGGTTTGGGCCTAACTCCTCAAATGAAAATGAAAAAACCCAAAAGAGCTAAGCAAAATGAGCAGCCCAGTGCCCTTCAGGGCACTGCATACAGCAGAGCAGCAGAGTATGGAGGAATGGCAGAAGCCCTGCTCATTTTGCATGTCCTCACCAACAGTGGCTAGCACAATGTCTTCCAAAGAAGGTATTCCAAAGTCTAAAGTAAAAATCATCCTAGAAAATAGAGCTTGAGTGGATTGAGAAGTGAAGACACCAGAACTGGCTAAAGCAGAGCAGCAGGTGTTATTTTCTGAGAAGAACAGAAGCTGCTGCATGTCTTTTCTTGTGTTTATAAGTCCTAGCTTAGTGTTTGGCCTGTCCAGAACAAGATGACGTGGCTGATTTATACTCAGTCAGCAGTGCTTTATAATCCCAGGATCCTCTTCTGTCCTTATCCACCCAACCAGTTGTTCCCCATCGAGCATCTGAGAAGCTGATTCCTCCTGGCCAAATGCAGAACTTTGTGTTCTTCCTTCTTGAATACCATCCTGTTTTTTTTCATGCAACTGTAGTTTTCAGGATCATTTTGGGCTTTTCAGCACGTCTGAAGCTCCACCCTTCCTATTGTCTGCAGATTTAATAAGGACTTACTGTTTTCCATCACCTAGACTGTTCATGAAAATACACTCACTGAAGGAGTTAACCCTGGTTAATGGGGACTGGCCTAAATCTAAAACACATCCAATTGTTCTCATAAAGCTTTATGACTGCCTACTGTAACTCAAGATATTCAGCATTTAATGTAAGCATTACAATTAGCTGAACTTTCTGAAATATATAGCATGATCTCTTCAAGAAAAAGAGTGTTGCAAACGAGGGTGAAGACCAAGTAAGTCCCTCTAACTGTACATCCTGTTTTCTAATAAGGTGAACTGTCCCTTGACAGATCATCAGGCTTCCTACCTAAAATATGCTACATTTAGAAATCTGTGCTCAGTAGTTTGAGCTCTGTGGAAGGTTTCTGTCTCTTTCTGTATATCTGCCACTACTCTAGCCTCAAAAAGAGCTTGAACCTCAAAATAAAAATAACTGCATGAGTTTTCATACGATTAAGAAGCTGAAGTTGGCTGGGAAGCAAGGGCTCCGAGTGACAATTTTGAACAAACAATGTTCAGCCTCTGTATTAATAACAATACGCTGACGAGGTGTCAGAAACAATATCCTGTAGCTAAGTAAGTTACAATAGTCTTCTTTTCCTCACCAACAAAATAGATTTTATCCTACACACTTATATCATATTAACTGTTAATTTTGACAAAATCTCTGCCGTCCTACATTGGAGCTGGAAGTATTTTAAGAAGCCACAAAGCATCCCATTTATTATCCTCTTTTGCTTTTTTTCCCTGCATCCTGTCTACTTGACTGATGATTTCTTCCATGTGAACTCTTCTACCAGGGGCTTGTAGAAATCAATTTTCCATGTTAATCCAACTGCTATGACTGTTTTGAGTTCCCAAAATGCAATTCTGAAAGTATTGAGAAGGACGTGTTATTTTCATATGAAGGAGACAATAGTAAGTTAGATGACTGGCAATTAAAAAAAACAACCAACCAAAACAAACCAAACCAAAATGTTTGATGATCTTCATACAAAAAACCCCAATAAAACAGGAGCTAATATGACTTAAAATATGCACTATATATGACTTTTCAGTTTTTATCAAGAATTATGAAAAAGTTAAAAGAGATGAAATACAATTAAGTAGCTTGTAAAGGACAACTGCACATGCAGTATTTCCCAATGCACTGGGTTTTTTAGGATTCAGTTCTGATTTGTCAAATACAACACTTACTAATCCTTAATTACCGTGCTTCTTTACTTTTGTAGTATCTCCAAGTGAACACTGCTTTCATTGCTGCTGAATTTATCTCTTAGGGATTTCTTGGGATTTGGTTTAGAAAACCTGAGTATCTGACCACACTAACTACTTCAGAAACAACTACCTTTTACCACTCCTAGTAGGTCTAGTGCTTAAATAATGCATCCCTTTTAACTTTATGTTAAAAGATGTTTTTTCTTTTAGAAGTCCTTTGGTGGATATTAATAGGGAACTGATTAAAATGTTTAGAACACATTTTTTTTAGTGACATTATTTTTTTATTGCATGAAACACAGGATGATATCAGAAGGTTGCACCTATGGAAGGTGATGGCTTTAGACGTCTTAGATCTTAACTAGAAAAAAACAGCAGCAAAAACACCTTAGTCAAGGAATTCTGTTGTTGTAAATATGTCTGGGAGTGTATTTTATTATCCCCTCTTTTGATTAGCTTGTTCCTTTATTATTCATTTCTGGTGATTAAAACAGAAGTTATATTCACATCTACCCAAGCTAGTAGAGGGAAAACAGACACAGCAAAAGACTTCCGCTACGAGCCCCAGTGTGGGGAAATTGGTTATGCTAAACGCAGGCAGGAGCACAAGCTGTTAAAATGCACTGCAGTGCACACTCTGTTTTCAGGACTGATTGATGACATTTCCATATATAGTTAGGAGTAAGGCATTGCTTTTGAAAATAGAATTAAAACTTTCCCTTTTTAGGAGCAAGCACCACTTTGGCAACACAACCATCCCGAAGTACATTAGTTCTTTTGGTCAAAACATTAACAGGGTACTTTGTTAACAAAATGTTCAGGTCATGATGAGTTCAAAGCATGAACTGTGAGGCTTTTTATGAGCTAAATGTTTCCAAATAGCACTCTAAGTTGAAAGTGCTGAAATTAAAGCTTTTCTCCTGTAAACAGGGTGTTGCTGAGCTGAATATATGTTGTTTTTTTCAATTACTCAGCATAAGGTGAGGGGTCTGCAACAACATATGGCTGTTGAGCAAAGACAGATGCCAACAGAAACATCTGGATGGTAGGAATACTTCAAGGAAAATATAGAGATGCATTCGCATTGCCTCTTTATATCCCTCTTTCCAACTTGGCAAAAATTGCCTGTTTTCCAAAATGAAAAGTTTAAGCAACAACTTACTGTCTCATGTAGACATGAATCTGATATTCTGACCCAGTTAGCAAAATAATGACTTTCCCCCTTGTACTTCTCGATTCAGGTCTAGATTTGCAAATGCCCATGGACATACATTCCCAGCAGGAAGGGCTATTGGTAGGTGGAAGATCACCAGCTGAGCTGAAGGTGGGTAGTACTGGCTACCCCATGACATTCCCATAAAACATGATTTTTAATATTGTTTTAATGTGGAAATTATTTCACTTTGTTGCCAATTATTTAGTGACATATTTTGCAGTATGGAGAAGGTAGATCATAATTAAAATTTAAAGGACCATTGTAGGTTGGAGAGATGGGCAGAGAAGGACTGTCTGAAATTCAGCAAAGATAAATGCAGGGTCCAGCACCAGGAGAGGAATAACCCCAGACACCTGTACAGGCTGGGGACCAAGCTGCAGGAAAGCAGCTCTGTGGAGAAGAACTTTGGGCTCCTGCTAGAAAACAAGCTGTCCATGGGCCAGCACTGTTCCCACGTGGCCAAGAAGGCCAATACTATCCTGGGGTGGATTAAGCAGAGCATCCCCAGCAGGTCAGGGGAGGTGATTCTCCCCCTCTACTCAGCCGTGGTGAGGCACATCTGGAGTGCTGTGTGCAGTTCTGGCTTCCTCTGCACCAGAGAGACACGGAGCTCCTGGAGCAGGTCCAGTGGAGGGCTACAAAGGTGATTAAGGGACTGGAGCATCTCTCTTATGGGAAAAGGCTGAGGCATCTGGGCCTATTCAGGCTCAGGAAGAGCTGACCCCTATCAACAACTACAAGTGTCTCAAGGGAGGGTGTTAAGAAGATGGAGCAAGGCTCTTCTTGGTGCTGCCAAGCGCTAGGAAAGAGAAAATGGGCAGAAACTCATGCACATGAAGTTCCTCTTGGATATGAGGAAGAACTTCACTGAGCAATGACTGAGCACAAGATGCCCATGGGTTGCCTGTGCTCACTCCCTCACAGGAGATATTCAAGAACTATCTGGATGTAATTCTGTGCTATGAGCTTTAGGATGACCCTGACTGAGCTGGAGCTTGGACCGGATGATTCACTGTGGTTCCTTCCAACCTGACACACTCTGACATTCTGTGAAAATTTAAGTAGTATCTGCAGGAGCACAACATAGTCCTTATATAACTAAGTCCACTGATTACTCCTCATAAGAACGCAAAGTAGCAGCAACAGTGCAAGGTACCATTGTGAGATAATTTTGAAAATATGGCTGAAAACATCTGTATTTTTAATAGAGAGAAATAGAAATAAATGCAACATCCTAAGCTCTGCAGGCCGTGCTATCATCTATTCCAGAGATTTCCAAAATTGCATGAGAATCTGAGCAAACTTTAGCTACCCAAAAACATTCCAGGTTTTGTTTTGTTGTGTGAAATGACTCAAACCATGGGTAATGCTTACCCAAATGTTTTTATGCACATTTTTCTACAACCTTGAATGAAGCATGACAGTGTTATTTCTGAATATGCCAGAACTTGCATCCTGAAATGCTATATTATTATATAATAATTTGCTTTGTACACAGAAGAAAACTGGGAGGAAAACTGTTGAAATAAATCTCATTGAACTAGAACTGAGATGTAGGTTTTGCCTGTCAGGCCATCAGGGGCTTCAAAGCAGAAGTTACGAGAGAATTCAGCCTCATGGTCTTAATAGACAGGATCACAGGTTTGGAGATTATGATGGGTTTTGTCAAAGATGGTGAAGACGAAGATTGCATGATATATAATTTGTGCAAGACAATGCTTTGAAGAATAAAATATGAAGTGGCAGTGCAGAGAGGAGAAGAGTTTTTAAAATTACATGCACTTTATGACATAATCTAGAGAGTTCTGTACCTAGTGTTTATTCTGCATTTAATCCACTATGGTCTAAGAATATAATGTTGGTAATATAAAAATCTGTTCTTGTCACTCAAATGCAGTAACACTGCATAAATGAGCTGAAAATAAACGTTTTCCACAGATTATTTGTCATTTCCTAAATTAAAAGTAGTATATAGAATTGAAAACTACATTAAACCAAGGTAGTGTCAAATACAAATTTCAGTTTATTGCAAAAACTGTAACAGCAGTTCAAACAACCCAAAATTAGATCTAACTTTAGTAAAAGTATAATTCCACCCTGTCATAATTCCTATATACAAAATTATGTATTTCATGGTGAACCTCATTTAATTTGAAAAAAGAAGATTGTGAGATGGCATTCTAATTAAAAAAAAAAAAAAAAGCCTAGGCAAAAGGGGGGATCTGACAAATCATTGGCAGAACCATGCACAATGGAAGTGCCATCACAGATGGGAGGTTATTTTTTGAGGTCTCAATTTTTAACTACTACTTCAAGTACACTATTTTGAGAAATTTACAAAGGCAATAGGGAAGAACTGCATTTGGAATATACACCTGAATATAGCCAGGGGCACATCCCTTTAGCTCAGATGGGTACAGCTCCTCTCACAAGAGACATAGCTGTAGCTATATATTTTAATCTATCTGTCTATCTATCTATCTATCTATCTATCTATCTATCTATCTATCTATCTATCTATCCATCTCCATGCTGACACATCCAAGAAACCAGTGGATGTGGCAGCTGGATATATGGGTCATGGCCTACCCACCATAGAAACACTGAGGAGAATTCCTGTATCAATAAAATTTACAGTTGCCAGATGCAGGTGTCTCCTCTATCACTTAGTGCAGAGTGTGAAATGTGAGTGATTGTCAACCTGTGTTAATATGGTGAACCAGAGGGGTACAATTATATGGATACAATGGACCACTCTTTATGCAGAAGGAATGCTCAACACAGTTTTGGGATCTCAGGCATTGATTTCTGATAGTCCAATTCTGGGTGAAAATCCTTGTATTGCAGTTTGGGGCAGCAGAATAGCTACTGAACATCATGCCAGCTAAGGACAGGTTGTGTAACCTGTGCTCACAAATTGGGTCCTGAAAATTTGAGTCCAAAAATACAAGATTAAGTGAAGAGAAATAATGTAGTGAGATAACCTTAGCAATAACTACTGATGAAAGATGTATGAACCGGATAAAAAATGTACTGGAGCAGTTGAGCAAAAAGTTCCTACTGCAATTCAAAAGGAATGTCAAAACTGTGTGTTACAATCAATAATACATACCTTCAAATTAATGAATCTTAAAAACCTTTTTAAGAGGTTTTTAAGTACAGGTCTAAACTAATGAATTTACCATGCTTATCCCATGACCTATTATCCCAGTTGCTCCAAAGCAGTTCAGAAAGAAACAGATGGAGTCTTTTCCTTCTCAGACATTGGCCACAGAACACACATTCATCCTGTTTATGGAGTCTCACTACATCGTTTTCACAGTAATTTGTGTAGGAAAATCATTTTCACTGTAAAGGAGAGATTTGCAGAACCTGTGACTTTTCTTGAGGGCTGATAGACCACGACTAGAAATGCCATCAAATGACTTTAGTTAATAACAATATTTGATACTTGGTTTCCCAAGAGTTGCAAGGACTTGAGAAGAAGAAAACTTGATATGAAGAAACCAAGGTGCCCAGAACAGAGCAGACTTGCATAACTTCATATACCAAGTCCGTGACAGGCAGAGGAACAGAAATATAACCTTCTTGGATGCTGTGGCTCTTGTTCTACACAATCAACAACTGAGAAACTGGGCAAAAAACAATGAAATCAAATTATTTCTTCTTTATTTCTCTAACGAGAGCCATCAATGAACAGACCCAATGCTCTGCAGGCCCGTGCCAGCTCTCTGCCAGCCTTTGCAAAGGCAGAGTATTTTCTCTTCAAAACCTTTTCTTGCAAAGCACAGATTGTGGCTGTCAACATCTCCATCTATGGCATATCGAATATGAATTTTCAGCACATAAGGACTTCATTATGCACCACAGGCTTTGGCTTTCCCCTCCTTCCGCCCTTGCCTTCCTCAGAGGTAGCTGAAGTTCAGACTAGATCTGTCACTGTCAGGATCACCTGGACCGGAAAAGCAGAGGCAGGATTTCAACACACTCACTCCCTTGTTCACCACCCCTGCGTGCCTGCTGCCCACCAGTGGGACAGGGCTTCACCACCTATAGCAGTGACTCAGCTCCCTCCTCCAGCTCCATCAAGGGTATGGCCAGTAAGGGTCAAGAGGAAACAGAACAAAGAGGAGACACCCTACTCTGACAAAAGGGCCTCTCACAATGAAGGGATCCTCTTTCAGAGCAGATGGAAAAAAACAAACTAAAGGAGTTTCCTTATCAGTCAGCTCAGTCTGGAGGGATGGAGAATGAAAGCAACATTGTGAAGTCAATGAAACAACATTGTGAGGCAGGAGGTAGAGCTCATGGGGACATTTCTAGCACAGCTTGCACTCTCTCCTCATGTGACATTGCTAGGAGGTGCCCTGAGGTACCAGATGATAGATGGTGTCTGCCTGACTGCAGCTTTGATTGGCAGCAGCAGTGGGCAGAGGTGTGAACAGCTCTCAGAAGACAGGTGCAGCTTGCCCCTCACTGCCTCACCAAGCTGTACATCTGATTTCCAGATCATCATCCTGTGTGTGGAGCTTGGTCTCCCCAGTTCTCATCTTAGAAACAGACAACCTATTTCTGCTCCTTTTCCCCATTCCCTGTGCATTTGGGTTTCTGTCAGAATTGAAGCAAGTCTTCCTAGCAGAAATATCCAAACCTGTCTCCAAGCAGCGGACTGGAACGCTGCATTCCTCTATGTGCTGGGATTTTCCTTTTCTTTCCATGAGCTAACAGCTAAATCCCACAGCAAGGCATGAATAAACAAAAACTAGGAAGGATTAGGATGTACTATTTAGCGAATCATGACTAACACAGCCCTGTCTTGCTTCCTCTGAAAGCATGCCACAAAAGTTCAACAAATATTATTGTGAAATGAACCACAAAGTCTTTACACACTTTATAAATGGCATCTTCACCCATTTTCTCTGGCAAAAACCAAATGGATTTAGTTTCTAGTTGATGGGAAAATCTCTAAATTTAAAACACTTGATAATTGACAGAAGACTGGAGTTTTTCAATTCTTTTCCTCCCTCCTACACCCTTCCTGTATGGCAAATATAATTTAGCAGAAGATTCCAAAAGTCAGAGGGTTTTAATCAAGATGAGAGGCTACTTGCTTTGCCTTTTGCTAAGAAAACACTCAGCAATAACTCCTTATGTGAAGTGAAATGTTTTGAAATATCAGGACATGCACCTCTTGTGCACATAATTGCTATAGATGTCAGGGGAAATGAAGCATATATATAAAGAGGTGCTCTCTGGTGCACAAGAACATGAAAAGGAGAAATGCTTTCTTGTAATGTGGCCTGTAGTGTTATGAGTGCTGGTATATGAGTGCCTATATGTGTATGATGTTCTTCTTAAACATTGACATATGTAAAGTTTTTGAGGCATTGACCATCAGGAGGTTTGTTCTAAAAAATAATTATCTTAGTCACTAGCCTTAGGATAGATTAAAAGAACCATTTCCAAAAGAGTTCAGATAAAATGCTGGAAGATGAGGACAGGCTGCAGTTCTAAAATTGCTTATTGCAGTGTTGCTTGTAAATATTTGTCATAGTGCCTTTAAAAAACCCAAATCCCCTAGGCAATACAGATTGATCCTAACCCACATACATAAATCTAAATAAAGACAGAAGGAAAGAAAGAGCAATCATACCTGGTATTGCTGCAAATCTAATTCTTTTTAGTAATGTGATTGCTATTATTCCATTCCTCTGGCAGCTAGGGATAATTTCAAGCTCCATGAAAATCAATCCCAAGTTTTTAGCATTTTAGAAACTATGTCTGTGAGTGTCATGGTCCTTCAATATTGGGGAAAACACCTAGGAATTTTAGGCTTGTTCAGATATTGCCTACACTGCAGATGAGTATTTTTCTTTCACGCATGGGATCAATTCCTTTGTGCTAACAAGGATCCACCCACTCCCATTCCTTGTTCCCTGGCTTAGTATGTACCTCAAATCCTCACATGCGGTTCCTTGTGCCTGCAAGAATCAGACTTTGCAGAAGATAATCCTGAAGGATGGGGAGGGAAATGTGAGAAACTAGTGCTAAAAGTGGTGTAGAACAGAAGTTCTGGTTAAACCACTCATTCTTACTGGGGCTTTAACTCTTCCAAACGTCAGAGCCTTACTCCAGACTTTTGTTTCCTCTGGGTTTGGAGGAGAGTTGTTGCCCTTCCTTTCCACAAAAGGTACACAGTAACTACCTTCAAGGTCCATTTAACAGTAGCCCTTTTGCTACGCTAAGAAAAATTATTCCCTGTTCACAGCTCAAGAGAACCGGGGGACATTTTTTTGTTCTGATGACTCTGTTTTAAGTGAAAACACAATAAAAGACTGAAACAGATGGCAATTTATTTGTCTCTAAAGTTTGCATGTGTGTTCCATGACATTTTTATAAGACTTTAAAGATTCTTCTTTTTCTGTCATCAGTAATCTAAAATTGCTTTCTCCAGTAAAATGAATCTGCTTGACTCCCAGTGATGTTTCAGTCTCAGAAGATAGCTGTCCTTTCTTCATAGTTTTGCTGTGACAACAGTTTCTGTCTCTTATATTTTTTAAGACTTCTGCACTCTTTGATATTCCAGGGCTAGATCTACCTGCACGCAGCACTCAACATGGATTTATACAGTGGCTTTATGAAGCTTTCACCTTCCCCTCTATTTCTTGTGCTTGTAACACTGAGCACAGGCTGCTGGAAAGTTCTTTGCATAGTCACTTGTTTAAAGAAATATTTAATATTTGAGCTTGACTTTCACCAAGAAAAGCAGTTCTGAGTCTTCCTTTCTAAACCAAATCTTTCCATGTGGCTACTAAGTCAAGATTCCATAGTTTCCTCTACATAGAAGTGAGATTTGTTGATCTATACTTCCCCAAATCATTCCTGATGGCTTAAAAATGGTATCACATTTGTTGCTTTTTGTTTCTTTGAGGAAGAGATTGATTTTAAGTGACAGATTACACATAACATTTTCACATTGGCATGTGTGCTCTTACAGAAAACCTGTGTGAACACCATCTGGTCCTTCTGATTTCCTTCTTCTCATTTTATAAATTTTATTCAGAAATCTCTTCTGACACTGCAATTTAAAACAACCCATTATATTCAGCCCTCTATAAAGAAAAGCTGTGGGGGGAAACCTCTCTTACTAAGTAAAGATTTTATTAATTTTTCTTTAATGATCTTATCTTTCTGGAAAACTTCTTTTACAGATGAATCTGTTGACTCTACAGACTCTTTGCCACGCTTCTTGCTTTTGATGCATTTGAAACCTTGTTAAGTTTTTATTTCATTCCTTCCTCTATTTCATAAGAATTCCTCATGTTTTGAAAGTTCCCATGAAACTTTAGAACTTATGTTAAGTATGCAGCAAAACATTGCATTTATGACAAGAAAAGCTAAAAAAAAGCCATGACAAAAAAAATATGCGAATGCCTTCTCTTCAAACCTAACTCAGTAGATTTTTTTTAAACAGTGTTAGTAACATGAAAAGCATAATAACTCTACTGAGAAACTGCTAAAAATATTGATTCTTCACAAATAAAAAATAGTATTATTTATTCTCCTCTTGGCTAACAAAGCCAAGGGATTACAGATATCACTGTGTGTTTTGCTCCATAAACGAAAATGTTCCTTTCCATATGCACTGCATATTACATTAGTTTTGCAATTCATATAAGAGCTTTCTAGTTTGGCATTAGATCACATATGCACTCAGACACACAGGCAGAAAACTCGAATATAAATACACAGCTTTGCCCCTTTCCAAATGCAAATGCTGAAGGCTCTTCCAGCATCCATTGCAGCCAGTTCCAAAAGTAAGTGTTCTAGTTCATGGAGCTCAATTCATCATCAAGGAAAATACTGGAGACTGTCATGGATGAGTGCTGCTATGGGAAGCTAATATGACTTGGACAGGTGAGAAACTGGCTATTAGCATTTTGGTGAGAGAAGAAAGAAAATATACAGTTTTTGTTGTTCCACTGCAAGATCTTCCCCATTAAATCTGCTTTATCACGGATGTACCTCTAGACCAAAAAGATGAAGTGCCAGGAACTCTATTTGGAGGCCACATGCAGGCTCACAGAAGGAGCTGGATAACAGCAGCTATATACACAGACAGAGATTTATGAACCTCGCTTCTGGTTTTATTGATTTAGCAGGTTTAGAGCAACTCTGACAATGTTACTGGCTGGAGTTCACATTTCCATCTTGCTTTGCAGCCTATAACCAGAGCTAGACTTACAGATGAAGGAGATACCAGCCAGAAGATTAAATGGTAAACATAAATTTAAATATCAATCACTCATTGTAGAATGAGTTGCTCCCATAGGACTTAGGGATCAATTACAAAAGCAGATAAAAGCACAGATATGGGGTTGCCTATTTACTTCCTACACTTCCTCAGACCATGAAGCTAAAAACAGCACCATGCCTTACACCTCTGTGCCCTGCTCCAGCACTGTGGCTCCGCTCACAGCAAGTGTTGGTGTTACTTAGACACATTTTCTGCTATACCCACTATGGACATTCAGATTTGGTCCTTTTTACCCACACAACTACATTGCACAGATAATACACACACACACAAAAATCCCTGGCTACTCGAATTTTTCAATTATGGCTATACTGAAAAATAGCACCTGGATTTAATAAGGTTCAATGTGGAAATTATAGAATCTAAATATTCTATCAGTCCTACCTCCAGGTATCTCACTACAAAGTGAGCTTTCCTATCATATAAGGTTATTATCAGCTTTTGGCATAGAACTGGCTGTTCTTCTGGTAATATCAAAGACTGATGTAGGTAGGTCCACAAAGATGTCTCAGCCATAGTGTTTGGTGTTTAATTTCAGTTTTCCAAAAGCAGAAATGACATGTCTGAGATGTCTACATCCCACCAATCCCACTCCCTCTGCTACTGCCATCATTCTCCATTTCCTTCTTTTGCTCCGAACAGCCATAAATGAAACAATCCCTTCCTGGTTCAACACAGACCTTTTCCTACCCTGGCCTTTTATATCTTATCCATCTAATCCCTCTCTGAGACAGATGTGGGAACAGAGCATTCCTTCAGAATGCAGAACTGCAAAGAAAATCACAAGGTAAAGGAAAATTTTTCATATTATATTTCATCTCTGGAAAAACTTATTTTTGCATGACAATGGTCCAGTATTACTTTTGCATTCTGAGACAAATCAATTTGTGAAATAAAAAAAGTTATGATTTTTGTTTGTAGAAGCTAAAGTGTTAGGAAGGAAGTTGAAAACAAACACAAAAGAAGCCAGCTATTATTTAACCAGTTATCTATCTCAAGTTCTAAACATTTCCAGTAGTCTCCTTGTTGAAGATAAAGTGAGTCCTGAAATCCTATGTTTTCCCCAAGATTTTAATTTACCTATGCTCAACAAAAGAAAATGGATCTGAACTCTATTTACCAAGATGGTCCAGGTCTGTTTCAAAAGTCCTTTCTTTCCAATATTTATATCTATATTTCCAGTATTTATATATATTACCACTATTTGTGTTACTTAGAGATTGTGTAAATAATGATTTAAGGTTTTCTCCTGGATCATTGATAAAAACTGTTTACTTTACAGGGCCATGAACTGATTTCTGTGGCCAGGGACAGCTCTTGCTATTTCACTGCCGCAAATGAAATAAATTTTGCTATGCATTTCTGCATGTTCATAGGAATTCAGACCCTAATTTCAGGGGAAATTAGTTTTCTTACCTATGCTGTAATACAGTAATGAAGATGCAAATCAATTGAAAGGTCACTTTTATATTTAGAGTTGATCTAAGAAGAGCAATCTCTTCAAAATTTTAAACAATAATGAAAATGTAATGCACTATAGGAAGAAAGGGCTTAGGAGAAGGCAGTCTAATAGTCACTCCAAGAACTTAAACTCATGTCTGAAACTCAAAAGCCTCATTTCTACATTTATTTTAATGTGTAATAAACATGTTTCATTCTCCAAAACAAAATTACTTGACTGGGATCTTGGAGAAGAATGAATTTGATTAAAAAAACCTAAACTCCTTTATTAACTTTGTTAACTAAATGTATTTGTCCTGCAAAATTTTTAGCAATTATTTCAGAACAATGTACTCTGAAAAGATGAAGCCCACAGACATTTACATTGTGAAAGGGGTATGAACATATATAAATGCTGATCAATGATACAGTATTTCCTTTTTTTCCTTTCTATTATCCTATGTAGCTGTGTAGTCTGGCCCTGTAATACACCAGCTTTTCTAAGATATCTGAATCCTCAAGTCCTTTTCATTCCTTCCAGCTTTGGAATTTCAGTTGAAGTCTATTATCCAGTAATTAGTGCATTTAACTTGACCTGTATGCTTCCTATGCTGTAGTGCCTCAATCAAAAGGTTCCATGGTACAAAATCAAATATCTCACCATGGAAATTATTTTAACCCTATAAATTTCATCAAAAAAGTCTTTTGAGATAAGCTCATGGGAAAATGCTATGCAATAATAATTCCTTGCTAATTTTTCTTCATTTTTCTTAGGACTGAGGGTAGCTTGCCAGGCCTGCAGAGACCTCATCACCTTGTTTACCCTTTTGAGTAAGCCCATCAGATGGCACTGTTGTACATAATCTTGTAAATGCTCTCTCAGCCCATTTGAGCAAAATTTTAGCCCTGTAAGAAAAGGGTTTTGTTGATTCTTTTCTCTCCCAGATCTATGCTCCTAATGGGAACAATGCAGTCACTGCTATTTCTGTTGGACTGTCTGCCACAAAAAGTCTCTCACCAGATAGAGCTATCTGACCTTGAGAATTGGGCATAGGCATCTGAACAGTGGTCCTTGAAAGGAAAGAAATTCTTGGAGTGGTATACAGGTCTATTATAAACCTAGCTGCATTAAGACAGGATTGTGATACCATAGAAAACACTGGCAAGGTTGCAAAGCCATTTTAAGAAGGAAAGTAATTCTCCCTTTCCTCACTTCTTCCACTCTTACATGCCATGTCAATGGATCTCTGCCATACAGGTGGGTCAGTCTGCTCTTTCCAACCTCTGGGGATACAGCCTCTCTGGAACAAGGAGGGGGTCAGAGTCTTCATTCAAGAAGATCATGGAATATTAGTTGTAAGAATCATGGAAAGAAATAGCAAGATACAGCTCGGGAAAAAGTCTGATTTCCTCTATGTGCTTTCAGCCTTTCTCTTGTCTGCCTTAAACCAACTGGCATCACACATACGTTCATTTTGTATGTGTTCTTTATGCTTGCTTTGTTATTAGCAAAGAGGCATTAAAAGTTGATTTGAAAGTGCTGTGTTAGCCACTGAGGAACACATGTAGAGCCGTATCTCTGCCTATGCTGTTCAGAAATTTTATTACATTATAATCCAGCAGCAAGTTAGTAAACAACCAATATGACCAGAGCAGTCCTCCTACCTGCTAGCAATGTCTCCTTCTTAGACTGCCTGTTCTTAGTTTCTTCACCTCATGAAAGCAACCAGGCTTGAAATGTAACTAACAAAGATTCCAAATGTCCCACAAATTGAGTTCCTTTCCTAATACAGTATCACATTGTTATGATTACAATAGAACATTCTCTGTGGCAGATATGCAGCATCTCAAGAAAAATCCTAATCACGCAAGATGCTAAAATAAAACTGAGGAAATGATGTATGTGTATGCATGTGCACCGTGAGTATATAGATCATATTTTGCCTGAACACTGTATTTTAAAATCTCCATTATTTATTAATCCAATCAGAAGGTCAGTGATTTATTTATCTTTCTCATTTATTCCCAGTAAAAATGCTGAGCTAGTTGGAGAAAGCACAAAAAATAACCTATAAAGAAATTATTTATCCAGCCACAGGAGACTTCAATATTCTTTAAGTGAAGTCCTCAACTAGTGTTGTTGATGAATGACAGAGAAATTAAAGTTGAAAATACTGGATCAGTTCTTCAGCAATCACAATAAGTGTAATTATATGAACATAAATGAGGAAAGAACTGATTTGCAGAATATATGATATACATAAAAATAGGCATAATTGAGTGCAGTGGGTCAGACAGTAATATTACCATGGGTTTAGATAAAACAGCAGTCAGCTCCTCCTAGTTTAACTTGCTTTAGTCTGTCTTTAACCATCACCTTCATCCATTTGTTTCAAATGAATCAATTCTGGTTTACACCATTGTGGCAGGAGGAACAGGTTCCTTGCTGTGGCAAATCACTTTGGCAGTGAACTCAGTGATGGATCATAGAGTTATTCTTAAGCAAGAAAACATTTATAAACCATTTGTGGCCCATTTTTTTTGTCTGTAGTCTTGAATTTAAATTAATTCCATATTCCTTTGTGAAACACTCCTTGACCAGGAAGAGAAGTTTGAACTTTAAAATGATCCCATAACTACCCATTTCTGCGTGGGAATTGCATTACTTGTAGCTGGAGGAAAATGACTTGCTGTATCTAATTCACATTTTTTTCACCCCTCAGTTTAATAAGGATCTTTCCATGTTACTACCTTCACAGGCCAACATGAATGATTTTCTTTCATGACACCTTCTTTGAAACAGAACCAGGCTCTCAGAAGTCTCCTCGGAAATGTGAATGTGTCCTGCAACATGCTTTACAGGGAAGGAGGAATGCCAGGGTGACTGATGGAGGGTTTGTGTCCTAATGTAAAGGAACAGGCTTCCTACAAAAATGAACAGAGGAATGGGCTTTCTTTTATCATATGTGGTCTGTTAAGAAAGGTTGGTTATAGTCTCACAGGAAACCTGCATCACCCTCTTCCCACTAGCCCGCGAGAGCCTCCAAATCTCAAAACTGTGAATGCAGCAAATGAGTCACCACACATGAGTTAATGGTTCAGCAGTCCTGCAGACTGTAAGGACGTGAGTGCTGCATGGGGCAGGCACAAAGCAGCTGCCTTGTAGGGCTCAGCTGAGCCCATGGTGCCCTGCCCCCAGTACTAGCCATTTTAAACTGACTGTGACCGGGAGATACGAGGTGCTCATTACAGGCCTTAGTAGCCTAATATCATCAGTAGATTGAACCAAGCTGGTCTAGTCTTTGCCAGCACAAACATTAATAAAAGGGACCGTGTCAATAAAACTTCCCAAGATGAACCCATAGAATGAGGCACTTATAGACTATTATAAACAATTTGCCCTTTGGTGGTTGTCCCTTATCAGGCCCAGTCAAAGCCTTGATAAGTCTTGCCTCTTTAGGAATCATTAATTTCCTTGGAAATTTAAACAGCTGTCACTTGTGATACTCTTCAGGTGTACATGTGGGAAAGATTAGCTAGTGTTTATAATCCAATCTGTTCATTAAATGCCTGCCCATGTGGAACCTCCTTCACAAGCCAAAAGTCCAGCCTGCTAAGCTCCCACAGATAATTGGAGGCGGCCATGAATTATGCGAATGAGCTGTCGACAACAGGGATCATGAGGCCTTACTGGTATCAGCTGGTCTCAGGACAACATTCAATGATTCCTTGAAAACAAGATCTGGCCTCTCTGGGCCCATGTGTTAGTCCCCATTAAAAAAGAGAGCCAGGCTGATGGCTCAGACTTTCTGCTTGGGCTGCTGTCCTTCCGGCTTGCTCCTGCTCCCTGAGATGGCAGCTTTCCACAGCACAGTGAAAGGCCTCCTCCTGGAACCAGGGCCATATGAGGTCACCAACAGGCCTTAGCGGCCCCAGCTGACCCCACTCAGGATGTCCACCCACATTTCCTCTGTCCAGGGGCTCTGTATGGTCATGAATGGGCACTCTGTCCTGTCCTCAGCTAGGTGTGACTATCTCCAGCCCTGTCTCCACAATGGGCCTTAGTGCTACTCTGTAGGTAGCTGTAGTCCCTCAGCCACACACTGCAGTTTATCTCCCACTCTGCCTGCAGCTCCTTCTCCTTTTGCTCCTGACTGGAGGCCCTGGGTGGACCCTGGCCCTGGTTCATCCCTTATGTTAGGGTTTGTGCTAAAGACCCTGTGGTATTGTGCCCTGTTAGTGAGGGTATGACCTGTGCTGGAGTTGCCCTTGGCTGTTGATTTGTCCAGCTCCATGATATAATCCTTTTCTTGCTGCTCTCTGGTTGTAATCCCATGATAAGATACAAGCTTCAGGCTTTGTCTGTGCTGCTTCATTGCAAGCACTCTTTCTTACTTGGGAGACAAGAGATGAGCATCCCTTGGGTCACACTCCAGTACTGAAAATGCTTCTGAAGCTGCTGGTTCTATGGCCATGGTTGCAGTGAGGGGGATGGGTGTCATTGGATATCAGCGTTTTGTAAAACAGTGCCATAACTCA
Source organism: Toxostoma redivivum (assembly GCA_013397375.1). Lineage (NCBI taxonomy): Eukaryota > Metazoa > Chordata > Aves > Passeriformes > Mimidae > Toxostoma > Toxostoma redivivum. Next base: position 540,181 of record VXBI01004543.1, on the reverse strand, counting down.
AGGAGTCAGGGACTTGCACAACCATGTCCTTAAGAACACAAGTACTTTTAAACACCTACTTATTTCCATTCTTGCTCGTTGTGCAATTCCACTTGGGCAGCCAGATCAGACATCATCACAATAGCTGGCATATGACCATTAGCATGAGATCAGTGTTTCAAATGGCACGCGGTTTTGCTAAAGACATGGGGAGCAGCTGGCAAAATACAGCCTCTTCCACTGAAGCTATGGAGAGTGGAAGCTGCTAAATGCTTTGCAGAGGATGCAAATAATTTTCTCAATTTACTCCTTCTTCATTATTCTAAAAAGATAATTTTAATTTTCTCATTCTCTACCCCTTACTTTTTCTTGAAGTTCCTAGCAGTCAGCTTGAATACAATTCTCCTCATTTTCCTTCTCTTTTGCTGCTTATCTTTAAACCATTGCCATCATAATGAAAAGAGAGACTGTATCTCATTTCAGGGTCCACCCAAGCCTGGTTTAGGCAGCCTGCAAGAACTGCTGGGCCTTCAGCCAAGGTTTCTCATCTAGGCCAGGGTGGGAGGTTTGCGTTTTCAGTGAGAATTTTTGAAGGGATGGGTGGAGGTGCATGTCAATACTTCTAAAAGTCATGCTCTGGCTTTGAAGTACTTTTCTGGAAATAAACAGATCCTGCATATACCACACATTGATTGTGGAATTTGTGCTACTCTCTGACCTTCTTAACTGGTTTATCTTTGATATTCTGATGGGCTCCCTTCTTATAGTCTGCTCTGACCCCTCACATAGACCAGCACCGTAAGTCTGCAAACTCTAAAGGCATGCCAGGTATCAGAGTGGCTCAGAAATGCTTAGTTGGAATGAATTATTATTTTCTGTGATGTTCATATATTGAATTATATAATTTTGTCACTGAAACATGAAACAGTGGACTCTGGGGTCTAACTTTGAAGAGCAGCCTAAGCTCTCTATATCATTACACTTGTTGATTGATTTCAAACAGTGGTCAGGTATTTATGTTTTAGAGCAAGGACAGGATTTGACTCAAGAACAAATGAGTGAATAAGGCAGACTGCATATTGGAAAACATTAAGAGCAGCATAGCTAGTTAATTACAGAAAGTTAGAATCAAACTTTACTTGATGCTTGGGAGGCCATACCTGAGATACAGATCTCATTTAAGCCCCAGTTCAAGGAGGAGAAACTGGAGAGAGACTAGGTTTGGAGCCCAGAACACATCACCTCTGAGAAGGACTTGTTTCTTCCTGACAAAGAAAAACCTAAAGGGTGTTTCCTAACATTAGAAATACAAAGATATCAGAGCCAAACTTTTACCTTTTGTGGCGAAGATAAAAAAGATCAGTGGGCACAAAATGTGGCTTGAGAGGACATTAGGAAAAAACTTTTTGACTAGGAGGGTAGAATAGAAGAACAAAGTAGTATGTTGAGAGCCAGATACTTCCCATTAATGCCCAATGAAAGGACACAAGGCAATAGGAGCAAACTGGAATACAGGAAACTCCATTTTAGCACATTAACTATGAAACTTGTGCAGAGTTTCAAACCTAGCTCAGTTTGAGTTTGGAACAGTCTCTGAGTTTGTGTGGTGCCATACATCACTAAGCTGGGTTGGCACTACTTGAATGGCTTTGCTTGAACATACCCTCAAAGTACAATGCGATAATTTGGATCAGCTGTATTTTGACATTGTCTGCTAGGATTACTTCTGTAATAATCTCAAGACATTAAAACACACCTTTATTTAAATCTTCCTACCGATATTGAAACAGTTTCCTTAAAAATCAGGTTCTGTTGGTATCACATCTGATTTTCCCTCCCTACATGTATCAGATTATGCTCAGTTTTAAAGAACAAAATTTATGAAGGAAGTCGTTTCTCATAGGAGAATATAAAATGTAATCTACATTGTTGCCATTCTGGAACTCTTACCTGATTCTTCTCCCAGGGGTACCAGCTCTGTCACAATGGTACCACAAAAAGCTTCTGCTGAATTTTCCTGTAGTTTCTTATACATGAAGTGAAATTTCTTAAAAGAAATAAGATATGCAGTTTTACCTAGTCTTCAGTAATTTTTTCCCTAGTTTATTTCAATTTTAAGCTGCCCAGTTCCCTTTAAAATGTACTACTTTAACATTGCACTATGCACCTGCTGACTTTCTGAAGCTGCAGACTTGGGAAATTGTTCCTAGTGAGAAGACCTTCTGAGCCTGCAGCTTTATAGTTATAGTGCATGTATCACATGAAACACAAATCTCTACATATATATTGATGGCAATACATTGATATTGTACTATCTATTGGAAGGTACCTCATTAAAAAAATTAAATGATTGTGCAGGGTAGCTAGGAACTAGTGCGAGCATGGCCGTTGCACAGAGCAATTAATGCCAAATGTGAACGACTAGGAGGCTGAGCACAACCACTCCTTTTGACTGTGTGCAAACAGGTAGCCAGCTTTCTCTTTGCCACTAAAAACCAGTATCTTTCGGGAAAAGCAGCTTATATCAAATTACCTTAAAAAATCCCAGTTGCCTCCCAAGCCTAGCCACTTTGTCCTAGACAGAAAGCTTGCCTTAAACCCTGTTTACTTTAACAATAGTAAACAATTTATAAGAACAAATTGGCTGAAAGAGGACCTAACTCTTTTCATACACTGATGGTATCAGTGCATTTGCACTCAGTGGTGCTACAGTTACTGACTTGGCTGCTCTGGGAAGTCTCTGTCCCAGCTGGAACTCAGAACTATGTAAGGGGTCTCTGTTTGGTCTTTATTGAAGACTAGTAACTAACCTTGTGAATTGAAGGAGAGGAAAGACACTACCTGACCACTTTTATTTGTTTTTTTCTCAATAGTGATTAGTAACTACACATTTAAGGCTTAAGTCAACCCTAATATAATGTCAGTGACTCAGCTGCATTACACTGATGGTTAGATGATCTTCTACCTCATCTGCAGAGTCAGACTCCTCCAGGCTACATCAATCTTGTGTTCTTATATGTTCTTTGCCAGAACATCTAGAAGAAAAGCTGCTGCCAGCACTGGCCATGTTTTTGTGAGTAGCTGGCCATGCTGTGCTACGTGCTGACCTCAGCACACTTACATATGCTGGAAACAGGCTGTAATGGACTGCAGCTGCAGACAGACATCCTAATTTCTGCATCATGGTAGAGCATAAGTGAGAGCACGCCTCACAGCTGAGGACCTGCTCTGGCTGTGCAGGCACTTAGGGAGCTTTAAGACAATGAAAAGGCATAACAAAGATGCCCACTGAATTTCAGATGCCTCCATGATAAGGAACTGCTCGATAATAGCATTCTTCATCACTTTTCTTGGACCTAAGTTTTGTTTTTGTTGCATTCAACCCATCTGCTCTTGATACTTCTAAACAAATTGGAACTTTTTTTTTTTAAATCAATGAGTTATATTTTTATACATTCAGGATAAGAATTTTAATGAAGTTTTAGAATTCTGTTTCCAGGATAAAGTCTGCAATATCGATGTATTTTCTTTTCAGTTCCTCCCTTTCCTTGGCAATCCCTTGCTAGCATTAGATTAAAGTATTTGCCTTTCTGAATTGTAGCCTAAATGGTTACAGCTGTTGAATCATCCCAGACTAATCAGGATGAATTATGGCATCTGATATTTGAATAGACTTAGCTCTCTCTTCACTTGGCTTTGTAAATCACTTTGCCTACGTCTACATAACCTTTGACATGAAACCATGCTCATGGCATGCTCCCTGACATAGCTGCCTCACAGAAGGTTCACAAACAGCCTGTCTGGGCAAACCAGATGATGAGACCAAGGCTGTGGGATGCCACCTGTTGGGATGTTCTCCAAGATCACCTGGGGCCAGTGTCTCAGAATGGCTTCTTGTCTGTGAATACCGTGGAGCTCTGCTGTGGTTGGCCACTGCGGCGTTCTCCAGACTATGCTGGGAGAAGTGATATGCAGTGACAGCAACCAGGGTCACCCAAGAGTCCAGAACACCTGAAACATCCACATACAACCTTGTACAGAAGTTGAGCTTTGAACTCTGAGGTGCTGGAACTGTGCTGCTACATTTTTGTTTTTATTTATAGGCTGAGGGATATTCCTGATGATACACCAAAGAGTGACCCCAGACTGAATGAGGCAGACTGGCCTGTTTCTGCACTGCTTAAATCTCAGCCATTTGGAAGGCTAGATTTTATCCTTGTGCACATCAGTGGTGTGCACTGTGCTACAAGTACTACCTCCTCCTCCCTTCCCTCACAGACACCATTGGACATGCTAATGAGTACCAGAGTCTTCACTCACCTCAGAAAGTGTGAGCCCTGACTTGTGGGAGATGTGGAGAGAGAAATGTGCCAAAATACCTGACTGGGATGGATCTCTCTAAGCTGAGAGATTTCCAGAATCAGGTATAGTTTCTATGCATTTAGTACTCTGTAAAGGACTTTTCTTCCATTACCTGGTGTAGTGTCCCCTCAAACCTAATACCCAGTACAATCTGTGTACAATATCCACTACTGCCCATACTACAAGAAGACCCTCTCTGTCTGTTGTTTGGATCAGAATATGCAGTGTTCACTTGATGCCTTCCTGGCTTTTCACTGGAGAAAATAGTGAGCAGCTGATCCCTATTCACCTCTATGCCCCTCATGATTCTGTAAAATCCTCCTATTTTCCTTTGGTGGTTTATTTTTCAGAATAAAGAAGAGTGGCCTACTCAGTCTTTCCCTGTCACCATTAAAAAATATAAGGGCTATTGCTTATAAGCAGTTTATACTTCCTCTAGATAATTAATCTTTTATGGATGTAGAGCCTCCATTTTTAAATGTCACCTCCTCGTACTGACTCTATTTACACAGAAAAATGTGCTTAGCACTGTCACTTCAGAGGTAGTAGTTTATGGTATCCTTTGAACTGTCTTGTGAACAAGGATAACATGAATCTTTTATCCTCCATCACAGAGACATTCCTATTTCTATAAACTTGGAGGCTTCCTGTAACACAATACAATAATTTCAGAGTTTAATAGAGTTTCAGTTTCACTGAAGCAACAAACTAGGAAAAAAAAGAGTATGTCTAAAATCTCTTGGAAGGTACAACTTCAAGCTACTGTAAGCACAAGCTAAGTGTCTGCAAATGCTTACTTGTGTTGTTTCTCCTGCAGCAATTGCAATAACCATATAATCTGTATGTGAGCCTTCAATAAGGCTTGTCCTGAAGGCTGCAGGAATGGTGGTTCAAGTGCTGCTGCTCATAAATAACATTGCCTCCCATGATTCAAGTTTGCTGGCTTTGAGCCTTCTGCTCTGATTTTTACTAATTTGTAAATGTAAAGCCCACGCTGTCAAAGATAATCTATGAGGATGCTCTAAGAGATTTTCTAAACCACAATAGGCTAGAGGATCTCTTTTGTATGATCAGACTTTTTTTGTAAATGATGTGTCTTTTCATTGGCACATGAAACTCTATTGCTTTTGTCTCTTTAACTATATGATGTGTAAATCATCTTGCTGATACCAGCATCCTAAGAACCAGTTATGTGAAAGAGCTTTTGCAAATAATGCTTCTTGCCCTTTGACCATTTAAAACCCAACCCAAACAAACAAAAAATCCTCCCGTAGTTAAGATGTGATCTGTTTAACTCAACAGGAGGTTTCCAGGGCTTGGGTGAATTTTAACCATCCTTTTTGACATAAGTCAAGCTGTGCAAAGCAATGAAATTCTGATTGACGTGTGCTGTGACGACTGGATAGTGTTACAGTTGCCTCATTAAGAGGTACTGGAGTTAAGCAGGGGGAGTTGAACTTTCCTCTGTATTAAAACAACAAGCGTGGGAGACGGGGAGAGCAAGCTGGAGAACAGGAGTTCACCTTATAACAACAAAGACTTAACATGCAGTATATCAAGTCTCCTGAACTTTGTCCTGCTCGGTAGTTTATCAGACAACCAAGATGAACAAAACAGCAAAGAATGATTTAAATCCTGATTTCAATCTTCTGGCCTAATTTTCAACTTCATTCTTTTTCTGTTCTATCATTTCATTGTTCTGTGCTCCCCCTCCTCAAGAAGCGTTCACAGTTTATATTAATCTTAGAGTTCAAAATATATATAGATCCCATTAGTGAAATAAAACACAGTGAAGATGGGTGAGATGTAAGACAGAAGTTTTTCTAACCTAGTGATGACTTCCCCCTTTTCAGCATTGTATCCAATTTACTCTAAAAAAGAAATATGGATCAAATAGTCTCCACTAATTTTTGTCAATGTTAACAGTACCTAACTACTGTTAAAATCCATGGCAATACATTTGTGGCTTTTTTGAAACAGCAAAGATTTTTCATACTACCAAGATGAGAATGAACCCTATAATATGAACTGACACTCTGAATCAAATTTTACAGAAAGTCTGTATGAAAATTGGAAGACATAACATTTCAGTTCATTAAGTTAAAATTAAGGCTATTTTGAGTGTGGGGGGTTGGTTCCAGAAAAAGACACTACAACTCACGAGACCAACATTCAGCCTTGCTGAATTACTTAGAAGGAATCAGTCATAAAATAGTTTGCCTTGGAAAAAACCAAATGATTGAAGTCTTGATGTTGAGGTAAACCCAAGACACTGAGAAACACTTCTGTTGATTACAGCTGAAGAAAAGCAGATCAAAGAAGACAATTATGCAGGAAGTGAGCAATGGAACTGTAAAACTTGGTTTCACAAGGAATTTTGCCCCAAGTTCTGTTCTACTCTCCTTGGGAATAGCAGCTCCCTCTTCATACCTCCTTAGTTTTTCTTTTCCATGTGCTCAGGCTCTGCTATGGCCATGTCTACGCTGATGGCTCCTCTACATACACAGATTGATTAGGTGGAGCTGTAACAGTCTTTTGGCCAGAAACACTACTAACTCAACGTTTTGGAAGTGCTTTTGTCAGGACAACAAAGTTAAAATGCAGTGGGATACTGTGGTTTATACAGGGAAAATGGTAGAGAAAGGAAAGGAGTCTGGTTCACTTACAATGACTATGAGTTCTAAATACTGTCAAAGCTTGAGCAAGGCACCAGTTTTCCCAACCAGACTCTATGACTTCCTAATGGTGCCTGCAACAGCCAGCAGCTGCAAGAGTCATAGTTTCTTCTGTCACAGAGCCTTAAAAAACACATACCTTTGTGTCTAAAATGTGCCATGGAGTTACAATTCAGTAACAGAGGGCTGAAGAGCAGACTAGAACACCATCTTAACCACATGTTCTCTTCCAAGAAAATAGAAAAATTTTGCTCAGTGATACTCCCTCAATTCTTGGAATCATTGTGTCTCCTAAACAGCTTACTCACTTGTGGGTTAGATAGGCTAATGTCTGGGCTAACAGCCAGAGTTACAGGAGAAAAGAGCAGTCATTCACTTTATTTTTCCTACTTAATTTTTCTGCTTTTTGATTTATCTTGCTAAGTGTTGTGGCAAATATATGTAGTTCTCCAAATACTTATCCCTGGTGTGCAGTGCTTGGAGCAGAGACCTCATGCTTCTCTATGGTGCTTAATTCAATAGGGCATAAGACTAACTTCAACTCCTGGATACTGCAGTAGCATAAATATTTAAATAAAATGTTACTCTATTATGCTGTATGTTTGAAGTTTGGCCCATGTACATTCTCTCAGCAGTCTGCAGAGTTTGTGCTGAGGAGGAGATTAATATGTTTCTCCAACAGAACAAGAATGTATTCTCCATTGCCTTGGGTAACATCACCTGATAAATTCACTGCAAGTGCTTCCAAATGTATTCTGTGATTGGAGTTACTTGCAGTGTTACTAAGAAAAACAGAGAAATTTTTAGCCTGGATGCTTGACCTAGTAAATACTTACGACCTAACATAAGCCTCAATTCAACAAGGTACTTAAGCACATACCTAAATACCCACATGAATAAAGTCAGCCATGCTTCTAAGTGTCTTGTTGAACCTGGGCCATACAGAAGCTGAACACATCAAGCACCTACCCACATCAAGTTCCAGTAAAAGAAAATCGATTTCCAGAGTGTATTCCCTCTGACTGTTAACACTGAAAAAGAGAGCGAAAATTTCTGCTGCTTTTCCTTCTTGGACAGAGACTGTACATGTTCCTCCTTTCACTGAAATATTTTCTCTCTGGTATCAAAAGTGATTTATTAATTTTTGGAACTAGACCATATAACGTGAAACAAAAAACATGTGAAAACATGGGTTTTTTTGGTATTATTTAGTCCCTGAACCTTTCATAAGACCAGAAATAGTCAAATAGGAAGATTCTAATGAATGCAATAAATAATGAAATAAATGAAAATTAGTACAGGAAAGCTAGTTGTACTGGGTTGAACTTTGTGGCATGTCTCTTCTCCAAGGGGTTTTGCAGTCAGTGGACTAGTCCGAGTTTTTATGTGTGGAATCTACAGTTTTGACAGTGGTGAAAAGCTGCTCTGGGGCATAATGGTTGGTTAGCCAGTGACTGGTCAGTATTTTTATGTGTGCTTTGTTGCCATTTTGAAAAATATCAGTACACTACAGTTGTCTAACTTATCACTAACAAATGCTTCATGGATGCAACCAGAAGACTCTATCTGTGGATCAACCATTTATCACACATTCAGAGATAAGTGGAGCTCTGGACCACAGCCTTTTAATTTTTTTTTAAGGTAACTAAAGTTCTCTCTTAAAGTACATTGAGTGCTATCTTGAGATTTATTCTGGTATTATTCTTCTACAGCATGAACATGGCAAAATCATTGCCTTTACTGAAATAATTACTTACACCACATTATAAAATAGTCTGGCTATGTGAAATTGTTAATTCAGAATGCCCTCCAGCTAGTCTGTCTCCAATTAAACCTACTACTAGATCAAATGATAGCGCTGTTCTAACTTGCTCTGTGGAGCTCACTGCTATACAGCAGTGCAGACAAATTCACAGTTACCAGGAATGCAACAGCACTACCACTGCAGTTTTATCTGCATTGTGATAGTGCCTATAGACTGGGGAATCATAATTCTCTGTTCTAGCCAAATACTGTTGGATGTCAGTCCCTTCTCAAAAGGGTTTAATCATCCACTTAAAGCAATGATTTAATCAGTGTGTTGAAAGCAGTGGTGATAGTAAAAATAGGGTTGTATGGTTCCTCATGATACGCAATTTTTTTAATGTGCAATCTAGACATAAAAAACTAAAAGACATTAATGACTCTTTGGATGGGATGATAGCCTTGTACCTTCAGGGATTTGATAACAGAGTGACCTTGTGGATTATGTATATCTGTAAATGACTGCCTGAGAGAGAGGATTAAATGATTTGGACTTAAAAAATTACAAGAAACACTCTTTTTCCACACGTCTTCAGAGGAAGTTCTGTTGCTTGGATCTCCTCAGTTATCTTCAGAGCGGCCTGAACTATATCTATGCCTTCATACTCATGTCTTTGAACTAAGCCACTCTTAAGCCATTATTTTATCAACAACTGCACTATAGCAATTCTTTATGTAGAACATAGTTATCTTTACAGACACATAAGGAACCAGAAGTATTTCCTCACTGGCAGCCAAGATAGACCTCATGTCTTACTTCCCTGGTCTTAAATCAAACCTTAAGGACTTCATTTTGTATCTTCTTGTTGACTCACTGGTCTAGGGAGATCATTCCTGTGAGGGACTTTGTTTCTGCATTGAGTACTGGTAGCTATCATTGACTTTGAGATATAGCAACTTGGAAAACTGGACTGCAGTGAAGCTGAGCAATCACTTTGATCTCAGCTTGTCAAATACAATCTTTTTATTGTTATGAAACCTGAGCACATTATTTAGTTTCCTGTTTTACAGTTACGCAATGTTTTCTTAAGACCATTATTTGAATCTTCCTCTGAGATGTGAATTAAAAGGTAATGCAAAGGTAACATTCATTTCACAATTTCCAATGAACAGGAAGATTTCTGGACATGAAAGGAACTGGTCTCACATTTTTTGGCCAAGGAGTCCTGAAACCAGATGGTATAGATTTTGTACCTAAGCTTATTCAGCATTTACTGCTGGCTGCTGTATTAGTCCTGGCAGCTGCTTGGAAACCTCGTATCCCCCTGAAAATTAACACCTGGTTTCCTAAAAACTGAAATATAAGTTATGGAAAAACTATCTAGCTTCATAAAAGGAAAATTCATGAATTATTAAATGGATATTTGTTAGTCCAGAAGTGACTCTGCTTGTAGAAGAAGCAAAAGGTAAATCTGCTGAAAAAGATAACTTTGTCTCATGGAAGAAATATTCTAAAAAATAAGTAACTTTAAGGGTGTCATTAAACACATTTGGATAAATAAATGCTTAAATGCTTCAAATGTTTGGAAACTAAAAACTAACTTAAACAATGTTTTCAGACTTGGGCATCTATCAGCACAGACCTAAACTTATACTTTGATGTTTCCAGTCCCAATTACCTATTTGTTATTAAGTATGCCTGCACGTTTTCAGATTTTAGGGAAATGGTTTGGTCTCGATGTCTTAGAGTCAGTTGCCTCGTCCACAAAATGAGGATCACGATTTCTGTTATCAACTTTACTGTAGTGTGGTGACTGGGTACCTGCTTGCAAAGGTCTCACAAGTGGTAAAGCCATCAATGTGTGTGTATTGGGGAAAAAAAGGACTAGATTTCATGAAAGGATTGAAACACATTCAATTTTTCTTATTTCGGGAGGAATTAATAACCATTCTGGATTTTTAATATTTTCTTCATATGAATTTAGATCAGAGTTAATCCCTCTCAATTTTATAAAATAAGTAGATTTTATCCATGTGATTGTCTAAGGTCTCTTTATGAAATTCCATGTCCCTATAATCTGCATATTCTCCCATGCCTGCTCAGTGCCTCACACCCCTCAAGGCAGCCCTGACAAATGGTCAAGTGCAATGAGTGCCAAACTCATAGAACTTGTGCCTCAGAGACTGTAAATATTTACAGGCTCCTGCTTGTCAGCTGTTGTCCCTGTTATAACTCCAGCATTTTTTTCAGCTTAACTTCCAGTTGTGGAATATGGGGCAAGTTCAAGTTTTATTGGTGCCTTGAGGGTGAGGAAATATCTCCTTTTGTCTTTCTTTCCTCTTTTTGCATCCTTCCTATGATTTATAGAATCACAGAATCATAGAATGGTTTGGACTGGAATGTACCTTAAAAATCATCTAGTTCTAACTCCCATTCTATGGGCAGGGACACCTTCCACTAGACCAGGTTACTCTAAGTCCCATCCAGCCTGTCCTATGAACCTCAGACTCTCTCTAGACAGAGATTTTGACAGTGCAGCACATACTCCTCACATGTCTTTTGGCAGGTAATAGAAGATTGTGATATTGTTTGAGTCTCCAGACTACTTTTTCTCAGTAGGTGGGCATCCACATGTCAGGCAGTGGCTGAAATTTACAGACCTCTACACAACTTGGTTTTGAACTAATCACTTTTAACTACTAAGCTAAGACTTCAGAAAACTTTAACACCACCGTTAAATTCACATTGTCTACAGTTTTCAAAACTTAATGTGGTGAAGATCACATTTAAAACACAGTTTCACCCTATAAATAAAGCTTTTAGATAACCCAGTAAGAAAAACACATGCTTTTCCATAGCAGCTGCAATTGTTCTTCCAGCTGTGCAATATACACTAATACAGAGTCTGGTGTTTGGCTCTGCATCTGTCTGCAGAAGCCACACACATTCCTGAGTTGCATTTGGGCACTGTTTTACTGAAATGTAGTTGAGCTGCACATGAAAACAACAGACAAGGTGGAGCGTGGTACAGTTTTGCAGCATATATTTGCAAGAATGCCTTTCCAGCACTCTTGTCCTTGTGCTTCATTATGAACTATGTTTTCTGTTTTGGCTTTGACATGTGAATGAATGCTAGTGCCAAACATTTTATTGATCTCTAGAGTAAGTGGACAGCTACTCATGGAGCTATTGAGGATTCTTTTTTTAGCATTTTTGTTGTGCTTCAGTTGGAAGTCAATAGGAAGACATCTTGTAAAAGGCAAGATGTATTTATTTAACACATGACATAGTGAAGATATTTGTTTATAAAGATAATAGATGCTTTGCAACTAATCCTACAAAATTTTAAAAATATACTGATTTTTTTGTAGATTGTAGGTTTCTTTGAAGTTGAGTAAAACGAAAGACATATTTCAAACACAAGCTTTATTAATGAGATATGCAAGACATGATGTTGTACAAAACTTGTACCTCACTAACTTATGATTGCATTGCTTTTTAGAACTAAAAAGGCTCAAGTTTCTGAGTTACCAAGTTAGATGTCATGGGTATTTTATTGTATTAACAGTTTTCATTGTTTGCTTCTAAGAGGAAAAGTTAAGTATATGAAAAAAATACTGCAAATTATTAGAAACTACCCAGTAAAATCTATTGATGTATTTTGTGATGGAAGAAGAATTAACTAGGGAGTGGAGAAGTTAGCCATTAGCAAAGTATCCTAAGTATTCTCATTGTGTTTTGCAAAGGTACAGGGCGAGAACTTCACTAATAATTTTCAGACACTTACTAAACTTTAAAGATTGGATAAATATTTGTGATCACATGAAGTTCTTCAGGTACTGAAAAATTTGTTAAAGTATTAAAATTTCATTGAGATTAAGAAAAGGATCTATGTGGTGTAAGCAGCAGTTTTCAGGAAGCATGCTAAGAAGAGGTTTTCCTGTTCATGTGTATATTGTTTGTGGATCCAAGCAGATAACAGAAAAATCAGGGCTGATACTAGAAAAGTATTTAAGATATGCCAGAACCATATTTATGAAAAATAAGTATATGAACCCTAGTTATGATATGCCGGAATACAGGTAATGCTGTATAAAAATGCATTAATCTCCTAGTTAACACATATAACAAGTCATATATCTAATGGGTTTTTTCTATGCATAATACAGCAAATTCATATATTCGAGACTTCAAGCTACCAGAGAAATGCTAGAACTGGAAATATGGAATCAAATCTCAAGATGGAACTTCCAAACCTCATCTTTGTTACGAGTAGGCAATTATGGGCACAAAATTCAGAAACCATGTTTAATTGCTAAATTCAGCTTTATATACATATGGAACAGAGTCTCCAGAGGAACACAGTCTAAATCAAAACTTCATGTCCAGACACTGCTGCTAGCAGAATTCAGATCTTTTGTATGTACAGCTGTACAAATATATTTAACACATTCTCCCACAAATTTATGCTCAGACCTGTAGTCATTTACTTGCAGGTTTAATTTTGTTGCTGTGCTGTTGCACTGTTTCCCATTGGAGTAAGGAAAAATAAAATTTTGAAATTAAGCTGTTTCATAGAAGATTTAATACATTTCTTGTCCTGTGCTTGCTCCCTGACATCAAGCAACTCTGAGTGTTAGACAACATAATTCTAAGCTCTGTTTAAAATCTGAGAACAGTGTAGTTCCACAACTGACACTCTCTAAACAAAACCATGGCAAAACAAGGAATTAATGAAAAATAATTCTTTACAATGGCTGAAGCACAGAGCAGAACCTATGGACCAGACTCTGTATAATCAATTGCTAACTGGTACTTTGTACATATTCATCTCTATGATACCTTTGTGGTCAGTATATTTGTCCCAGAAAGAGTATTTTCAGTGCATTTTCCCATTAAATTTTGGGGCAGAAGACTGCATTTCCCATCTCCCTGAAGTATGTCACAAGGCTGTGACATGCAGAGATGCCTACTTCCCATTCTGCATGTTGAAATACTATTGTTGTAGCAAACAACATGGTTAACGACTAGAAAGAAAAAGCACAAGTGGCTGATATTGAAGGCTAGTGGTCAGGACAGCCTCCAAGGGTAGTGGAGATTCACACCTTGGTCCTGGCTAGCTGGAGCATAAAATAAAACCCAGAAACAATCCTGACATGGACCAGACTCCTTGTTAAGTCTGACCATTGAGCTTTTCTAATTTTGACATACAACTCCTTGTTCAGGACTGTTAATGTTCAGCCCCACTGACAAGTGCCACAATCATTGCTGGATAACTCCACACCTGCATGTACAGAACATTAAACTGGGGGCCAGGCACAAAGTCTAGAGTGCAATAGTAGTAACTACTGTCTTTATAGCAAGACATTAGCAGGCAGTAGCTCTGGTCTGAGACAACAAGCACTCTCCCAGCCAACTCCTGGATACAGCCCAGAGGCTGGTGCATAGCATTGTCCCCAACAGTGGGGATTGACTAGATCATCTTATATTTATGGAGAATTTTGCCATAAGTACCTGAACATAGCATGCCTCTTGCTCTCAGACCCATGACTATGTCTAACACTATACTTAAAAGTACAGACCTGGCTGTTTTATTCTCAATAAACAATCTGATTCTACTAAGCCTGCTAGAAGCAACTGACTCCTAAAGAAAGAACAGATTAAAAGAAAAGTATAAAAGGTAACTATTTAAAACTGTCCTCTGTACTGGGAATCACACAGAAAAGAAGTACGCTGTGAACTACACATCTGGGTACTAGTGTCTGTGGATCTTTACACAAATAGATGCATTTCAGAACCATATTTCAGGCTTGTACCTAAGGCCAAATAAAGATTTGTCATCCATGTATAGAATTCACAAGTGTAAGACCTGTTAAATTGCAGAAGGCAATTGTTAAGTTTATTTTGGAAGTAAAAATCAGTTTGCTTCTTCATAAAAAAAAGTAATAGGCAAGTACAATTCTGGTAATTATTGAAATCTGTGAGAGTACTGAGTTCACAAAGCACCCAAATTGGATTATTCTGCTTAAAATATAATGTTACAAAAACCATTTAAAGGATATGCATCTATGAATATATGTTTGTATTGGGTCTGGCTGAGACGGAGTTCATTTTCCCATAACAGTCCTCACAGTGCTGTGCTTTGCATTGGTAGCTAGAAAGGGGTTGATAACACACCAGGCTGTGGGTGGGCAAAATCCTAGGAGGGGACACAACTGGGGAAGCTGACACGACTTAACCAAAGGGATATTCCATTCCATATGATACCAGCTGAAGTGTAAAAGCTAAGGAAAGGAGGAGGTGGTGGTATTTGCTGTTTACAATACTTGGTCTCCTGAGCAGCTGCCATGGGTGCTGAAGCCCTGTTTCCTGGGAAGTGGCTGGACTTGACTGGCTCATGGGAAGTAGAGAATATCAGTGTTTTTTCTCTTTGCTTTGTGCATGCACAATTTTTTGCCTTAGTAAACTGCCTTATTTCAATCTAGGAGTCATTTTTCCAGGAAAATTTCCCAGTTATTTTCTCTGCCCTATCCAGCTGGGAAGGGGGAATGATAGCATAGCTTGGTAGGCACCTGGTGCACTGCCAACATCAACCTCCTTTTTGATACCTAGTGTGAGGCATGAACTCATGACCCTCGGATTAGGAGTTCCATGCTCAGCCAAGGTTGAGCCCATCTAGTATCATCAGGAATGATACTAATGGCTCTGTGATAACAGATTTAAGAAGAAACCAGAGTTACTGTGCAGAAGTAATTGAGGCCAGAGAAGGAGCGGAGTGAGAACACATGAGAGGAACAGCTCTGCAGACACCAAGGTCAGTGGAGAAGGAGGGGGAGGAGGTGCTCCAGGTGCTGAAGCTGTGCCCCTGCAGACCATGGATGTCTATGGGAGTGCAGAGATGCACCTGCGGCCCCTGGAG
This sequence comes from Toxostoma redivivum, assembly GCA_013397375.1. Classification (NCBI taxonomy): domain Eukaryota; kingdom Metazoa; phylum Chordata; class Aves; order Passeriformes; family Mimidae; genus Toxostoma; species Toxostoma redivivum. Next base: position 524,502 of record VXBI01004543.1, on the reverse strand, counting down.
GAGGCCACATTGGAGCAGGCTGGTGCCTGAGAGGAGGCTGTGAACCTGTGGGAGGCTCATGCTGGAGCAGGCCTCTTACAGGGACCTGTGGAAAGAGGAGCCCATGCTGGAGCAGGTTTCCTGGCTGGACTTGTGACCCTATGGGGAATCCGCACTGAAGCAGGCTGTGCAAAGGATTGCACATCATGGAAAAGTGACCCCCATAACAGCAGTTCATGGAGAACTGTTGGCCATGGGATGGACTCATGCTGGAGAAGTTTATGAAGAATTGTCTCCTGTGGGAGGGACCCCACAATGGAGGTCTCCTCTCTCAAGGGAGGTAAGGACTCCTCTCCCTGAGCAGTGGCAGAAACAATGTGTGATGAACTGACCGTAACACCCATTCCCTGTCTCCTTCCGCTGCTGGGTGAGGAGGTTGAGCTTGGGAAGGAGGGAGGAGTGAGGGGATAGTGTTGGAAGATTTATTTTACTTCTCAGTATTCTGCTGTGATTTTGTTAGTAATAAATTCAATTACTATCTCTAATTCAAGCCTATTTTGTCCATGACAGTATTCAGTGAGTGATCTCTCTCTGTCCTTATCTCAACCTCTGAACCCTCTGTTTTATTTTCTCTCCCCTGTCCATTTTTGGAGGGGAGTGACAACAGTGGCTTTTGTGGCCAGGGTCAACCCACTACAGCATTCTATGGTTTTATTTTTTTTAATCTTCAGAGGCCTCTAAATTTAATTTTAGACGAACTGGCAAATTTTTACCTGACTAGAGAATGCTAAATAAAGCCTAAAGAGGGATGGTTAGGATCAGAATGACTCCTTTTCTCCACCTACTTAATTCTGCATAGGTAAAGATGTTACAAATGCTGTTGGAGAATTAGGCTATCTTTATGGCTGTTTCACTTGTAGCACTGCAGAACAGTTGAGCATACCAATGAGCACAAGCCTTCCACCAAATGACTTTTACATTAGAAAGTCCCTACAAAAACTAGGCCATCTCGTTCCCATATTCTTTCTATGCTTGGGGCTTTTTCCCCCCTCATTCTTCTGTCCTGGATCTCTTCCAGGACACTTTGCAGACAAGAATTGGCCTAGTCATATCACTACATCATCAGATAAAAGTGGGAAGAATGCTAGAGAACTGCAAACACACATTTCAAAACAGCAAATATCTCTAGACCAGTTAGAAAAACATGCTGGAAAAAATTTTTCTGATAACAAGTGTAAGCATATTTTTATTCCCTCTACAAGGAAGAGCATCATTCAATATCAATGTATTACCCTTAAAAACAAACAAAAAACCCAACAAACTGAAAAAGCACACACCTGCCAAATCTTTAGGCAAAGAGCTGCCCCTGAACAGCAATTTATGCTTTTCATTATGTTGTTTTATGGCAGCACTGAATAGTTGGTTTGTACAGGGGCAAAGCAGCATCAGTCAGCATGGTAATGATCAGCAGTGTGAGGCTATTGACCTGCTCCAAGGGAATGATTCCATAGTACAACTGGTATTATTGGTGCATCACTGGTTATGTTAAGGAGCCACAGCTCCTACCCAGGTGAAGGTACTTAAAAAGTATCACAGCAACCTTACTTACTATGATGAATGTCACTGTAAAATGAAAAACAAAACTGCCACTATTCAGGCAAAGGCAGCCTAAATATAAAAAATAAAATATCCAGGGTAAAGATGAGAGACCTTAGAGCTGACTTCTGTTTTCCAAGTGTCAGCTCACATTACAGTATGTTCCTTCCAAAAATTTTTGCATTTGTATTATGATTCACTCTGTGTTTTTATGGTATTAGTTTTGTTGTATTTGTGCTGACGCTAGAGGTGTGGCTTTCAGCTTAAAATAGATATTTTTCTTAGCTTTGTGGTAGTTAAGCTACCCTATGTAAGCTCAGGTAGAGAGCCTCAATGTGGCTAGAAAATGAGTATTGCACCTCTCTCTGTTTACTAAACAAATTCTACTGTCTGTGCTACTTCCACATACATTTCTGTACTTCTTAACAACAGGCTTACACAGCCACGTAGGGCAGGGGAAGAAACCTTGATATGGCTTCTTATGGTTACTCTTGGGTGTAGTGGGTTAAGGCTCCGATGCAGTTTCTTACAGCAGAGAGCAGCATCTTGCCTCTGTGCAAGCCTACAGCTGCTATCTTTTAGTTTTATTAACCTGAAGCATTGCACCCTCGCTGTTTTCCTTTGTGTCAAGCACTGTTTGAAGAAAGTGTATTTGTTCTGCATGGAAAGAAAAAGATTGTATCAGCAGTTGTTTATTTGCAAACCTGTGGTCAAAGTTACATTTATTTAAGTAATACTTACGGTGTTTTACATTCAAAGAAGTATATATACTATCTTTCACTCTCTAAACTAGCACTTCCATTTAATTGCATTTGAAACTGCAAATGTTACTGTTCCCAGAAGGCAGAATGATTCTAAGCTACTGAAAGAATTTTTAGCTCAATGGATAATTAATCTTTGAAGCTTCTTTCTAAATACTATATAGCAAGATATTAAAAAAAACCAAAAACAACAAAAAACAACCCAGACCTGAAGCTACATTACCAAGAATAAAATTAGCAGTTAACTTGCCGAAGGGAAAAGGATGTAGTAATTCGTGTACTTTACCATATTCTCTGAAGGTGTACTTTTCCTTCCTTTAAGCTACAGCAGCAGCATTTTAAAACTTTCCTTTTGGTACCTTCAGAAAACTACTGATTCTCAATACGATCTGGAAGAGTTTCACAGGAGTTTATATTTTGCTGTTAAATAAAAGGTGTTTGTGAATTTGCAGAAAGCAGGACAAAGTCAAAAATTTCTGTGTACTCAAAAGAAATTTGAGCATTTCTGTAATGATGGAAACTAAAGAATAATGTTGTAGCTCTCTAGAGTGCTTATTTTTTACTAATACAGACCTAATGTTTTCAATCACTTTTCTTATCACAGAAAAAAATAGATGAACCCTGCATCCCACTCTTGATAGTTTGTATTAGATCATTAATTTCTTAACATAATTTTGAAGACAAATGATTTCATGTCTGCTTAGTAAAGAAAGCAGATAATTGAGGAACCATTTGCATTAAACAGGCATATATTATATTACTTCATTCTCCAGTGACTGTATATTCCTTTCGGCAGTTAATAAATAACTTTGAAAATATTTTTGGGAAAACACATTTTTATTACAACCTAGTTGAATTATTTGCATTTAATCTGAAATGTTCTCTTTTTTAACTCCCTTATTAATTACAATGGAAAAGAAATAACTGCAAATTACTTATTTTTCTCCTCCTGTCTTCTTGACAGCACAATACATGCCAACTTTGTGCACTAATGGCAATTCCTGTTGTAGTATATGTGTATTCCATGCACTCTGAAAGCAATTTTTAAATTCTTGCTTCACTTCAGTGGGCACTCTTTTTTCTATCATGTTCACATACAACAATAACGTTATGGCTTGGCTTCTGCCACAAGAAGTGTGATTTAAGTGACCAGCAATCAATTCACTTCATCTGAAAACTAAGCGGTCTGTTATTTTGCTGTTTCTCTCTGAATTTAGTTTGCTCAAGTCCATCATCAGGGTTACTGGGGCAAAGCAGGTGGCAGGCAGGCATCCTGCTGGCTATCACCTACCATTTATTAATTAAGAAAATATAATTAACTGCATTTGGTTTTTGAATGAGATATAAATGTGATCAGTTTTCTAAGTGGCTTTAATGTCAACAAATATGCATATCCATCCCTTCTTTTAGTGCATTTATGGGGTATGTAGGCAGTATCAGGCAAGAAGTGAGCATTTTTCATTTACATTGGCCTAATGACCACTTCTGCCTCTTCTTTAGAAGAGCTGAGGATTACTGACAATCTGAAACATCAGCAAGAGATTAAGTTTTTGCTTCAGGTGGGGATATCTCAAATTGTGATCACCCATTTTCCTATGCAGCTGTGGCCAGAAAACTGGTAGAAAGTTGTATAGCTAAGCAAACCATTCCATAGCACATCATTTTGTGATTCAGAGCTGACATAATCCAAGGGAAATAACTGAAGAGCTAGGAAAAATGCTGTTGCATATCACACTTCTAGGACTTTCTTTCTTACTGAAGAAAAAGTCAAGAGGGAAAAACATGGTCCCTGTGGGAGATGAAGCTAAAAGATGTTGCTGTCTTTCTCGTGAAGAACAAAGTAAAGAAAAATCAACCATCAGTCTCAGGCCTTCTTGTGGTAACCTCCTCTGATCCATTGTCCCTGATAAATATAATTAGAAAGCTGATGGCTGAGAAACAAGTATCCATCTATTAATCTTTGAGGTCCTTATTGGTGGCCATAGCTATTACATGTTATGCTAATTAGGCCAGCTTTAGTAAAGTAAAATCCTGGCAAATATAATTAAATTTTGTGCTCTTCTTTCTTCTCTGTTTGTAACACATTTGCATAAAATATGTGTTTTTAAGGCAGAGAACAGAATACAGAGAACAAAGAATGGCATTTTTCAGAATACTGTCTAGGTTTGCAAAAGCTTCTGAAAGAAGGGGGTGTTTTTGGCAGGTCTGGATAAGCTGATCAGAGCACAGGTGCTGGAAGATCGCTCTGGTTTGTATGTAGTCACTGCGAGCATGACATCTGAAGAGAATAACACTCTGCTCCTTCTGGAATTTGGGGGAGGAAATAGGACTGGTATTAAATGAATGTATTAGATCCAGGAGCAAAATGCAAATAAAGTACAAATCTAAAAAAAAAAAAGAGAAAAGTTACATGAACACAGATGAAGTGAATATCTGAAGTAATTATTTTGTGTAATTTATTAATCTTTATGGTTTTAATTGAAAACACCTAAAATAAACATTTTCCTCTTACATAATTTAATAAAGCAATGGACAGTTTTAAGAATGTGATCCTGCATGAAATTACTTCAAAAGCAGTGAAACTGATACACTTCTAGCTGATGGCATGTCAAGTGCACAAGGAGTATTTCTGAAGGTAAGAGTGACTGCTGAGCTGTGATTTATATCCTTCAGTATGAATGACATTCATTTTATGAATGCAATCAGAGCAGTCACAACAGACAGATGGTGTCTGGCCTGTGGAAGTCAACTGACTTCAGATAGGTTCTTAGAGCCTGGTACAGAGAGGGCTGATACACAGAATGTCCTGAAAAATGAAACTGAAGCTTAAATTGTAAACCTTAAAATCAGCAAATAGTTACAATTTCAAATATAATTTATGATATTTCGCCTTTCTTGATTTTTAGTGTTCTGGGATGAAACACAGATAGAATTAAATAAAAAACCCAAAAGTAATAAAAATAATTGATTCTAAAGAATTCTCTCCTTTCTTCATGAAAATAAAAGGTGAATGCCAAACAGAATTTTGACTTGTATTTATAACTGCAATTAAATTTTTGTAATTAAATCAATAGTTACAGCCACAAGGCAAAGGTTTCTTGTTAAAATCACCTTTCCCCCCTTCTTTTTCAAGTAAGAGATTTTCTTAAGTTCCACAGAGGACAGGAAAACATAGAATTTGCTCCTTCGTATTATCTCTTTTCCTGTTTCTCTACAAAAGTATTCAACCACACCTGAATTATCCAACAGAAAGAATATACAAATGTAACAGGAGAGTCAGTCTGTATACCCCAATCACTATGATCAAGCCTATCAACCACACTATAGAAGAGTTTACATTTGCTGAATTGCTATGTTCTGTTTTAGAGATATCTTTTCATCACCGAACAAAACATCAAAAGATTTTAGGCTTTGACATCCATATCCAGGATATGTTTCAAAGTCTTTCATCAACCACTGAAACTGGATTAGCACCAGAAAGTATTTAACAGTCTCTACCTGACTAGAGAGGAAACTGACAGACCTCTGGCTTAGCAAGAATTTATAAAATGTGATTATTCATTTCAAGATATAACACTCTTTAAATGGAATTCTTTAGCATTTCTGGAGGAAAGATTGACTTTATAATTTGATGAAGAGCTGATGAAGAATTTGACTGAAAATAACATCAAAATCTAGAAACAAAATAATTAAAGTAACAATTATGAAGTATAGACTGGGAGAACAAATTTAGCAAGTCGAGATGTGCTTATAGAAGTTTCAAGACAGAAAGGAAACATGGCTTTTTAATTTAATTTCCAAATATTACCCTTATTTCAACTTACAGTGCACCAGAACAGTGGATAAAACTAGTCTTTAAATTCATCTCTTTCTTTACAGAAAAAGCTAAATGTTTACTGGTTTGCAGTTCAGCAGTGATAGCCCCAAACTTGGCCTCTTTTTAGTCACTGAAATATACCGAAGTGTTTTCAAGAAACCCACATGATCTGGAAATAAAAGTGATAAAATAGTCACTGAAATTTCCTTTATTTAAAAAATTAAATAAATAAAATGGAACATGAAAAGACTGTTTTCCTGAAGAAGTCAGACCTGGATGGTACAATTTTAGTTGCTGAAAATTTCTTGCTCTAATCATCGGTTCCAGGTTATGCCTTTAGTTAAAAACACAGCTCAGCATTGCTGGATAACTGGGAAGACGTGCTGCAGCTGAAGTTCACAAAATGAACTAATGTGTATTTAAAAACTGCAATTGCTAAAAAAGTGGAAAAATATGAAATTATTGAAACATTATTTGAAAACAAGGCAACTGCTTGTAGGAAATGGATTCAAAACTCCTGCAGCTTTTGAACAGGTAAAATATGAAAATCTGCCTATAAGGTACGGAATTGCCTTTTTTATAAAGCTGCATGAGCATGAGAAAATTAACAATATCAACTTTCAATGAATCAATTTAAAATACAATTTTCATTATTCTTTTACTTAATTATTTCATAATGTTATAACTGAACATTATGGATTCTATCAGAAAGACAGAAAAGTCATGTTCAAAATCAGAAATATAATGAGACTGCAGTTTTCTATGATTCACTGTAATCTAATCATTAATCCTTGTGTTCATAAAGAACAAATAATTGAAACAGTTGCGATTTTTAAAACAATTTATTTAGGTAACTTATAAAACAATTTTGTCCATTGCAATGCATCATTTACAGAAGTACAATTTTTTCTTTTTTTCTACAATATTTCTGTATTAAAATCAAGCTATTAAAATCATATTTCCAGAAATATTTATTGATAAATAGTCCAAAATATAAATTCAAGGAGAAATATGAAATACTGAATTTCATGTTTATTTAGTAAATCATAACCTATAATTTACATACATTTAATTTATTACATGCACATTTGACCTCTGTTATCAATTGACTGAAGTAACTACTGCTATAATTTTTTCAAAACCTAAGAAGTAAGGGAATCTGGTAAATATATAGATTTGAGCCAGCACTTTAAATTACTATTTTCTGTGGCTAAAAACAACACCAAAAAACCCCTAGACCACTAGAAATATAAAACCATCAGAACCAACAAAACTCTAACAGTATTACACTTAATACTAGATTTCATTATTCAGTCATTTTCTACATAGCAAGCACATGACTAAAAGATACAGTTTCTAGTCTTGAGTCTCAGTATCTGTTGTTTTATGCAGGTCACTGCACAGTTTCAAGTTTGTGTAGTATTTTAATAGTTTAAGACCTATAGTAGAGGCACCTTTACAATTTTTACAATTTGTAAAATGCTTGCCCATACCAGTTTCCCAACAGCGCGAGATACTAAGGCCCAGCTCTCAGCGCACGTAAGGTCCAGTGGAACTACTGATCTATCCCAGCTGTAGATTTGAATCTGTTGACATGCTGAGTTACTGTTGATCCCGATGCAAGTTTCTGTGTGTATATTATGAGCATTACAGTATATGACCCTATGCAGCTCCTGAGTCAGAGCCGTTCAGTTAACCGAAAAACCCCAAATGTTTACTTGTAGCAGTGCTGCTGAGCCATTAACTGACTATTATTAAATGGTACAAAAAAGTTCTGCGTGTTAGTGTGTTTATTCTTTCACAGAAAAAAATGTTAAGACCCTGACTTTAAGATCAACATTGCTGTTGACGATTAATGGCAAGTGACAGTCAAAACTGAAAGAATAAAGCATCATTTTCAAGTATTTGACAGAGTATGAAGGATTGGCAAATCTTAAATTCTCTCCTGCTGTCAGACACCATACTTCTATCTCAACTACATTTTCTGCATATTGTAAAATTAACTAAAATACTAGATCACACAGAAGAATAAGAACATGCTTCAATAAAACTGATTCGTATCTTGGTGCTGGTATTTTGAACATATTAAGACGATATATTTATCTTATCAACATTTAAATTTGCAAGCGTCCCATAGGCCAAAGAAAGCAAAAAAACCTAATAAATATGCTGAAAACCCCCATACCTCAGTATGAAATCCTGACCCCTTCTCCAACTAAGTACACACCGTCCAAATACACTGAGAATGCCAAGCTACAGGGGCCCCTCTGTGGGGAAACCCGTATTTCAGTCAGCAGCATCCGTCAGCTAAAGCAGGAGGGCAGGGACAGATGCTGGAGGAAGGATGACACGTGAAGTGGTGGCCGATTGTTTCTGCGTACAAATAAGTCAATGCCATACACGTACTAAAGCAGGACTTTGTCCAGATTTACGTGCAGAACACAACTATCACTCTAGGCTCATTTCAGTGTGAGTTTATGGTGCTAATTAGGCTCCTGGTGCTGCAGTCCTGCCCCATCTCCCAGCAGGCTCACACAATCAAAGGGGGGCACAAGCGTGCTGTACAACTTCCCCGGCTTCTGCGGCAAGGAAACGCCAGCACACTTGGGCGACGATCGCCAGCCTCAGTTGCACCGCCCGAGGCTCGCCGAGGCAGCGCCGTGCCGGTGCCTCCGGCCGCGCCACGTTCCCTGCGCTTCAGGAAATTCCCCTTGCGGCAGCGGCCGCTCGAGGGCTCGGGAACCGCACCCGGAGAGCTGCCCGCTCCGCTTCCCGTCCTTGTCACTAAAAACGCCTGGGTGCAGGTCTGGGTAACTCGCTACAGCCAGGCCTAACCCAGCTCTCGGTTCGCTCGCGAGGGAAGTGGACCGACACCGAGGGGCTCGCGAGGGTCCACCGGAACCCGCCCGTCCCTCGAGCACCTGCTCGGGGAGCGTTCTTCCCCGCTCGTGCGCCACTTGGGCGGCGGGGCCGGGCTCGGCGGGGCCGGTGGGACGCTCTCCCCGCACGCAGCCCGGTTCGGGAAGCACGGCTGCGGCTCCTCGAGCCGGGCGAGCGGCGGGAAGCGGGGGGCGGAGCGGCGCGCGGGGGCGGTGCCGCGCGCGGCCGTTGGGAAGTTGCGTCATGGCGGGCGCGCGCCGGCTGCGCGAGGGCGGCGGATTCGAACGGCGGAGGGAGCGAGGGCGGCGTGCGCGGCGGGAGCGACGGGAGCAGGAAGAATCAGAGGGAGAGGGAGGAAAGCAGGAGGAGGATGAAGACCGTGGCGCCCCGCAGCACTTTGCGGAAAATAATAAAGAAGCACAAGCCGCAGTTACGCCTGGCGGTGAACGCCGATCTGCTGGTGAGGAAGGAGCCGGGCGGGGGAGAGGCGAGGCTGCGGCTGCCCCGGGAGCGCTCCTGCTTTTGGCCATGGCTGGCGGCAGCCGCAGCTGCGCTGGTGACTCGGGGACAGCCGGCCCCAAACGGGGATGCTTGCTCCCGAAATATTCTGGCCTGTGCGCCCTGGCGCACTTTGCGTTTGACGGGATGTGGAGTTGCTACTAATGATGCTTCTGCAGGGACCTACAGGCAGGGGGGAGGCAAAGCTTGGGGGGCAGACGATTGGTCTGATTGAGAAAATACGAATAAACAGAGATTGGCGCTCTCCGCTTTGCTGGTGGCTGCTGTACTGTAGGTCTTTGACAGTGATCTTGGGGATTCATGGACGGGCTGATGCATAGCTTTTGTGTCACTCCATGTACACACTGATGTTCAAAGAGTTTGGTGTAGACACACCGAGAAATAGCACTTTGGATTATGTGGCTGCTAGGTTTGTGTAGATCAGTTCGGGTGTACAGGCAGTCAGCTGAGCAGTGAGCAATGAGTTGCTGAGCTGGAGTGCTCACATCTTTTCAGAAGGCCATCTAAGTAGTCTGCCTAAACTGTGGGATGACAGGTCTTGTTAGTAATCCAGTAACGTGTTGGGGTCCTGATCATGGTGTAAAAACGCCTTCCAAAAAGGGGGGAATGAAAGAGCCGAGTTGACAAAAACAGGCCAACAAAGCTGAGTTGTGCTTCTGACGTGCTCTAAGGAGTTTGTGGCACAGGTCGGGTTTGTCTCACCAGGAAATTATTTGACTATAGCAAGGAAATCTGACCTCAAGAGAGCTTTGGTAGTTGCTGTATTGAAAAAGAAATGCACTGAAATAACTTAGTAGACTTAACTTCCAGGACTGTGGTGCCCTGTTGTTTATAAATGCATGTGGCTCTCAGACCATTAAAGCATTAACACATGCTGTATACTAGTATAGTCTTGACTTCACGTTTCCTATTTATATAAGAGTTGTGTCTTGCAGCATCTTGAAGGTTGGTATCTGGATATATGAAGCTAAATGTAAACATGTAAAATTAAAATAAGTAATGTGAGATTAAAATGAATGAATATGGCAATTACATGAGAGCATTTAGATTTGAATGTAAACATGAAATATTTTTCTGATGGAGTGGAGCTAATAAAAAAATGATTTCTTCCTAATGTTTTGGCTGCCTTTGGATTTTTTTTTTTTTTTTTGTGGAATAAGGACCTGTTCCTTTGCTACTCATGCTCAGACCTACTCAAAGATTACTCAGTGGAATGCAGTAGTCAACTAATCAAATGCACACAGTCAACTTTTTTTTTTTTAATCCTTGGTAACAATTGGTCTGTTTCCAGGGTAATGAAAATTTGGCTTCAAAGTAGTGTGGCTGTCTGAAAAGGGGTAAGTGGGACATCCCTCCAAATCTTGGCCTTTGGTTCCCATCTCTTCCTGGTCCGGGCACTAAAGTCCTCTGAGCTGCGAAGAGCCAGTGAATTGAATTCATTGAAACTTTTAAACAACAGCAATCAGATCCATCTTAAAATATAGCTGTGCAAATGTTCATTGCAACACAAAGGATGAGATCAGAATAAATTTTAATAATGTGATGGAAACCTAGATTATCTTTTCTGATCGTGTCAAATTACGCAACCTTTTGTAGTATAAGGGTTGGCTTTTTTATTTTACCTTTAAACAAGAATGTCCAGATGTGGTGGTTGTCCATGATGTTCTTCAACTAGGCACTGTCTAACAGCTCTTTAGCTCTGTATTTCCATGACTGAATAATCAACACAGCTGAAATTATGCTTCTTTTAGGGAAAAAAAAAAGGATTAGTGAGTTTATTGTGTACTAAGACAAGTAACAAATTTTGAGAGTATGTTTTCTAGTGCCTGTGTTGTTCTCTGCAAACCCTGCAAGAGTGATTAAATCACATACATCAGAAATTTATATAGTAGCCGTCTTAACAAGATGGAGCCATATACATTTTGAGCTGAGAGCTTATGTCTTCTCAAGGGAAGTATGAGAAAAGTGTTAGTTCAGTTTCTGGGCTATCTTCCAGAATGGTCCATGCTTTATGTCTGAATCTACTGCAGTATGTACCCATCCCAGTGAAGTGGTCTGCCTGCCTTAGGAGAAAATCAGATTGCTTTCTTTTTTCCCTGACTTTCAGTGATTATTTTTACTAGATAAACCAATGTCTTCTTACATGATTGTAGCTAAGAAGTTTGAAAGGAATAAGAATTCAGATAATTTTGTTAAATACTGGAATGATGTTTCTTCACTTTTCATCAAGTCTCTTCTGAAAATGTGCAGCTTTGTCAGAGCCTGCTTCCTAAGTGTTAACATCTATCTCTTCGCACAGTGTAGCTATCAAATTTCATCAGCCCTTCTCAGGAAGCTGTTTTTGTTGTTTTGTTTTGTTTTTTTTTTTAAGGAGTATGATAATCTCTCTGGGTGAAGAGATGCAAATAGTGTTTTAGGTTTTTTTCAAGGTTCTTTTTGAAAACAAGAGGTAATGGTTTTAGTACTGATGTTCAGATATTCCCCAATGGAAAGAGAAGAAAATATGCAAGCTTTGTTCTAGCTTGCAATTATAAAAGAAAAGCAGGATCTCAGCTGCTTCTTTTATGCTAGAAGGGCACATGTGTGTTTCCATTGCAGGAAATGACCTCATTTTCATTTGTTATCACCATAGAATAATTAATGAGTGTACATGGAAGGCGAAATATCAGTCGAAAGGATTATTTTGAAGTTATGGCAGTAAAACAAAATTACGGTGATTTTCCATGCTGTTCCTCAGTTCTCTTGAACAGGTGTGTGGAAGCTGCTGTGTAAACAGTGCTATGAATTTTTTACATACGTTCTTAAAATTTATGTAGCCTTTCTTTTCTAGAAAGTAAACATTCTGTTTTGTAAGGTGATTTTCATGATTAGTTAGTTCAAAACCTTTTTTAAATTCCATGCAGGAGGACAATAGTTTAATATGTAGTAAAGCAATGTCCTTAAACAAATACGGTACTGCTTAGTTACTGGCCAGTAGCTGTCCTAGTCATGATATTCAGTCATTTTGCCTTTCAGTAGCCTTTCTCAATTGTCTTGAATAACCTGGAATATTTATTAACCTATGTGCTGTGCTGTGGCATGTTGTGATTTTAGTTATGTGACTGCTTAATTCTGTTGGAGTACAGAGGAAGCTTTTCCACATGCAGCAATTCAGTTTGAAAATAGGAAAGTAAAGGTACAGCGATTCTGAGAGAAGATGAAGTTTTTAAAGGCAATTTAAAAATTAACACTTTTGCCTTGAGGTATCTCAGTAGAAGGTCATGCAAGTATGGAAGCTTGTTTCACCTCTCACTTCTCCTCCAGGTTGTTTCCAGAAATCTAATCTTATGTTAATAAGTTTAACAATGAGAATTTTAATGTTGAATATTATTTTAGTGCCACTGCTTGATTCTGCTGGAGATAATTTCTTTGTGAATGATTAAAGACTGGTTCTAAAACAGCTTTTATATTTTGTGAAATAAATCTGCAAGAACATCTGCTTTTTGTGTAGTAGATGCTTCCAAATGATGTCAAATATTATGAAAATTTATCTATTGCACTCTGTCTTCCTTTAGTTCAGGATATTTAAAAAAACCCTAAACTGTTTGTCATATGAACAAAGTTATTGTGACAGGAGCATGTAACAGATTCTTTGTGCTGCAAACCCAGTGCCAAAGTATTTCTTGTAAACTTTTAATTTGTAACTTTCCATATTACATTTTTCCAGGCTTTACAGATAAGGTACGGCAGAATAAATACATCACTTTATTCATACAAATAACATTTTCATATATTTCAGTAATATTTTTCCAAGCTCATGATTGAAAAAGTATATTTGTATGCTTTACGTAGCAGAGGTAATGTTGTTTGAAAGTTTAATTTACAGAAGGTGCAATTATCGATTTTTCAGGCTGGATTAGTAAAATACTTCACATAATGCCTGTATAATGCTAGCGGTTTGTATTATAGGTCCCTGATTAATTACTACACAAATGTGCTATTGGCTGGCAGTTTTAGTCCAAGCTGGAGCAGTTCCTTGCTTGCCGTCTGCAATTTTTTCCTGCTTCTGTATTAGCAGAACAGCATTCCATAAGGAACAGAATACTGCCCAATCAATTCTTTCAATGTAAAAAAACTAAGTGACGAACTGGGAAAAAATAGATGGAACCTCCTGACACTGGAGAATTCCAAGTTCTGGAGAAATTAATGTCAGTGTCGCTTTACACTGGAAAGGGGCAGAAGTCCTTGAACTTGTCAGTAGTCCATTTGGCGATAAGGCAGTTATGAATTTGCTGCTCATAAAAGTCTGGCCGTTGTAGTCACTGAAAACTGACTATATTTACTAGCAAGCAAAAAGACTCCTTATTCGCTGATATTTGTGTTTACATTTTATTACTAAAAACTGCTAATAAAAATCAGATTGATTCCTCTTAGATCAGTTGTGGTTTACGTGATCATTTCTAAAGCACTTTATCATTTAAGTATACTAAATTTAAACTCCATTTACAAGAGTTTTGCATGAAGGGAATGTCTTGGAAATTTACTGAGGCTTGAAATGAGTGATAAATTCTTTTTCTGAGAACACCTTTCAGGAATTTGGAAGCAATATAATACACAAATTTTTTGTTGTAAACAATGAATCTTTAAAAAATGAAACTGTGTTTAAACAGCTTGAATAATGTTTTTTTCTCCTCTATTTTAAAGGTTCATTTGAACTTCATACTGTTTCTCCATCGGCTAGCAGAAGAAGCCAGGACAAATGCTTTTGAGAACAAAAGTAAAATAATTAAACCTGAGCACACCATATCTGCAGCAAAGGTATTAACATGCTTCTAATATTTTTCATTTTTGTATAATGTGTTATGACAGCATATGCAAAAGCTTTCTGTGTGAAAGTTGATATTTGATTTATAATCCAAAACTTATAGACACTTAATATTCTTTGTCCATCATTGGCATAATTTACTGTTACCAGGACAACAAATTAAGTCTCCTTGTCCTATTAAATATGACCCAATTTTTATTGATTATTCCCTGTTTAAAGTTATAATTTCAATATATGGGTAAGTCTACAAAATGGTCTGCCAGCAAGCCTTCATGGCCTGGAAGGCATTCCAAAGTTGGAAGATGCTTATTTCAGCTGATACTATATCAAGGAAGCATGCTGTCTTACAGTGATTTAAGTGAAGCTTTATAGAACAGGTGAGAAATAGTTCAGAGAGGTTCAAATACCTTTCTTATGTCTTCAATTCTTACCTGCTTAGTCTGAAATAAGTTCATAGTGGATTCTGGCAGTATTGTGTGGGTACTTCTTGAATAAACAGATACTTTGTGTGATGTATTTGGCAAGGAAAGAAGTAAGGGAGAATTAGACTGTGGATTGTTATATGGGTAGTTCAGCTTAACAAAAATTGCTGTATGAATATCTGTGAAGAAGGAATTCGCTGCATTGCAGAGTGCAGTGAGTTTAGTGTCCATGCAAAATAAGGGAAGAGGGAAGGGGTTATGGAGCTTTGTCTCCCTAGAATGAATTAGTGTCAAAATATGACTGAAATCCCTTTGTATTCTGTAGTTCATTCTACTCTCTAGGATATGTCTGCTTTACCTTGGTGTCATGAAGGATTTAGTTTCTTTATTTTTATCTCTTTAACCACCTTCTCCTGCTGAGAAAATTTGGAGGACAAAACTTGATGTTACCTGATATTTTTGTCCTGTGGCTTATGTTTATCTTTACTATTTTTTTTCATTCTGCTGAAAGGTTTAGTTTGATACTTTTCTATAGTGACAGAAACATATACAGGAGATGTAGGGTAGCCAAGTGAATGTTGCAGTTGGAGTCTTACACATTTATGGTTTCTTTTTAACTGCAATCTTAACACTTTTTGAACATTTTTGTCCTCCATTTATTTTTTTAAGGTGAGAAGAAAGGAAAAACGGCCTGTATTTTAATAATTTTAACACTTAAATAGTCCCACTTGGCCTTTGAAGTTCATTTTTCAATTTAAGCTCCAAACCAAAAAATGTCCTTCCAAAAGTCTGTGTGCTCTTGATATAGAAAGAAATTAGACATTGCAAGCATAATAGCTGTATTATTGCAAGCCTTATTTTTTCTTTTTGTCTAGGTCCAACAGGGTAAGAACTTGAAGGAATCATCTGATGGCTCAAGAGCACTATTGCCATTTCTCAGCATTAATTTTCAAAATAAGCCTTTTATTTTGCAGGATTCTTCCTTATGAATGTTCTTGCTTAAAAAAAAAACAAACTCAAATTTGAAATCTTTTTGTATCCTTTTGCTTTATTTCTAATATTTTCCCTAGCGTAATACCCTTGGCAAACACAGCTCTTGGAAACAGATTGGTTAAGTGAACCTTTCATCTCAGTAGCCTAGCATTTTGAATCTCTGTCTGCTGCCTGAATTGTATTGATAAATATACTTTTTTTTTTTCTTTGCAGGTTATTTTAAAGAAAAGCAGAGGCTAGAAAACAGACCATTGGAATTTTAAAACACGTTTTTCAATGTTTTCTGACTAACTTGAGTTATACTGTGAGTCAGCTTTAGAACTTTTGGAACTGTGTAGTTTTATTGGCATCTATCTCCTGACTATCTTGCTGTTTCTTTAAAAATATAAATCTTAGAATGTATATTTTCATACACTTCATGCATAATTTTAAACTGTGTGTCACTTGTCTCTTAGGAATTTTGATGTACCTTAGTCCATAATGATGGAAGAATGCTTGTACCATAGATAACCTTTGGGTACAATGTGGCATTTATTATTAAAAGTGTGAAATTTCTTAAGGGAAACAGTAGTTAAAAAAAAGCACCCACAGATTTCTCTAAATCCACTATAGATTGTGGAGTTCCAAGCCTATTTACTAGCTAAACAAAATTATGGCTTTCAAAACAACCACTGTAGAAACAAGTGTATTAAATACCTTATCTTCAGTTTATTTATAAATGTCTTGATAATCTTATAATGACTTTGGAAAGCAGTTTAAAACTTCTGGGGAAGTTCTGGTGTTCTGGAGAAAGAATACATAGTTGGTATTTTAAATCATGGTCTGAACTGTTAAGCTGACTTGTTTGATGTGGTATATGAGACAACTTGGTGGTCTGTAATTCACTTGGTGTGGACAGATGCACAGGTTATAGGAAAAGAAAGATCTGTCACGGTTGATGTTTTCGAAGTTAGATCTTGTAAAAATAACAAAGATAAGTTGGCATGAGTGCCAAGCTATTTCCTTCCCTCTTTTGAGTGTCATGGTAACTTGTCAGAAGTCTGGAAATGTACATTTTATAAAAATGTCTTCTTAAATTAAGATCATATTCTGTTCCTGTTCTGATATTTGTAATCATTTACTGAACACTTTGCTTAATAAATATATTAATAAAATTATAATCTTACAGTTTGAGCTGATAATGCCGTTTTGTGGAATATATGGTAGCTGATCCTTGATAAGCACAGTGAACTATTCTTAAAATAAAGAATCTTTAAAAGTGTAATGTATTGAGTAGTCTAATTTTTTTTGACCCCTTATCAAGTATATTCTAGAAACTCAGAAAAAAAACGTATTTTAGAAATATTTTTGTAGTCTAAAGAAACTGTAGCAATGCCAGTAATTTCATATCATGTCCATGTACTTTTAAAAATGCTGTAAAACCTTTGAAAAGTCATCCTCTTCCAGTATGCAGAAAGGAAGGAAGGGTTACTCTCCTGCTTTACTTGACTCACAGACCTTAGTGCATTTGGCTTCCTGTAAGGGTTGACTAGATTCTTTATTCTGCATTTTCTTCTCTTCCTCCCTTGGAATCCACAAATAAGGCCAAGAAAGTACACATGTAGAGGATATGTGGACTTAATAATCTGAATAATTCTCAGGAATAAGGAAGATCTGACTAGATGTTTATGTTTTTATTTGTAATTACTGTCTTTGATTTAACAATTTTATTGCAACACTAGATTTTCCTTCGAAATGTTTTCTCCTAATTTTCCTTAGAGTCTTGTATAATCATATACCTTCCTCACTGTACAACTGTTTGAGTGATGCAGCTTCTTTTGGAACTTGTTTTGATATCTACTTTAATTTTTTCTTTTTTGATTTTCCTAGGAGCCAGATCCACTCTGAGCTTAGTGGAATAGTCTCATTCTCATGTAGTAGATTGATTAATGATCAGCTACCGCTGGGGAAGGGAAGCAAAAAAGGGTTAAAAGCAACCACCAGTGTAAATTTTAAATATTTTGTATGGTGGTTTTGGCCTTTATTCATGGTTAAGAAGCTGCCTCTTTTTAATAGGAGAGGGACTTTGATAGTATGTTGTGAATGTTTTGTAATAGCTGGAGCTGGCAGGTATTAAGAAGACCTGGGTAACCTGGTAGTTTTTCAGGTTTCTCTCCTAAACCTCGAATAAATACTTACTGAAAATTATTGGGGCGAATGAAGTGGGCTTAAGCTTTTAGAAATGTAAAATGCTATTGTGTTTTTCTAATAGCTTCTTGAATGTTCACCATAAGGTTAATTGTATTCCTATTTGGCAGCTTTTTTGTTCTCCTTCATGTATATACCTAGGGTCTCTTCTCTATGCAGTATTTCTTAGTGGATTTTTAAAATTAAAACTTCCAGCAGTATTGTCTAAATAGCCATGAATACTTACAAATAATATAAACTTGGAGGCTATAGCAATAGTTTATTCCTGTATCGTGTCTCTGTTTAATGACAAAATATCAAAGCATGTAGTTCTATAATTTTTTTAAACTAGATCTGTAATAGAAGACCTAATGAAGTTGTGTTATTTGAATTCCTGTGTTGATACTTTGCCATTAGGAGGAAAAACGCAAGGATTTTTGAGGGAAGAGTCATGGTGATGCTCAACTGTTTTCATGAAACCTTGAAAAATTTATAGTTATGAAACAACTGACTCAATATTGAATTTCCTCTGGTTTTAGGCAGATTCAAGATTCAAGAGCTTTTTGGTCGGAGAAGTGCTTTGTCAATACAATTAAAACTCCTAATTCCCTCAGCAGGATGGATGTCCTAAAAAATTAGAGGCACACCCAGAAATCCCTTTTTTCTATTCTTTCTGCTTTGCAGCTTTCCCCATGTTCTGTTTCACATCCTACCTTGCCCTTTCACTCTGACCATCAATAAAAGGGGGTAAAGTAGTGAAGAAATAGAATTTGGTAAAAGTACTTCTGGTAGCCCTTATCTTAGTTTTCAGCTTTTGATGTGGCTAGTGTTAGACCCTGGTCCAGAGTAGTATCATAATTGATTAAGGCACAAAAGAAGAAGGAAAATTTTTATTGGTCAGCAGATAACTGTGAGAGAAGATAGTGGTGCTGCTGCTATTTTTGTTTAATCTCACTTATGGAGTGACTGGTGAGAGTGCATCTGCTGTTTGCCAACCTGAGTAAGTCTTCTGGTAGGGTGTATGCCCAATTCCAGCTCACTCACAGCATGCATTCATGCATATTGTGCTTTGATTTTGTAGAGCATGTAAATTTAATATTTTCTGAGAAGTATAAATCACTTGATAATTATATTTAAAGCTTCTAAAAAGCGTAAATATTAAGAATAATATGCCACTGAAGGTTAGATCTATGAGTCTGACTCCTAATGGTGTCAACACGAATAAATGAACTTGTATACTTTGATGGGTCAGGACCCAGTAATCCCTGTTCTATTTGAATGTAAAGTTGTATCTGTTGTTTTGAGTCAGAAAAATCGACACAGGTGCTAGAGAGGACATTCATGCCTCGGAGTTTCATTGTGGTTTTATGTGGAGAAGTGAGTGACTGCTGAAAAAGAATCATAATACAAACAGTTAGTATTCTCTGGTTATAGTCATACAGTAAAGGGAAAATAAATCCAGAAATATGTATGCTGTGATAGAAAAATTCTTTTTCTAGCCATAAGGTGGGGATAGAGCAAAAACTCTCTTTTTTCCCTGTGGTAACTTTCCATTGGAATAAATATTCCGATTATTCCTACTAAAAAGTATGCTATAGATTATGACACTTTCAGATATTTTTTGAAGACTACCAAGCTTACACTGCTGACATATGTAGGGAAATTAATGTTAAAAAGAAAAGAAATCCCATTCACATCCAAAACAGGGTGTTCTCCTAGGTGAAAGATATGAAGGATCTTGAAGATTTTCTTTATCCAAAGCTTAGGTATCATGTAATTTTCTTAATTAGAGGTCTACTTGTTACTTGTACAACATAGTCTCAGTTTTAGAAATGGGTATATTCTATGTGCAGATTTATGAAGGAAATTCTTATATGAGACATTACTTATTTAGCAGCCTTAATCATGTAACATGCAGCTTGTACTGGCTGACTTGCTGACTCGGCATTCCATTAGTCTTTATCAGTTTAGAGCAATTAAGGGCATGTAACTCCTTAATCCATAGGGTTCTGAGGTGACTTATGAGTGTGTATTTAGAGGGTATGATTTGCATTTCAAATAAAAATGCTGATTACATTAAATCACAATTCCTTTTTCCACAGCTGTGAAATATGTGTCAAATTCAAGTTCATTAGGATGTTTCAAAGCAATATATGTAAAAAAGAGTTGTTTTTCAGTTCAATATGTATATTGTCATATACTGTGTATATGTATTGGCATTTAGACTTCTTCATGTGTTTTAGTGGTACTTTAATGGTAATGTAGCTGCTTACTTGTCATAGCTTACTTGGATATAATAAAAGAGGATAGTAGAACAAATGTACATGTTTGAGTAGCTTCAGTTCTAGGCTGAGAAGATGCTGACAGCATTTCTGTTGTGCTCAATACAGAATAGCAACTTTTTGAAGAAGCTGAAGAGTCTTCTCACCTGACAGTTCATGGTTCTGCAGACATAATCGGTTGGAATTTGTTCATATACTGTTTGGTGAACGATGTTGGGGGTTTGTCAATTTCTTTGCAATCCACATTCATCAAATTTACATGGGCTTTGATACATAATATTCTCCTGTGGGCTGGGTTATTAATGTTATCCTGACCAAACTGCTGAAAGATCTTTTCAGGTCATTTGATACCTGTAAGATCGAGTTTCGTACTGAGAAGGTCACTTTCCTGGGTGAATGATTTCAGGGCATGGAGAACATAGTGGAGTGTAGGAAAACACCTAAATACCCCTAAAGTAATTTCTGGTTTAAAAAACCCCAAGTGTAGACATAACCTTAGTACCCGATAATAATGTGACTACAGCAGTTAAATAAAAACAAGAACACTTCATCAATGGTTTGCTCACCTTCTGGCACTAGGTCAGGCTCTACAGAAAGACTCCTATTTTGTTTCCTAAACATGTAGAAAACACAGAAAGGTATGTTGGCAATAGGGACAGATCCTGAATCAAATTTATAAAGGGTAAATACTTCCATATAAATGCTGTCAGGGATAGGGTTGGATTAGCTTGAGTTTCCAGTCCATTATATCGGGTAGAAATTTGTGTAATTGTATTGGTGCTGATGTCTAAAATTCACAGGCTAGTATGAATTGTTTTCATTTGTTCAGCTTCAGTAGGTAAGTACACAGATTATATTATATAATGAGTAATTTTTAACGAATTGCTACAAATTTTATAAATAAGCCAGATAAAACACTTAAGTAAGATGTAAGCTAGTTTTTAAAATTTTATTGTGTATCTGAAATCTTAGTATAAGCAAGCCTCTAGTCATAGCTGTTGAAGCTGTTTTTCACCTAGTAAAGGCTAAAGTTACCAGTGATGATGTGTTACATTTAAATATTTAAATTCTTTAGTTGATCAGAGAAAATGATGTATGCTTCCAAAATTGGTCAGCTGTCTGAATATTACTGATTCCTAAAGATTGGCTAGAATTAAAAGTGAGGTAAAAGACAGTAATTAAAAGAAAAAAACAAAAACAAACAAAAAGCCATAGGGAGCAGTCAAGAAAAGGGAAGGGTAAGTGCATGGCATAGTGAAGGTTGGCCAGACAATAATTTCTTCTGTTTCTGTAGTTTCATCATTTGTGTTTCATGTTGAAGTTTAACTGTGGACTCCCCCATTTTCCAGAGTTAAAAGGTTGGGTCTCGGTAATGAAGGGCAGTAGCTTTCATGTGGTCTAAGTAACAATATTCTTCTAAAACTTTTTCCAATAAAGATAAGAGATGTCTTACTAAATTTCACACTGTAATTAATTTTGATGATACTTTACCTGTAACCTATTTTGGAAGTTTTACTACAAATCCATATGGAATAAACCTTGGAACTTCTGATCAGAAGTAGACAAAACATGTTCCTTTGTCTTTTGTTTTCCTTGTTACCCTTTCCATTTCTAATTATGGAGAGCCATAGTGAAGGTTTATTTTAGGGCAGCGACAGCATCTAAAAGTCCAACATTTAAAAGTACTGCCAGAAGGATGGATTAACTTTCAATCCTTTTTGACGCACATTAGCATTCACAGAATGAATCACATTGTGGGTAAGGTTGGAAGGGACCACAGTGGGTCATTTGCTCCAACCTCCCTGCTCAAGCAGGGTCATCTTGGAGCACAAAGCACAGGATCATGTCCTGATGGTTCTTGAATATCTCCAGTGGGGGACACGCCACAACCTCTGGGCAGCCTGTTCCTGTTCTCTGTCACTTGCAATGACCCTGCAGAGATATTTCTGTATATGTGTAGCATGAACGCAAATATTGTGAGACTATGAAAGTAGATCTATGGTTTAATGATACTTCTTGTTGACTGCAATTTTTGAAGTTAAGCCTCAATGAAATAGGGAGTAGCTTACTGGCTTGAGAAGCTGTTAATTTTACTGTAACTTTCTACCTGTGAACACCAAGAAATTTTATTGTTAATGTTATTTTTCATGCCACTATACCATCTATTGAACTTTTCTTATTTGCTAAACATCTGTCAGTGCAGCTATAGCCAAGAGTTGGAGGAATATGCAATATTAAAAACACAGGACAAATGCAAGCACAGCAGTTTTACTTTGGCGTGTTATTTTCATGAACCTAGCATCTTTTGCAAGGTTTTCCTGGAAATCACCTTTCCAAATCATCTTTACTTGGGTAGAATGGATGCTTAATTACACTAAACTTCTCCAAAACAAATGCTCATGCATTGAACTAAATTGTACCTTGGCTATTTCTGCTAATGCATTTTTTTTCTTTCTTCTTGCTTGTCCACTTACACTCAAAAGAGAGGATGTGATATGCTGCATACTTCTTTCTTCTAAGGAAGGCTCTTATAATGGTACTCTTTGTTTTCCCTGAAGTTCTTGGTGAAGCAGGAAGCCATGCATCTCTAGATCAATGTCTTAGAAATTACCAAGAAGGTATTATTTTGTGTCTACTACCTGCAGTATAAAACATTTGTTCTGGTGTATGAAGTCTGCCTTTGTACATACTGAATATTATGCATATAAATTTTAAATCTCTTTATAGAGCTTTCGTTTTTTTGGTTCAGAAATTCTCGGTATTTTCTAGTATATGTGACCCAGATGGAGCTTAGACTTGGGGCTCTTTTATTCTCTGAAGAACCCATCAATGTAAAATATCAGGCTACTCTCTCTTTGAGAATGGAGAGGATTTTTCATAGATTATTTTACATTTTTGTCCATTTGTTTTTGTTTTGGAGGTTTTTGTTAGTTTTCTTTGGTTTTTTTTGTTTTGTTTGTTGGGGTTTTTTTTGCTAACTACATGGGCTGCTAGATTAAAGGTTTTTTTGCTAAATATTTGATATCATATTTCTTTATTCAAGCATGAAAATTCAATTATGACTCACCTCCCAGAGGAGTCTTCCAGTTTCCATAACATTCCTAATATACTTAATTTTGAAGACTAAGCAGAGTTTCTTCCCAGTATTTTCTGTTCCTCTTTTTCCAACCCCTAAGCTCAATGCTAAAGAGAATAAGAGGAGAGGATGGTTGTGATGCTGCAGAGCATTTCTACTGGAGCATAAACAAGAATGCCACCAAGTAGCAGGCTTTAAACTGAGAAAACTGTATGTGAAGGAAATGCTCTTATCTTCCTTACCAAACTTACATGATCCTTTGGGAAGACAATTCACAAGATGAACCTTTGCTAGCAGTGCTGTTGCCTTTGCTTAAAACTTGTGTAAATATTCCCCCTTCCTTCAAATAAAACTGTTTTTTGTCCTCCTTATTAGTAATAAAGAAAGCATCAGATCCAATATAAACATAAACAATTTATTATATAGTGTATTATTTATTTAAAACCAGTTTGTTTAATTTCAAAAATATATTTTCTGTGAGGAATATATACTCTTTTGGGAAAACTTCTAAAAATTAGAGGCTGGATGTTTAAAACTGTACCAAAACTAGGACTTTTTAAATTGTAATAATACCTTTGTTAAAAAAAAAAAAAAGAAGTTACAGCACAAAGGAGCAAACTACAACTAATTGTAAAGAAACACTTTTGAAATATCAGCTTTTTCATCTTTTTTCTTGCACATTCCAAGTAAAATGATTATGTCTATTAAAAAATTGTATGTAGTATTTTTTAAAGCTTAGTAATTTTAACTCTTGTCTGCATCCCTCTTGAAATGTGGACCATGTTTGAAACATAATTTGTGTAACAAAATATCTTTATTTCTGAGTTAATTTAATTTTTACATGCTTGTCTTACAGAGGAAGTCTACTTTTAATAAAAGTCATGTGTTTAGAGCTGTAATTTTTGCATTCAACATAAATTATTTTTATGTTGTGACTGTTTGATGTGAAGTCTATATTTTCTATGAGTAAACTTAGCAGTTATAGTATGGATCTCATCTTCCTCTATCAATACCACCACGTTACCAATCAGTATATTGAAAATGCATCTTTAGAAGTTAATATAATGTTTTGAGCAAAGCTATGAGTGTAGTTGCAATACAAGATGCACTGGTAATCCTTTTTTACCTAAGCTTCATATATTATCCTTGTAAACTCAAAGAAAGACATTTTCCTCTGTTCTTGTAATTTCCTTTTTAAATGGAAGCTATCACCACATGAAACACTTTCCTGACCTTTAGCATTGTCAGAACATGAAACAGAGGAGGAGGATATCCTATGGTGTATAGTACATTAAGGGGATTACCTCATCAGCATGAAAAGTCCATAACTAATCTACACCAGAGACATGTAAGCTCTTGGAGCAGGACATTCTTGAGAATATTAAGAAACACATCAAAACATTTTCTCTGAGAGTTGTTCAGCATGTAAGCAGAGCAGCCGGCATGTAAATGAATTGCAGTGTCAAATTTATTCTCTGTTTACAGTGTTTTCTATTAATATATCTACCCAGACCCCAGATTTTCAGGCTGAGGCAGGATTGATATAAGTCTGCTTTTTAAGAAAAATTGAATGTGGAGTGAGGTTTTTCCTGGTATTTTCCTTCCAGTAAGATTGAGTGTTCTCCCTACCTTGTCAACATTGCAGGAGGTAACTGATTAAGAGGGAAGCATTTTTTTTTCCCAGGAATTTCCTAAACTGGTTTGAAACTATACCTTTACACTAGTTTAGCGTATTATTTCTCCATTTTTGAGAGAGATTGTATGGAGTCAGTGGTGAAATGAATTACCATGATTTGAACTCTAACACTAGGTAAATTAAGATGCAGTTCTGCCCATCCACAATATGCAGCCCTATGATGGATTTGCTGTAATTTACAGCATGTGTGCTATTTTAATATATGTTTTTCTGTGTATTAACTTTTTTTTTTCTCCTAATGCAATGATTGGTGATAAATTTGAAAAATTTACCAAAATCTGTAAATATAGTTTTCTAGCAATAAAGAGCTCATGTAAATGAGTCAGCCTAAAGTTTGATTAGCCATGCTTAAATCTTGCAAATAATGTGGTTTCTAAATAATTGGGTTTGGGAACCCGGTTGCAAATTTGTGCGTAAATCCTTCTTTGCTTTCCTTAGTATTAAGAGAAAAAAGAACCTAATACTGAATCTATGGAGACTTGCCAAAAATTGTTTAAATTATTTTTATTAGGTCACAGTAGTCTATTATTGAAACATACTAGAATTGTTGGCTCATTTACATTGCAATATATTGCTTGAGTTTCAGAAGAGCAAGAGAACAGAAAGCATCTTAAGCAACTAAAAAAGTAGTTTGCATATTTTTCAATTTCAGGTTATCTTTTTCGATTTATCTGCTGAGGAATTAGATATTGTTGCCCTATAACCCTTGGGTGCTGATTGAGCAAATTTTGTAGCATCTCTGAAATTCTCATCATTAACAATCTTTTTCAATTATACTTCTTTTCAACAGCAAGTGTATCTTATTTGAAACATTTCTTCAGCAGTACCCTAAAATATTATTGAGCAAATAATACACAAAATTTTTCTTCTTTATCATGAACTATTGATGTATAATTCAGTTTCTTCAAGTTTATTCACCATTCAGAATGGTTTGTGGAATATTCTGTTGAATATTCTAGGGGCCCCTGCTCGAGCAGGGAGATTGGACCTCCACTTGTCCCTTCTAACCCTACCCATTCTGTGATTCCTAGTAAGTCTTGGTTTCTAGCTCAGTGAGCAGCCATCTGTTTTCACTGACTGCCATTTAAAACGCAAAAGTCTGTAATCAGCCAGTTAGTTTGCATGTTGTGTTTCTTCATCCTGATTGAACATATGTAATAATTCTAAGCTGGAAGCTTGCAGAAGACAGATATAAACATGCCTTTCAGTAAACACTTTCTGAAGTGTGCCTAAATTGCTTAAATCCATATTCCTGATGATAAACTTAATTTCATTTACTTTGGAAAAGCTAAAATATGTGTCTCTTCGTAAAATCTGAATTAATGCTTGTGGAAAATATTTCACAGTAGTTGATTCATTTTAGCTTCAGAAGTGTGCAAGTGTAGTAAATAGTAGAGCGTTGTTGAAGTCCAAATACTCTCTTTTTTCATTGTTGAAGTGGAATAATGTATTTGAATAGAACATAAGTAGTAGATGAGAGATTTGCATTGGGAAAAACCCTTCCCCTTACAAAAAATCCAGGAAGAACAGATGTAACCTCCAATATAAGAAGTTCTAAGAACTGAAGCCTTTTGATCTGAATGAAAACCAACTACTAAAATTTTGAAGACAATAATGTCTTTGCATTACTATGTCCTCAGTTATGATTTAGGGAGACAATCAATTTTCTCTGTTTATCTGCTATCTGCTCTGCAGTAGGATCCAAATCTCAGTTCATCTGAAGTAAATAGCAGAAGTTTTTAACATTTAAGAGATCAGCATTAGGAGAAAATGCAGAATTGTGTATCTTGTTTCCAGTAATGAGAGCCATTCTTGTCACTATATTATTACATATGTTCAATCAGGATGAGGAAACTGCCTTTAAGCATTATATTTTCTTAGGGGCTCAGCTGGATGGGCATTGCAGTTGTTGAAGGGACATTACCAATTGGGTGAGACAGAGAACTTTTTAGGGGAAACTTTTGAAATTTCCATAGTTTTTTTACTTTTTAGGATTTTAAATTTTTTTTCTTTTTAAGGTTGTTAGCTTTTTTTGTGTGTGTATATGTCTGTAGATACATTCTGGGCCAAATTTTACCCATTTGGCTTGGCGTAAAATCAAAGTCATACAGTGATCAATATTTCTGAGAATGGGAGCAACATTTTTGCCCCAATACTTTTGACTGCTCTGTCTTGCTCTGAAGCAGTTTCCAGACTGCGCCTAATTTTTCTGTGATATTCATTGTTAACTAAGTAACAGCATCTGCAGTGCTGCTAAATTGAGGGTTTTGAATGCTCAGCTTCCACACTAGCAGATATTTTTGGCAAGTATGTACCTTTATCACAAAGTTGTTGCTATTATGGGATTGTTTTAATTGTACACTGAAACTAATTTTCTTAAATGCACTTTTAATTCATTCTTTGTTTGTTTTTATTGTTTGCATAAGAACACCACATGCTAATTCACCACATGATGTGTACTCACAGTCCAAATATCACAAAGTCAGTTCCAAGGTCCAGACATTTACCAGTTTCCCTTTCATAAAGCATATAATGGCAAAACCCTTAGTCCAAATTCAAGTCAACCAGAACTTTGGAGTATTTTCAGAGTAAAATAAGCTTCAGAACAGCTGCAGGAATCTTGATATATAACCCACAGTGGGGTGGACATAACCCTTTAATACTGAAAATATACTTTATAATTTAGACATGATGACAAGATAAAAGTTTTTATAAGAATTTCTTCAAAAGGAGTACAAAAAAAACTAAAAATAAATAGAAACACTCTCCTGTCCTAAACCCACATCGGGTACAGCCATGATGGCAGCCAGGACCTTTTTGGCACAGAGCCCTGCCAGTTGCCTTGTCCCAAATTCAGAGACACAAAACTCAACTCCTCTTCTGGATTGTTTCCAATCAGTTTGGGAGTTTGCCTTCCTGCAAGAGGCTGGTATAAGGAAAACATATAATGCTTTTTCTCTTGCTTCCTTCTTGTTAATAAATTGGAAATTGCATATTCTTCAAACATACATTTGTTTTGTGGATTCCATCAAAATGCATAAATCATTCAGTGTTTTATACCAATTATTTTTGTCTCAGATCACATAGTTCTCTCATGTAAAGCAAAATAAATCCATTTTAATTACTATGTATGTTATGGGAGCATATCACAAGACATATAACATCAGCTATTTAATGTCAAGAAGAAAAAAACTAATTTTGAATTTCTTAGGATCTTATATAACCAATTTTACAGCAGCATAGATCCTTGATTTGCTAAGAGCCTAGTGCATAACCTTTTCAACCAATTTGGTCTTGATGTGTCCTAAAAAAATAACCCTTAAGTCAATAAAATTTCAAGAGCAAAGTATTTAGAGAATTGTTCTTACCAAGAAACAGTGCTGAAGAGTTCTGCCAGGACAGAATTAAATACATAAATATTGTAACCTGCACGTGAGAGGAAGTGAAGTTTTCTTGAGTGCACATGTACATGCTGACACATCTATGTGTGGATACTCTTCTGTGTAAAGAGTTATCCCATCGAATGTCAGTCCTGGCAAGACAGCCTCAGATTCTAGTCCTGTGTTTCTGTTCTCATAGCTGAAAACTAAACATCATCTGAGCTAAGAAAAGCAAGATTGTA
This sequence comes from Toxostoma redivivum, assembly GCA_013397375.1. Lineage (NCBI taxonomy): Eukaryota > Metazoa > Chordata > Aves > Passeriformes > Mimidae > Toxostoma > Toxostoma redivivum. The sequence goes on along the minus strand of VXBI01004543.1, from coordinate 495,889 downwards.
AATGCAGAATATTTAGTTCAAAAGCAGAACACAGAGTCCCAAAGTCTTTCTGCTGTACACAACAAGGTGAAAGATATTTGATCTGTTTCTCTAGTTCACTGAGGTCCTTGTATGTCACTCCATGAACAAAAAGAATTAAATCTGGTCATTGGGACAACCAGATCTGTGCCATCTGGTTTTACTTTCCCATATTAAAAGTCCTAGCACAGGGTGAGGTTTGAGCTGCTGTTGATGTAGTTATTCTTATCTGCTGAATGATGTTTTGAGACTATTGACATCCAGACTATGGTAGAACAATTTCAAAATTTCCTTACCTACCCCAGAAATATTGGGCTGGACATTCTCCAGAGGTCCCCTTTCCTTCCTCTCTCAGGCAAAGCAGTAGAGATTTTGTCTACTTTTGCTCCAAAAAAGTCTTGATCTGGTTTATTTGGATTTTCTAAATTTTGATCTGTGATGATTGGCCATTTGCAAGGAGTAAAGTGCTACTCCATGTTATAATTTGACATTATTAGGGAAATCTGACATGTATCAAAGTTAGAATCATTAGAACCTCTGTGGAAAGGATGACTGACTTTACCCTGTCTCCCATACTTCCAACTTTTCATCTCCTGATACAAGTGAATTTTTTGAGTGCCAGAAGATTTTACAGTCATTGGTAGTGAGTAAAATCTCTTCATTTGCCAGGATATGTTACTTGGATATGTTATTTTGAATTGAATCATAATCAAAGCAAGATATGGTCTAGAAGAGAGGATTTCTCATCGTTCCTCTGTGGAATATATCTTAATTGTGCTAACTATGGGGACCACAGCTGCTGTTGTGAAGCCGAGAAAGAAAAGGCTTATTGGTTTCAATAAAAGGTGCTGGAAAATGTCTTATGTTCAAATACATTCAGGTGAATTTTATTTTACGTCGCCTTAAATATAGTTGCATGCTGTCCATGTCCTATTTCATTGTATATCCAGAACATCTGAGGAAATCTTAGGATTCTGTAAAGATGAACTGACTAAAGCAGTATTTCTTTATTTCCTATCAGAGCCATTTCTACCGGATTGCTATACTGAATGTTCCAGGTTTCAGTCATATGTTAAATTTTAGATTGGCTCATTTGAAAATCTTGCTGTTCAATGTTTCATATTTAAACCTGGTTTTCTAAATGTTTATGTTAGAGTTTGTTCTTTTTTTTTCTTCCCACCACTTTCTAGATATTATAAAGGCTAAGAACATTGTCTGTTGTTAGAAGACATATGAGGAGCTTGTCCTACATGTATTGAGAGACTGGGTTCAAAGGCCAGTCCTTTTAAGTCTTAGCTCCTAAAACAGTGAAGTGCATAAGTCACCTTTTGGTTACATTAAGTGGAATTTTCCCAAACATGGCATTTTAAAGATGGGTCTAGACTACAGTTGTTTAAGCAAAATATTCATGGTGTACAGAAAAGAAATGGTGGAAGATTGGTCTAGACATAGCAAAACATTAATTACAATGGAGCAAACTCTGTTATGAATTTCTTCATCTTATTGTAAATGTGATGCAATTTACATTTCTGCTATTCTGATCGATCTCACACTCACACTGTAGCTTGTAGCATTAAGCCAGTTTTAAAACTTTCATGAATTCTGCCCTTTTAAAAATGTTTTCTTGTTCTATTTTGTTTTGTTGAGTTTAAATCTCTCTTTAAAAAATAATGCAATCTTATACTTCCACATATATGTTTTATTAGGTAAGATTGTTTCAAAGCAAAAGGAAGGTTTTTTCATTGGCCTGAATTTTTTATCAATTTCCTTTTCATCTCAAGTGAACTGGTAGATTTGTTCACCCAGAGTTTTACAAATTTTATTTGACAATCCATTTGGAGTGTGGCAAAAACTTCTTGTCATATTCTTTTCATTTTATGACATTTTTTCCCTCGATAAAGAGAGGGGAATGAGATAATAGCAAAACAAAAAAAAATTACAATAGTGAATTACAATAATGAAATAAAACTTTAAAAGCAAAAATATTCAGTAAATCTCAGTGTGTAATGGTTCTTTCCCTTTCTCTCTCTCTCTCTCTCTCTTTTCTTTCTTTTAAGATATTGTTATCAACGCAAACTGGGGCATGTCCTAACAAGAAGGGCTTGGAGGTGCTGCTGGGTGAGAGGCTGGACATGACCCAGCCATGTGCACTCACAGCCCAGAAATCCAATTGTATCCTGGGCTGCATCCAAAGCAGCGTGGCCAGCAGGGTGAGGGAGGGGATTCTGCCCCTCTGCTCTGCTCTGGTGAGATCCCACCTGGAGCACTGCATCCAGCTCTGGGAGCCCAGCACAGGAAGGACATGGACCTGCTGGAGCAAGTCCAGAGGAGGCCACCAAAATAATTAGAGGGATGGAGCACCTCTCCATAGAGGAAAGGCTGAGACAACTGGGTTTGTCCAGCCTGGAGAAGAGAAGGCTTTGGGGTGACCTAGCTGCAGCCTTCCAGTACCTGAAGGGAGCCTACAAGAAAGATGAGGTGAGACTATTTAAGAGAACATGGAATGACAGGACAAGGGGAAATGCCTTCAAACTGAAAAGAGAGTAAGTTTAGATTGGATATAAGGAAGAAATTTTTTACTGTGAGGGTGGTGAGGCCCTGGAACAGACTTTCCAGAGAAGCTGTGAATGCCCCTTTTGTAGAAGTGTTCAAGGCCAGGTTGGATGGGGCCCTGAGCAAGCTGGTTGAGTGGAAAGTGTCTCTGCCCACAGCGTGAGGGCTGGAACTAGATGATCTTGAATGTCCCTTTCAACCCAAACCATTCTGTGATTCAATGCTATGCAAGAGATAGGTAGCTGGATGTTCTTAGTACTGGAGCTCTGGATCTTGCTTTTCTAAAAACTGAATTTTTGGGCTCTGCTAGAATTCTTGAAAGCTAGAGCTTTTTTTTTTTTTCAGAGCTAGGTATTGAGACAGATGTGAAGTCAGAAGAGATTAGTTTAGCTGTTAATCTGCTGAAAAAGTGTTTTGCTTTTGAGTTTAAGCTTGTAGGTCTGTGTTTACTCCACTGGGGTTCTATTGTAAAAATTAGGTAGGTGGCTCATCATTCCCAGACACTTCTATATTTGTGATATGTTGAAGCTGCAAAGCCTAATACTTATTTGGAGGTTTTCATAGCTACTGTAACTAAACACGTTAGATATAGTATGAGCAGATGCATTAAAAACTTGGCTGGAAGCAAACAGAAAATAATGTTATTTTCTAAAAAAGTGACATTGGCATTACTTCTCAGTGTGCATACAGAAACAATGGATTATAACATGGCAGGAGGTAGCTATCATTACAGTTTGGGGTTTTTTTTAATAATTCAGATCATTATTTTTGTCCTTTTAAAATTATTTAAACATCTGAAACAGGAACTGTGATCATATAAATGCAGATGGAAAAATTCTCTTAACCTACTCACCTGTGAAAAGGTTCCATAATTGAATCAAATGCCATTTTCCTGAAGAAGGTCAAAAAAGAAGGTATCTTTATAATGCACTGAGCATGTTTCGTTGTTTTTTTATTTTTTTTTCCAGCAAGAAGGGAAATATTTTGGTTATACACTAGCTTTCAAATACAATGAAAACTTTCTGCCAAACATATGTAAGAAAATAATTGGGTCACCCACACACTGCATTATTTATGTTATATAAATCTTCTCTTTGCAGAAATATTCAACTATTCTGTAGTGGAAGGACAATCAAGGAATTAGTAAAAGTTTCAAAATACTTTTCAGATATTAATGAAATGGGAAAAAGTATGGTATGGGAAAAAATAACAAAGGATGAGAATTATGTTTTGGTCCCAGAAGCAGTATATTAATATAAACAAAAGAGTAAAAGAAACTGGCCCAATCCTGAGTCTTTCTTAAGGGAGTTTAATAGCAGAAAAGCAGAAAAAGAGAAAGCTGCTGTGGATTTGTGCCATAGGTTTTATAGAAGTTCAGAGGAGGGAGGAATGAGTGTGGCAAAGGAAGCAGTTGATGAGGGGGAACATCACTTCCATTTTTGTACAGAATTTGAAGAGATTATTGAATTGTTGTGAGAAATACCAGTTCAGATGAGACGGTTATTTTGAACATTATATGTCATTTAATTGAAATGACCACTTCTGCTTCCTGACAAAAGCGGGCATATGATAATACTGCTGTCATGGCATTATTTGGTGTTTTGTATGGAAATCTTATATGAGATCCTTTCCTTTGATATTTTCTTCACATATTACAGGCTTCAGTGGGTCTAATAGGTGTGGTGTGAGTCAACAACATGTCTTGTAGGGCCCTGACCTGAGAGATCTCCACAATTTCAGTTATAACTTTCAGTCTATCTTTCCGGAATTTGTGGGTACAGTTCACAAATATTTATTTATTGGGTAAATGTAATGCTTTCAATCAGACTGTGCAGACTGCAGGATCTGGCCCTGTTTTTGAAAGGTTACGCATCTTACCTCCTGTTATATTTAGCTGAAAGTAAATCAAGAAAAAAAAATCAAGCTCAACCATTTTAAACTAGATGATCTTTTTCATCTGGAGTAAATTTATCCTTAAAGGGACTAGTGCAGCCCTTATAGTAATACCTCATTAAAAAACATGTATTGAATGACCACATTTTCAAGAGGCATTTCAACTAATTGCAGAAATACCACTGTCCTTGCAAAGTCAGTGTGCTAGGATGGATCATGCAGATTAGCAAGACATAGCAATATGAGCCTTTTGGGTCAATTTGAGGAAATGGCAAGAGTCAGAGTGGCCGGGTGCACACCTATTCAAGGAGACCACATAAACATTTCATCCTGACGATGTCACTTCATCAGCAAGAGAGTATTTAGGCTGCTGTTTCCTCTACGCATTTTACCCGTCAAGTTATAAGATGAGCTTCCTTCTGTAGATGAGCAAAATGATAATATTTTTCTTCTAATAGAAAAGAAACTGTTCCAAGTAGGATTCAATTTTCTGTGCAGTAAAGTGTTGCCCCTGCATTTCCCTTGCCTTCTGAAGTTCTGATGTTTATACATCTGTCCAACTGTTTTCCATACCTTCTTCTGATAAACAGAGAGTTGTTTAGCATTCGTCTCTGAGGAAGGAAGTATGGATGGATGTTGTGAAGAGCCACTCATGTGAGAAGCTGACCTTCAGCTGTCCAATCCTGGGTCATGGATGGAATTCTATAAATAGTCATGTAATGTAAATAAAGCTCTCTTTTCCTGTTCATCATTCTGGAGTCAGGTGTGTGCTCTGTTCTCTCTCTCTGTCTATGGACCTCGGCCATGCCCACAGTAAAGATTTGCTGATTAATTGTTTTTAGACTGAAGAATAAAATATGGGAAATTCTTCTACCTGGGGACTTCCATGAACTTCCAGGGGGAAAAAAAAATCAACAAAAAACCACTCCATCCCTGATTTTGAAAAGCTGCACTGTGCATCACATGATGTGAAGATTTCTCTGATGTTCCACTGAAAATTGCAAATCACCTGGCCACTTGAATTGAATTATCATTCTTCAGAATGTAAGCATGAAGGAAAAAAAAGTATGGTTTCTTGTAGTTTCTTTCTAGTTTGATTACATTAGAGCCCAAACACCTCCTGCCATCCACAAATGAGGAAGCCTGGTAGTCTATCCTAGTGTGATAATGCAGTGACATGGAGAGGACGCTTGGACAATGGTAAACCATAGGGTCCATTTCTATTTGGGAAGTCTTTCCTTTTTAGTTTATTTTGAATCTGATCAGATATCTGATTTGCTGTAGTAAATGCAGTGCAAGGATCAAAAGGACTTGTATGGTTAGGAAAGAAATTGGAGAAAACTGCTTCCACTAGCACTGCTGCTGAAACTTGTGAACCCACAGTGGCAAAAGCACAATGAATTAACCATAGTGAAGTACTGTGCTAATTTTATATTGTTTCTATTGGCACATGAGGTATCTTTTGAACAGACAGTTTGAATGTTGCAATGGGCATCACTGCATAGTAGCTGAAAAGTCTCAGCCTTACTGATCACTTGCATGTAAAGACAGATAGAGAAATTCCTGTCAGCTTTTTCCAAGGATTTGTGTCCTTTTTAGTACTGACGTTTATGGCTTTCTATCATACCCAGTTCTCCAGCTGTGGAGAAGCATGGGTTGAGTATGTATACTCTGTGCAAATTAGCTAAACCCATGGCACAGCATTATAGCTCATAAAAACAAAACAAACAAGCAAAAAGAAAAGCTTTTACTGATAACTCTTTACACATTTTGCATCAAAAACAGTGAATGTAAACATTTGCTGAACTAATTTGTGTGGTGCCTTGAAAGATGATGATTGGACCACACAAGATGCTCATAAGGTTCTCTGTATGTAGAACCATACATTCTATAATGATGGAATGGATTTTTCTGCCATCAATTGCTGACTAACACTCCGGGGGGAACAGTCTCACTGCTGCCATCAAGCAGGATATGACTGATGGGAATCCAGTAAGTTTAGAAACCAAGCCCCTGTATGACTTTAGTAAATCTTATGATATGTTTATAAAGGTTGTAGCCATGGTGAAACCAAGGAAAGAATTACATATTGCTTGGAAAAAAATAGTAGGAAGTTCTGTTACTTTGCAATCTCTAAAAGCAAGTCTCCACCCTTCTGCTTTGGTTTAAAGTTTGTATGGGAGCAGGACTGAAGCTGAGTTATCGTCCCTGTAGAAAAAGTTAAGCCTGTAATGCAGGAAAAAGAGATGGTTTGCCTAATAGGTAGATATCAAATTTTAATTAATGTTTTATTCTAAATTATTTCTTTGGTACTCTTATGCTTATATTTCTAAAAGTTTGACTGCTAAAGTACAATGAAGTAATTCGATTTTTGCCTTCTCATACAAAATATTCTTTTGTCTGCTAACTTTTAATGTTTAACAATAGGACATCCTCTGCTAAAAGTTGAACTTATGTGTTATTATTGTATGTGAATATTTTGAGCTGGTAGAATTGTAGGCAAGTGGTTAGAGCCTACATCTAGGGGGGTAAAAAAATACAGTAAAATTCTCATCTAAAGAGATATATTTTTGAAAAAAATTCTTTCTTTTTTAATATTGGAGAAAGAACTGAACATTGGTGAATTATAGAATCTGAAGAACTCAACAGAGTAAAATTAGATGGAATGACAATAACAGAGGAATGAAAGGTATAAGTGAACTTTTGTATAATGGCATTACTGACATCTCTTTGGATCCAAATTAACATTCCCAGTACAATGCTATAAGCATACGTTTATGAAGATACCAGACTCTCAGTTTTGGAAAGAAAGCAATTATTTTGCTTGAGAATTTTGGCTAATAATTTATTTAAATGCCATATATTTCAAGAGAAGAATAGGTCTCAACTGTCCCTTACTGAATTGTGGTGGACTTGGCATGTCAGAACATGACTCCAGCACAAACCTGATACTTGACTCTTTTTTTCCTTTTAACTTTGATGGATAAACCAAAATAAATTCTATGAAAGTATGTTCAGACACAAAATCTGGTCTAATTTTTCCATAAAAGATGAGGGAGTGAAAGATGGCCAGTAATGTACCTGTTGTACTCATTTGTGGTCATGTAAAGAAGCTTGCTCAAACATTACCAGAAATATTCCTTCGGGATATTGGAGAAGTCTGCCTCTTAGTCTCAAAGGAGCAATGGTCCCTTATTGGTGTTTCCAGGCAGTTTAGGTTCTCTGCAGAGCCGTGAGAAACAAAAAAAGGAAGTGTTTAATACCTATGCCTATTGCTTTTATGACTTGGATTTAGAGGGAGATGAAAGCATGTCCATGGCAGTGTGCTTACTTATTCAGTGCTACTGATCCTGAGCCGGCAAAGTTCTCATCCACTGCTCTGGAGCTGTAAGAGTTCAGCCAGTAAATTCAGTCGGATCAGTTTGCCCTTGACAATAAGGAATTTGACAGAAGGGTTCTGCTAAGAGCTGAAAATAGTGAGCAGTGCTGTCACTTCCACTCCTTTTACCAACTGAATTTACAGCCACGCGTCTGATGGTAAATGCCAGGCAGTGTTGTGATCTGCATGATGAGCCATGACAGGTCGCTCTGCTGACCTTCCTTGCATCTATTTTCAGGGACTGCTTTTAAAACTAAATATTTAAGTGGTTTGCTGCTTATCTCACAGATACTGGAGCTTTCAAAGGCATTGAAAGGGTTTTGTCTTTGAATTTAATAGGTTTAGGAGTTTATGACAAGTCTCTAAAGTACCTAGGTAAAGGAGTATTTAGTGAAACACTGCCTATCCCTTAAGTGGACTGCATGTTGTAGAAGTTCCAGTCCTAGGTGAGTTGTGCAGACTTTATAATCATTGTGGCACAGCTGGACACTGAAGAAACTGCTCTTGGGAAACAAGCAGGGAGTGTCCTATGTCCAGAAGACGGATGGAGAGGACAAAGGTGAAAATCTTGCTCCAGGGAATTTTAAGCCTCTTGTGTAGCTGGATGAGCAGAAAGGTAGCTTTACTGTGCATAAAAACTGAGGAAAACTGTCTTTTTGTATTAGTAGTGTGGAACCAGAACTCCATCCCTCTGCCCAGAAATTTGTTTCTACAAATGGAACAAATTTGTCAGGAGAGAACAAGAAGGATCTGCTCCTCAGTGGCTGCTAACCAAACAGTTAAGTCTCTCAGCTGGGACCAGGCATCTTGGGATCAAGTTTGTGTTCCACTTGGAGCATGGCAGGGGCTTTAAGCAGCTCACCAGATGTGGCTCATCTGCACATGTACACACCAGGAGAAATTTAGATCCTCCCTGGATTAAGTGGCAGTTAAGGAGCTGAAGAGCATAAAAGAAGCCAAAATATGTAAGTAGGAATGCAGACACCAGTGTGTCGTGGAAGATCTGAACCTAAACACTTAAACTTCCTGAGTATTAAATATCCTCAGCAGAAATGCATTGCAAACTCTGCAGCTACACTTGGATATATTCATAAACCATAAATGTTTGCTAACCTGGCAAAAAAGTGTGTAACCAAAAACTTGGTGAGACAAGTGAAATTTGTATTTTATTGCCTCCAGTATAAACTGGAAGTAATAAATGACAAGTCTTTTATTACCTCCAGTTTGTACTTCTCTTTTAAAATCCCAGAGAACTCCTTGTTTTAATACAGGAAGCCAGACTTTCAACCGAATCATAATCTGGAATCTTTGTCACAGTGCATTATAGCTAAGTGGTGTTATTGGAAGGAATAGCACATTGAAGAATTGTTTCCAGGTTATTATAGAACTTTCTTGCTCAGATTTTCCATGCAAATGCTGTATTTGTACAGCCATCATCTTCACATTAGGGTTGATAGGAAAAACCCCATGATAAATGTTGGATAGAGTCCCAGTTATATGAATATTTAATAAAGATCTATGAAGTCTCATCACAAGATTTTCCCCCAAATTATTTTATAGGCAGCAGATTTATCTCACTTACTCAAACAGCATTTGCAAGACAAGAAAAGTTGGTATCATCACTTGTCTTGTAGGTTTTTCATGTTTGAGAAGACAGAAAATAGAGGTAATTTTGATCTGAGAAAAAGCTGGACAAAGTTAGTGCTTTCTCAGAAAAAATGGCTAAACCTTTTAAGATTTGTGGAATAGCAAGTCCATATAAAAATTTGATTATCATAGAAACTATTTATACCAATTAAACTTATGATTTCATCCTTCATATCCCTTGTTCCCTATTAAAAGTTTATTTGCCAGTGCATTAAAGATCTTTTCAAATGCATTTGTTCTCATTATCAAGTGAACATGTTTGGTTGTTAAACTCCTGCTGAAGACCCTGCTTTCTTCACCTCTTGCTCCTATATCTCACCACCAGACACATTTTCTATTCCTCCAGCAATAGATTTTCCATAGGAGCTTTCCAACTGCTTGCTCTAATCTGTCTTTTAGGAGGTATCTGACAACATTGATGTTTATACTCTTTCAAACCAATACATTTCACACAATAATTTGACTACCTTTGTTTTTGCAAAGTTACCTTTCCTACTGAAACTGGGCCAAGCTAAGGTATCAGGAGTTGGATTGCACTGGCCTTGGGAGGTTACACAAGAGTGTGGTGATGTATTGATCTTATATATATCTTGCAATATCCAGTTCTAGGGGAAGAGAATAGTTTAATCTACCTTTCTGCTCACTGAAGCAGCTTTGCTGATGAAAGGAAAAACAATGCCTTGATAGTCCTGCCTTATGTTCCATAAACACCTCTCTAGCTGCTCAGTGGCACTGCTGCTGAGGGTTTTAAACAGCATCTGTTCAAACCTTGCAAACATACATCATGAACAGAAACATGAAACACCTGAAAGTTTGTTCAGTACCAGAAATACTGAACAGTACATAAAGGGGGCTAAAGGAGAGCTGGAGAGGGGCTTTGTGCAAGGGCATGTAGTAATAGCACAAGGAATCATGGCTTTAAACTGAAAGGCAGCTGGCTTATGTTAGATATTAGGAAGAAATTGTTTACTGTGAGACTGTGAGGCACTGTAACAGGTTACCCAGAGAAGCAGGGGATGCTCCATCTCTGGAAGTGCTCGAGGGCAAGCTGGATGGAGCTTTGAGCAATCTGGTCTAGTGAAAGACGTCCCTGCCCATAGCATTGAGATTGAAACTAGATGATCTTTAAGGTCTCTTCCAACCCAAACCATTCTATGATTCTATGAAATAAAATTGTGCTTCACTGTCTTCCTCAGGATGTTCAGTTTTGTGTTTTGTGAGTTGACAGAGGAAGATCCTGAGGGGAAGAGTAGGGAAAGGTGTTGCCTCTCAGCTTTTTATCAGTTTTTATACTCTGGTTAAACAAACACAGGCACTTAGCAGAAGTAAATGCTACTAAAGCACATTTTACTAGGCAGGCATTCTGCACACCTGGGTCTGTCTATACCCAATTACCACAGTATATCATTAGGTGATGTTATGTAGCTTTTAAAATAACTAAAAACTGCTGGAAGATGTTTTCAAATATCTGCAGACAGCATGTCCCCAGCATTATCTCTGTGTCTCCCGACAAGAAAAGAGTTCGATCCCAAGGAACAAATAACAACAGTTAGTAAGGGAGAAAACTAAGCCAAGAATTTTGAAAGATGTTAAAAAGAAAGGAAGGATGTAGGATTGTGCAGTAAGCCAGGACACTGTAGCTAACAAGAAAAACACTTTTAAATGTAGCATAGGAAAATTAGGCTGATTTATGGGATTTTTTTGCTCATAATGAAGTCTATTAGGCTGTAGAAAGTTTTCCAAGGAAAGTGGTAGAATACCCATCCTTTGGGATGTATAAAAAGAGCCTGAACAAAGCTCTCAAACCATAAAATAAGCAGGACTCTGGCACTGACCTTCAAGAAGGAAAAGATGAAGAAATGGCTTTTTCAATAACTAATTTTCACAAGTCTATGAGAACATAAAACTAAACAGTTAAAAAATAAGTGAGGCAGAAATATTGCTGTAAACATGAGAGATTTATCTGAAAGCACTAATTGATTGTCAATAAATCTCCTCCATGGTGAGAAGAGAAAACTTGAAAAAATATTTCTACACCACAAAATTGTCCCCAACTGAAAACAAATAGAACTTATTTTTAGCAGTGTATTCATTGACTGTTACTTGAGTGCATATTTTTTTCCTTTGCCCAATGAAATGATGCTTTTTGTTTCCTAATGGTAACCAAAGGAAAAGCTGATCTCTGAAAAATTAGCTTTATGAGTAGAAAAAGAGACTTTTGAAATACAGATATAAAGGAGTTTTGGAATAAGATATAAAGGTGTTTGTCTCTCTCCTAAACAGAAGTGGAAAGCCCTCATGAAGTTTAGCAGCATTTGGACTGCTTAAAAGTTTAAACAGTCTAGACATCACACAGGACAGCCACTTTGTAAAAGAATGAGATCAGAGCAAGTCTTAAACTTACCAAAGGCTGTGTCTAGTGATAATGATCTCATTTTTTTCCCCACAAGAAAAATTAAATGAAGGAAAAGCTGACCTTAGAAAACATCATCAAAATAAATATATCATTGGTTCTTTTGTGGGGAACTGGTGATGAGGGTGAGATATGACTATTAAGAAAATTATGATTACTGCAAGTGTTTTGGGAATCTAAAGTCCCTTTAATTTTTTTTTTATGAGGTTGAAGGTATAATAACATTTTATTGATTTGGCATAAAAGGTCTTCAGATACTTGGATTTTAAAGTTCTACCACAATTAGGTGGTGCTGCCTTTTGTTACTTTCCTGGCTTTGTGTTAGAGTGCAGCATCTCCAAGGATTTGGCCCTGAATCTCCTCTGAAAAAGTGAGAAGACCACCAAGGTTTTCCCAAAGCCCCATGAGGTAGTGGTCCCAGCATGCCACTATTCATTAAATATTTTCATTTTTTGCAGTATGTATTGAGATCATTTTGGTCACACTTAATATATTTCATTTAAATTAGAGAGTACTCTTGTTGAAGGGTGTGAGCAAATTCTCCCCAAGGCTATAAGCATCTCATTTCCCATGACTTCAAATAAAGGAAAATCAACTAAAAACGTAAGTCAAGAATTAAAAAGAGAGTTATGCTCTTTGTCACGTCAGCCAGCCCGCTATTGAAAGAGACTCTATGAGCTTTCACATCTCCAGCCTAGTGGGGAATAGAATTTTAAAGCATTTGAAACTGTTAGTTTAATAATATTAAAAGGGTTTAAGACCATTTTTATTATGAGGTAAAGGATATTGACTTTTCTCATGATTTCCAGTTCCAGCATTCTATTATTAATTAAAACATTGTGTGCCACTGGCTTTTCTTTCTTTTTTCACTTCCCTTTGCTCTTTACTTTTCAGCTGGCCATGAGTTTTATATATTTCAGAGCTGAAAAACATAGGGATTTTTTCTCATTCTTGCCATGACGAGGAAGCAGTTCTGTTCTAAAGGGAAATACAACTGTTAAAAAATAATTAGACTAGATGACACTAGACTAGAATAGACTAGAATAGTTCCAGTGGGAAGGACTGATGAGGTCTGTCTTTATGGCTAGGCATTGACCTGAGCTGGCCACACTCCAAAGCACATCTCTCTAAACTCTCTGTTTGCACTCTTCTTCTGAATCACACTCCAAAAGAGCCTTTTACTTATGACCACTGTGAGTAGAGATTATTAAAAAAGAGACTTCAGTTGGATTGATGGCAATACAGGTAATGATGGCAATAGGAAAGCTTTTTGACACTAAAAACTATGAACTGCTTGATTGCCTAGGGAGGTTGTGAAGCTTTCACCTTCAATGACAGATTTTGGTGGTAAAACTGTACTAGTAATGGCTGATCTTGTTTTAGGATAAGAAGCAAGCTAGGTGATCTCTTAAGGCTCTTTCCTATTTTGCAATAAACCTCTGGGCTTAATTTCCTTCGTTGACTAGAAAGGAGTTGCTGACTGGGTTAGCTGCCCAAGGCTGAGTGATGTGCATGACCATGCAGGGTAGCACTTCGGTAGGTTCTGTTACTACACTGTGACATAAAATTTCAAGGATATCTGCTGAATGCAAAGTGTTCTTCTCATTCATGTCTGTAGAGGCCCTTTCTCACAGACTAGAGCAGCCTTCTATTTCTCTGTTACTCCATTCACTTAGTCTACCTCTGTCTGTTGTTCCTGTTTCCAGACGATCACTGTCAGTTCAATACACTGAGTGGAGCAGCTCTGGAAATTAATCAGGCTTGATAGTAATTGCCTAAAAGTCCCAATCTCAGCAGAAGGTAGAAAGGGGTGCCAAAATCATAAGCATATTTACATTTTTATGGTGTAAGCTGCAATAAAGAATTGGAATTTTTGCATCTGCTACAAAGGGTGGTGAAGGTTTCATTTATCCCCAGTCTCTTACATGTAGTTACTGCATATGCATGACTCATTTTCTCCATGCTAGACAGAAGAGCATAAACTTTGATTTGCAGAAAAGTTGAATCGTCATATGCGTAATTGGAATCTTTGATCCCTGTGCTTTCAACTTATACTTACACAATACTTAATATATTGAAAAAATTGCCCAATAAAGTCTTAATTTTGACACCAAAAACTGATGGCTTGTTTTCTTTTACATCTATGACTCAGTTGCATGGAAGTAAATTCTCTCCTAGCAATTTAGGGAGCAGATACCAGTGATAAGAACTATAGATAAGCTCATGACAAAGAAGCATAACCTTTAAAATTCAAAATTACTGACAGCTTAAATGATAAGTTTAGTAATCAAAGCTATTTCTTCTTATAAGGAAAGGACTTTTGGCAACTTTTTATAGTTCTTCCTTCTTATCTGAACTACCATTTATACTGACTAGAAATAGGAGTTTGCTTTTTTTTTTTTTTTAAAGGTTTTATTTTAGCAAGTTTTGGAGGGGGGATATTTTTTGGGTAAAAGACTTTCTCTGTGCCATTTCATAAACACACCTACGTGCACATGCATTTATAAAATCTTGATTTAACTCCCTGTTTCCTTCTGTTACATTTTCTCCTGTAACCATGGCAGCAATTGTGTAAGAGATGGTGGTTATCACCAGCAATATTGCTATCTTTTAGTCCTCATGATCAGCCTTTTTTTTTTTGCGAACTTTGGCTCCACTAGCACCAAGAAATCTGTATCTTGTCAGACTTCTTGGCTGATGTGCTCCTTACTGTGACCTCTCACTTTGAGATGTGCCAGTGACATTGAGTTCCAGTGCAAAGTGTACTATAAAGTTGTGGGATCACCACAGTGTGACACCAGAGCAAGGCTCTTTTAGACTGAGAAGATTTTCTTAACTGATGAGTTAACAAGATGATAGACCAAAAATACCCTGGGACAGATTCAGTTCCATATGCTGGCCTCTCTGTGCCTCAGGAATTCAGTTGTATCTGGCCAAATGAAAATTTCCCAGCAGAAGAGAGTGTTCAGTAGACATTAGATTGGCATGGTCCTGAATCTTAACAGTCACAGCCCATAAAATAAGAAAGCTGAGGTTGGAGGGGATGGGACCTGAGTGCTACTATACTCCAGAAAAATTCCATCTGGCTGCCTTAAGACCATTGTCATCTTGTGTAAGTTGGACCAGCCTCAGAGTTGCTCTAACACACTCTGTCTCTGTGGCCAGTGCTGGCAAAGAATCAAACAGTCGTAACCAAATCTTCCTAATTGCTCCCTTTCTCTCCTGCACTGATCAGCTCTAGGCCATAGCAATGATTTGCCTCTCTGTGCTCAAGAGTTGCTTTCCAGGCAGTTGTAGCAATGTTCAGTGTAGTGGGTGCAAATCAAAAGTGGAACTGAGTAGGAAAAAGGCTTTTTCATCTTGCAAAAAGTATTTAAAGTATTTTAATCAAAGGACTTTTTCTACCCCAAGGAAAACCCAGAAATTTTTAAATGGTTCATAGACAGTAGCATAACTGACAATTTAGACTACACCTGGATGGGCACTCATCTGAGATGTAGAAACCTAGTTTTACCTGTTTCTATATGGGAACATGAAATAGATCTTTGCTTCTCTGAAGTTAGGTGTGTTCCTCTGTTTCTTTATCTACACTTGGAATACTGTTCAACAGGTGAGAATCTTTCACTAAAAAAGAATTCAAATTATGATGTTTTTGCTGAAAACTTAGATATAGTTAAAGGAGCATGTTTCAATACATGCACATAATAATTGTAAAACAAAAATCTCCTGACTTGCTTTAATTTGAAGGTCTGAATTCTTTTCTAAGGTCTAATTTATCCCATGGTTCTTGCCAAGTTGATTTTACTTCAGCTGCACAAGGAAGAGTACAGATGATGACTTTTCTCTAATTGATAAAGGGACACTACTTATTTTTTATTTTTGTGCACTGAGTACTGAAGGAATCAGGTTAATCCTTTGAACTAAGAAAATACACAATCTACTGCTGTTTGTGGCACTGAAAGAAGGTGAGAAGCAAACTTCATAAGCTTCCACTTGTTTAGATAACTGTGATATATATTGAGAGGAGAGATTGATAATCTAAATTTTTACTTTTCACTGATTCCCTCTATTCAGATGACTCAGTTCCTTCCTGTCTTCCCTGTCACTTCCTATTACGTTGATGGACATGCTTGGGCTTTGTTTCTTCTTCAAAGTGTATTTTGGTCCCTGATTCTGTGCAAAAAGAACTCGGCCAATACTTTTTTGGCTGCTTTAAAAGCCCTAAAACTATGTATAGCTCACATTTTAGAGCAGGCAAAAGCCTTGGAAATGGAGAGAAATAAGCATTTTGCACCTCGTTGCTTTTACGGTCTCTCAGCATAGTAAGCATCACAACCTACTACATAGGGCTGTCATTCTGTGAAATCTGTGGTAAGAAGGGACCAGTTTTCTCTGCTTTAATGCTTCAAAGAATTAGGTATTAGGTATTATTCCCTTTCCTCACAGTATGTAGGAAGACTACTTGTGCTGTTCAAGTCAAAACTGAAAATTAGTACAACATATTCCTGCATCAGCCACTTCTGGATTTATAACACATTCAACACCTAACCTAAGGCTCTGTACTTCTGCATCTGCAGTTGGCATTGCATCAATAAATCAGTAGATTTATCAGAAATATAGCAAATATTATTGGGAGTCCTTTTCAACCAATCATGATACAAGTTCAACTTCACAGTTTATTTTTCAGACATTTAAAATCTGAACAAATAGTGAAAGGAATACTGCAAAGAGCTATAGATTATAAGATCACAAGTCAACAATAAATGGAAAATAGGTACTTTTAACTAGAATTTTGTCCTAAATAGAACTGTGCAGAAAAATTAATGCAGAGTGAAAAACCAGAACAAATTATGTTTTCCTGAAGACATTTTGTATTAAGTTTCATGCAGCTGAGAAACATCTGTTCAGCTGTTTGTTTCAAGAGAGGGAAATCATGCTGTTGTATGAAGCAAAGTGAGCCTAGAAGCTTTCATTTGGTCATTCAGAAAGTGCTTGCTTTATTAGAACTATGAAGTCAGATCAAGATAATACCATATATGTATGTGAAATCTTAGGTGAAGTCTGAATGTCAAAATCCAAATGTCTGTCTTGCAAATTGAAAATTTAATTGACTTTAATTGTCTACATTCTCAAAACTATACCCATCCTGACAGCCTGCTTGATGCCTAACTCACATCTGTGCCTTTTTTGGGAGAAGAATGAATATTGCTACATCTATGTTAATAAATACTGTGTTGAGAATGTTCCTGGACATAATAACTCGGTCATCTAACTGTTAAATTGTTAGAAGGGTTCCTAGTATGATTTTGACCTGGACCAGCTAGCACTATCCCAAACAATTGCTGAGTACAGTAAGGATTTCCAGAGGCCAAAGGTTATTCAGAGATCACTGGCAATTTGGCTGCTGCTAGCATGTTTTGAAAGATGAGAATTTAGGAGCATGGATGCTGCTCCATGCCAGTTGGACTCAGTGACAGAAAACAGTCCCACACTCATTTGATTTACTAGTATATATGTAGCCAATGTGTTTTCTCTGTCTCCCAGAGAGGCTTAGTTTAGTAGGTGTTGTTGAGAAAACTAAACACTTTCCAAACTTGGGATTTTCAGAAAATGAAGTTATTGTTGACACTTTTTGCCCATCTATAATGCTCCATTTTCCCCTCTCCCCTACCTTATCCTGGTGTAAAATACTCAGCTGCCTCCTGACTGAGTCTGCATTCCCAAAATGTTACAACCCTCAAAACAGCCTTTGGGGGAAGAAATTGAGATGCTGAAGCTGAGGCAGTCATCATCAATTTTTGTTTCTTTAGAGTAGCATCCCAGTGCAGAGAATTTGTTCCATCTAAAGAGAGCATAAAGGCACATAGGCAGAAGGCTGACATGCAGCCTAGTGAAGAAAAAAATCAGTGTGTGATGGGAAGACTGATATTCCAGGCCTTGTTTCCAACATCATCCCTCTGTTTTTGCAGTTGTGGGGATGCAAGATAGAAGCACATATTTCATTCCCCTTAAACAGACTTTGAATGTAGGAGTTTCTCTTACCTCCACTACCTTTGTAACTCTGGCTACGAGTTAGATGGGAAGCTGCGTCCATCTTCATTTTACTGAAGAAAAATCTTCACAGAAAAATGTAGTAAGAGGAAAGTGGGATGCAGTTAAGTGTCCAAACCCTCTTAGCCACAGAAGGCTCTGTGGTGCTTCCAGAGAAGAGCTGTTCAGCTTTGTGTTACTTACAATAAGGATGCTGACTTTGGTAGATCCAGTGTCACTCCTAAATAGTTTATATCAGCAATATTTTTCTAATAAATACGGCTAGGAGTTCAAAACTTCACCCCTGCTTATCTGCTTATCAGTTGTCTTTGTCTTCCTTATTCACATTGGGATAAGGTAGATGCTGAGTGTCTGTCTCCAAAGTTATAATCAAGTGCTGCTGTTTAACAAAGGAAGTGTGGATGTCACAGACATTTCAAATATATTTTTTAAAATACCGTAATACTTTTTAAACTTTTAGAAGAATTCTTTAAAAGCAGGTTTTTAATATTTCTTTAATTTCAAAACCAGAATTAAGTCTTCACATTACTTAATTAGGCTGTGTTTTCACATGCAATCAAAAATTTGCTATTTGCATGTGTCTTTATTGAATAAATTTGTCATGAGACTGCACATCCTCTCTTTTTATTCTTTTGGAGAGATCCAAAGCACCCAATATGTTGAAAGTTTAAAGTGTAAATGCCCACAGCATTGGGTCTAAGACATCCAAAGCATTCACCTTGAAATGCTTTATGTATAATTTTAATGTTATCTTGTTTAACAGGATGCTGGTTCTTCCCGTCCAGCTAAAACCTGGAGAGAACCCAGCCTGTATTGTGTTATTCTTTCCAGTAGACTTTTTGCTCATACAGCTTGACTGCAAACAAAACCCACAACCTAATTAGTACAGAAAAAAACTAAATTAATTAGAAACTGTGTTTCTTTAAATAAAATTTGCTATGCCAGCTGTATATCATGCCATAGTCTTCACAACATGATAGTCTTATGTGCACTATCTGTGTCTTTGTGTTTGATTCAGATAAGGGTGATTTCTTAGCTGCAGCCTTGGGGCCCCCACGATGGGCTGAAACAGAAAATAAACATGCATCTCTGTCTCCTTGGTCCCTTGAACAACTTTGCATTATTGGACCTTTGGTTTGAGAAGGAAAACAAATTCTGAAATGGTGTCTCCTGGATTTCTTCACACAGCTTTGACTTCAAATATTAATAAATTCATGTATTTACTGTATCACTGAGGCCCATTTTAATAAGTGTTTACTCTGTGTTTCCAAGAAAAAAAGTTGTACAAGTAGTTACTATGACAACCACTGGCTCTGAAAAAGCATTTAACTTTGTAACCTTTTGATTCTCATTTTAATCATCCTCCCAGATTTTGTTCAAATACTAATTAAATTTTGTGTGTTTTGAAGGCTTCTCTTCTGAAAAAAATGCTTCAGTTTGAAATGCAGTACTTTGTATATCTGCAGTGATGGTCATATTGCAGATGGTGACAAGTGTATTACCAACTCTGGGTACACAGTTTGTGCCTCCCTCTGGTCAGACGGGGATGCAGAGGTTGTGAGAGTTACTGGGATTGAAAAAGAAAAGGAATAGCATGTCTGCAGCAGACATACATTGCATATTTTTTATTCTGATGGTAGACTCTACAGCTTTTAAAAATCCTCTTTTCAGCAGATTATACTTCTTTTAATCTCAGTTCTATGCTAACTTCCAATGTTTGACAGATGTGACCTCATAAGCACAAACCTCTTAGCCATGAAACTAAAGAAAGTCAGAAAACCTGATAGTGTGCTAATATATTGCTGTTTTTATAGGCATGCTAGGATTCCAATATTCAGTTCTTAAGCCAGAAGCTATGTTTAGGGCTAAGTGGTTTTATTCTCACTGGTAACCAGCAGCTTTCACCAGGGTGTCCTTGCTATGGGTCAACAACTGGAGTACAAGTCCCCCCTCTGATCTCTTCTCTTCCTGAAAATGCCTTTGGTTTACACCTTCTCATCAGCAGATGATGTGAGCCTCTGTTATTGCTTTAGAGACCTGTTTTACTGCTGACTAGGTTCAAGTCACCAATGAGATACTACTTCTGACTGAGAGGTAGATTATTCTTCTGAAGCACTGCACTTCCCTTTACCCTTGTACCTATGCTTTCTTGGGTGTCTTCACTGTCTTGTCATGTTTTCATCTGACAGCTAAAGTCTCAGCAATCAGGAAACAGGGAGAGAGCATTAGAGTTTGTTCCCTCCTGCTATCTGTGCTCTGGGTAACTAAAGGAAACCAAAACCCAGACCCCCTGAAGCAGTTTCTCTGAAACCACTGGTACCACCTCAGTGAAGATCTATAGAGTATGTCTGAGTGTGTTTGAAAAGAAATTACTTTTAACATTCTTTAAAAGACTTATCAAAAGCTTTTCCCAGAGGATTCTCTCTTCAATAAGTGAGCTTCATACCTCCTAATGAGCATTCAAGAGACAACTCCTCTAGCATAAGAAAACCTCTGAAGTCATTGCTGAACGAAGATCTGCAATCAGACATTTATCAAATGTCCTTCACTGACAACATCTTGAATCCAGCAGTCATGAACCCAAACTCTTCCACAATCAAAGACTTTCTTAAAGGGAATCCAGGGTGGTAGCAATAAAAAAGCAAGGTGAGATTCAGGCAGTCACATACAACCTAAATGAGGCTTCTTCTCAGTGCTCTGGAGGAACATATTCACATAATGCTTTGTGTCTGTATTTACACAAAAATTTACAACACCTTCTGCTCAGATTTGTTTTCCACACTCTAAACACTCCAACATCATAGGTACTGAAATTAAAATTCTTAGGTAAAAAACAAATGGGATTTTTATTAAGTGATAGTATTTTAATAATTGAGCATATTAAACTTAGAGAGATACAGTCAACATTATAGCTTTGAAAGAAAAAAAATCACATTTATATCTTCTATTCAGAGCAATATATGAGTCAATATTTCAATAAAAATTAGTTACTGAAGCTCTGTCTGATATAGATCGATGATTTTCATATTTTGGCACTATGATGCCACCAAAAAAGAAAGAGTAAAATGGAAAAAAGGTATAAATGAAAAAAATCATCACTGCTTTCAAAAGTATCTTGTTCAAATATGTGACTAAAATTACAGCATGTTTGGGCAAAAATATATTGTGTATCCATGTGTGTGTATATAGTATATATGGTATATATGTTATAATTGTAAGCTATGAATAAAACTCCTGGAGCCCAGCACCCTCACCCACACCTGCCTCCCATTTCACTGTGAAGCTGTTCTTCCCACATCTGTCATGGTGTCTGGCTCTGTTCCAAACTGAAGGAGAAGGACACTGCCATGGTTTCATGGGGAGCTTAGGACCCAATTAAAGTCATTGTGGAAGAAAGTGGCTGGCTGGATTTATGTGTTAGAAGTGAAATCAGTTATGTTCTCATTTTACAGAGAGAATGAGGATAGCAAGAAAGTATAGCTCATCACCTTTGGAAATTATTTCCTCTCCTTATCCCTGACAGTGAGACTCTTAACTCACTGCCAAAAGCACTTATACTCCAGCTGTGCCCCAAGGAGTCTGCTCAATCCAGTTTCACCCACCACCCCCTTATTTTAAAACAGTCCTCTGTACACACATGTATGCTAAATACTGCATGGACTCTGTGTTTTCTCTGGCAAGGAGTCTTCTGCAGTGAAGACCATCTAATAGAAATTGGCAGTTGTTGATTAGAGGCTTATTGACCAAACCTGGACACCAGTTTGCTTGCACAGTGCATTCTGGCTCATGCTTCCTCACTTAGGCTAAGTTTTGGGTTTTTCTGAGACAGGCAAACAAGTTGTCATTTGCTAGAAAAAAAACGTATGATCAGATGTTCATAATTCCCCCATCACAATCTAATTAAAATCCTTAATTTTACATAAATGAATGGGCTCAGTGCCCTGATCTTCTTTTCCTCTCCCTCAGCTTTTCCTTACAGTGAGTTGGAGATGCCACCAGTACCTTAGAAGTGTGTTGGTTCAGGATGTCTCTTTGAAAAGGTTGTTAAAATGACCTACAAAAGCCTGGCTTTCTCTTGCACTGAGACACATGAGTTGCTTTAAAGCTATTTGATCTTCAGGCATTTGTCACTATTGATTTAGGATTAATATGCTGTTTTATTTATGTTTATATGTATGCATATAACTACTAATAAAAAAGGAATACCATACGTCCCCAGAATTGTGTGTTTGGGTAACACTCTTTATTTTATTAATTAGTGGACATTTATCAGCATTTATTGATTTTTTTTTAATAAACAAATCACATTTTAAAAATGTAGACCTTCTACTTAAGAACAAAAGAAAAGAAAGATTATTATTAAAATACCCTTTTAAAATTATGTTTCCCAAAGGAAAATGAATTAAGGATCCTGGAAAATGTTTCAGTCCCTTTCTTGTACGGTAATCTAATCCTGAAGGACACTCTTTGATTTCCTTCTATAATACTTTGTTTTTTTCCTTCTTGTTATTTTATTGTACTTATTCCCACAGCTAGCTTCAAATGACCTCGAGAACACAGGGCAGCTAAAAGATTGCTTAAACTTCTTAATACTTTTAATCCTTACTTGTTATAATTTGATTACTGAGACAGATTTTCTCTCTGGGCCTCATATTAAATCACTTTCAAGTTGAAACAAACCAGAAATCCTTTCAACTTAACAGAGCTTGTATTCAATATGAGCTAGTCAGATGTAGCACAGAGACTGTAAGATGTTGCATCACATGCTTCCTGGATTTTAATGTAAGGAAAGCAAACTTCAATCAATGTTGCACATGATTTTACCTTTGTAGAGTATCTATTTATCAAGAGCAAACATGAGTAAGTATAGTTTTATAAGTGCATGTACATGCATGTGTGTAAATGTGTAGGTATCTGTACACAGGCAGATACAGATTTCTGTGTAACATATATATAACTTTGCTGTTACTATAATCCCTGGAATTGTAAGACCTTATTTATTGTGATAAGAATGAATATGTGATAAGATTTTCTTTCATGCAACTGATTCCTTTTCTCATCAACCATATAAAAAAAGAAAAAAACCTAATTTTTTCCAGAGCAGTTAATTTAGTTCATAGTGTCATTTAAAAATGATTAATTCCTAATTTTTTCAGGAAAGATATGATAAAACAAAAGGGATTGAAATTCAACAGTAAGCAGGAATGGTATGGTAGAACTGTTACTCCTTCACAAAAGAACTTTGATGGATTTTCCATCAACTTTCATTCTGAAGCTCTTGTATGAAAATATTTCAGAGAATGTGAGTTTCCCCTCCTCAGCCTCCCTGGTTGATCAGGACAACATGCAAGCACGCTTTGCGTAGCTCTGTGATACCCAGAGGCAATGGGTTCACAAGGTTCAGGTCAAGTGCTGATCTTAATCAAAATTGAATTCTGCTAAGGAAAGGCTGAGGAAAAGAGGTATCCAGAAAGGGGACAATTCAATAAAAACTTAGGGGTTTAATTTAGTGGAGCAATCCCTGGGGAAGGAGAATGTCAGGAGTTGAAACTTCCAGCAGTAGCCTGTAGGTAAATTAGTTTTAAGGAGATTAATAAGGTACTCAGTTGACAATCACAAAGATAAGCATTAACTGAGTGCTTGGGTCCCTCACGACAGCCTCCCTTGTCCACCTCTGACCTCCTCTGCCACCACCCCTCCTTCTGTGTAGGCTCTGGGGGCAGGGGACCACTAGCAGCCTAGGCTCTTGGTGCTGATGACCCCAGAGACGCTGATTATTGTCCCACCTATTGAAAATCCATGTTTAAAAACCCATAAAGCTGTAGAAAGAACCTTATATTCCCAATAAGCTACCTGGAGGCTGAATGTCTATCTCCCCCCCACTGCTGAGGGCACTGACACCAGAGGCTGGTGCTGCAGGAGTGTTCAGGAGGGCAGTGCTGCATGAACTTTAGTGGATTTGCCATCAAGTTTCGTTCTGAAGCTTTTGCATGAAAATGCTGTGGTGAACTCTCCTGGTCCTCTCTGACCTCAGGCTGCAGCTGCCGTGGCTCACTCTGTCTCTGGAGACTGGCTGTGCTGGGGAGCTCTGTCGCAGTGGAGATCTCTCTGAGCTAAGCTGCTTCCAGAATTGAGGCCATATTTGCTAGTGAAGGCTGCAGCTGCAAGAGAAATGCAAATCCCTGCAGCCCTATACTCTCATCTTGGCAGAAGAAAAGCCCTTTCACCTTTAAAATAAATTACAAGAAATAGGCTCAGATTAAATCCCTCGATCCAAACTCACTGAACTCTCAGAATGATTGAATCCAGACTTAGGCTTTGCTGGTTGGACCCCTCACTGATATCTGTACATCACTTATAAACATACACAGGTGCTCTGTGAAAAACGAGGGAACCTGAGGTCTGTTAGCAAATACACTGATACACCTTCTAAGGGACTGCCATTCACTCACAAGTTACATCGAGGCACCAATAAGAAAAGTCCCCTCCTGAATGCTGTCTGTGTGTTTCTTATGTCTCTATAACTTAAAGGAGGCCAAGGAGATCCCTTTGAAAATCTGAAGCACAAAAATTGTTTCCAGGCTCAAAAATTCTATGCCAAGTTCCTTCTGTAGTCTAAAATTTTGGGGAAAGAAGGAATTTTAATGCAAGCAATAACCAACTATTAAGTTTAATGGTATTGGTAGGTGTTGCCATCATTTACCTATTGGAAATGAATTAGGAATACTTCAAGGAATTAATGACTGCAGACTCTAGGCAATAGACTCAGAAATTTAATTCATGTTTATGAATCAGGTCCTGCAGTTTCCCCATTGGCCAAGCTATGGTGAAGGTCAGTTGATTTTTTCTGGGTTGAAGGCAGTTAACAGAGCTTAATAGTGCTTATTAATAATAAAAAAATAAATCTAGCTTTCTGAATATCTAAAAAATGTGGGACTTTCTTGGGTTTTTTTGTTGGTTTTCTTTTTTCCAAATTGCACTAGCTAACTATTTTGCTCTTAAATATGGATGTACTTCCCCTTGTCTCGTGAAGCCAGTGTACTCACTCAGATTGCTGAAATTTAATTAGAGACTGTTTTTTCTTCATCTTCTGCACATGCTGAAGACCATGACATGTTTCCATGCTGGAACCTTCTTTGGTCCCATCACCCAGAAGCAGCAGGCCCACAGCTGGAGTATTGCTGTGTTATTGGGAAGTACCTGAACGGGACCAGGAAGACTGGGAGCTATCATTCATAGCAGGGCAGCTGTGTTTGTGTGCCTGTTCCAGCTCCTTGGGAATTCCACCTGGGAGCACAGAGCACCCTCTCTGTGCTCTGAGCCATGCCAAACCACAGATGGGCTGCTGGCACTCAGTGCCTCGCCAGTGCCCTGCACCCATCTAAGAAACAGAGTTGCTTTGCTCAGAAGTAGCTTCCACCATACTGATGTCTAACTGAATTAAGTGCCTAAAGACAGCTGGGATGAAACAAGGCTGAGGAAAGTCCATCCTGGTGCAGCACCTACCATGGTGCTTAAATTCTGGTCATGCCTTCTGGGTCAGGCTTTGTGCAGTGGATGTCCTGTATCTGGTGGTTATCAGTTTTTCTGCTTCAGTGGCTCAGAATTAGCTCTTACCACACTGCAAACATATGTTTTACACATCGAAGGATATTCTGGGCCTGGGATGTCTAAAGCCTTCCTCTTACAAATTTGTGTGAACAGGCAACCATTTTACATTTGTGCCTTCTGGCAGCCAAGTAATACGAGCACAACTATACAGGTTGTTGGAAGCAGTTTTTCATTTGAGGGAGAAGTCTGATCTCCTTCCAATTAATACTTAATTTCATAGATATTAAACAGTAATTTTCTTATGGCTCTAGATTTGTGTCTCTGCTCTCCCAAATATGTATCCTACCTGAGCCATAGAGCTGGCTAGTTTCACTTCTTACTCGCTCTTACTCCCTCTCCAGCTGTATATGAAAGCATTTGCTCTAGTCTTTGAATTGGATTTGTTTTTCTTTCCTTTCCCCTTCCGGCTGTTTTGCCATCTTTCTAAAGCACACACCAGAGCATTGTGCATCGCTGTAAAATGAATAGGACATGTGCCATACGAGGGATAAATTAATTTCCATAATCCCATGGGTTCCCCCACAGAGCATTGGTTCCCTCTTTATACATAGAAGGATTGCATTTGCCCTTTTATTGGAGGCTGTGTACAAAGTTCAGTCTCAGCTCTCTACCTGCTTATTCATCAGTACTTTTCAGGTGCTTTTTTCTGGGATATTCTTTGCCATTTGTGAGTCTGACTTATGGCTGGTGTTCTTAGAAGTTGAAGTTTTCCTGTTATAATCAAAAAGTACAGTTGCTTATATTTGTACCTTATTGATTTGTTGACTGCGATCTGAACTACTGAGGTTCCTTGGAACCACACTAAGAATGACATAATGAAATTATGACACCCTATTAGAAACTACATTTTGGAATGGTTCAGCTCTCTCATTCTTGACATATTTCACACATGCTATAGTATTGATTTTGAGGCTTTTTCAACAGAAGCAGCTGAAGAGTAACTTCTCACAGATCACAGAATATTTTGCATTGAAAAGAACCCACAAGGATCCTCAAGCCCAGCCCTTAAGTGAATGGTTCATATGGGGATTGAGCTCACAACCTTGGTGTTGTTAGCACCATGCTTTAACCAGCTAAATCAGGATATGGTTGGTGAATCCTTTAAGCCAGCATGATCAGTTGGTTGGTGGACATATATTCAAGTTTTTGTTAAAGTATTATTTGTTAGTTCTTCAGTGGATTCCTGGCCATTAAAAGAGAAAATGTCCCAATAGCTTGTTCAGTCAAGTCCACTGACTCATTAAGAGCATGTATTAATCTGATACCAAAGACTAATGCCTATAAATAATTTATTGTAGAGAATTGCTTTGGAAACAAACCCAAGACACTGCTGCTAACCTTGGTCCTTTTACATGCTTTGTGATAAGATTATGAGCTTTTTAAGATGTACCAGGTCTTGATCTGTATGTCAGATACAACCTTCACTTTCACTGACTTCTACAAAAAATTTGTCTTCCAAGTGGACAAAGAGAGAGTTTATGGGCTAGATAAAGCAACAATTTCATTTCAAGCATGTGTTTTTATTAGACAGGGCTAATAAAATCTGCAGTGGATTTTGTGTATACTTGTAGAAATCTGTAAATGCCACCCAAAATTAAGAATCGGAGGTGATTAGAGTTAATGGGCTATTCCAAAAGAAACTTGAAACTAGAAGGTCTGTTTGCATGTGATTTAAATTATCTTGAAACCTTAGTTTCAGAGAGAGAGGGAGCATGAAAAGGAGAGAGAAAGGCATAGATTTCTGGATATACTGTGGGAAGAGAGTACAGGAGGGTGACTGAAGCCAGTAACCTTACAACAATTTCTGGTATCACCTGTATTAATACAGAAAAGGCCAGGAAATCACCAAAGAGTTTCTGATTTGCTTAATTGAATTGTTTTTGTTTTTGTTTTTGTTTGTTTGTTTGTTTTGTTTACTCATATATATCTTATTTTCCCCACTTTAAAAACCAACCTAGGTCCCCATCCTGGCACTGCATGCTATGCCAAAATCACTTTCCAGCTTTTAACGTTTCTGCAGGGAATGAGCAATTCTTTAATTGATTGGGAAATCCATATGTGACTCACTGGTCTTGTGGTTCTGGTGAAAATAAAAAAAATCTGGAAATCAAAATTTCATGAAAGGAGAAAATATGTATTTTCTGAGCAGCTACAGTCTAAAAGCAAAACACTAGGGAACTGAAAGATTAAAATGTTTCATTAATTGAAACTAAATCAAACATTTACACAAATAAATGCAAACTGATGGTAGCAGGTTATCATGACTTTAAGCTGTCCTGAATTTGAATACTATGTTCTTAACCAGAGAAATAAAATGAAGTTTTAAAAGCAACAGGACAAGTTTTTAAAAACCTGGCATGAAAATCTATCTAGATATAGTGTGACTGACAGAAAACATACTGAGTTGGAGTTTGCTTTCAACATTCGTGTGGCTGCCAGAGTACTGTACTCAGAGATATTTAGGCCAGAAGGGACATTAGATCATCTAGGCTGACCTTCTATGTATCACAGGCCATTGCATGTTACCTAACTGCTCCTGTATTGAGTCCTTCTAATCTGGCTTCAGCTGCCATCACTGGTTCTTGTTAAATGTTTCTTTATTAGCTTACAAAGAAAGTCTTTTAATGATTTTTTTAGAATTTCTTAGTCCTTAATTTCAAGCTTTAGAACTTTTATCATGTTTTTTTTTTTTTTGGTGGAGTTTTATTTCCATATAATTGTCACAAGGTGAATATATAATGGTATCAAAACTTCAGTACAAACAAACCTGGACCCTGGATAAAAACCATATAAAAGGGCATACTTTGTCAGAGCAAGGACTGATCTAACCCAATGTGTTGTTTCAAACTATGGTCTGAAGCAAGTGTCCCCAAAAGAGTGAGGGCAATTCGAGCATATTTGCTATTATTCCTGAATGTTGTCCTAGGTTTCTACTAGTTCCAGTCAGGAGATTTCTTGACTCTGTTGGATTTTGTTTTTATTATTCTCTAATAGACCACTCTTCTGAGTCTGATCCTAAGATAACTTTGAACAAGGGGCTCCATAGATCTTCCTTGTACATCAAGATTCCTTCTTTTGCTAAATTTGAAGCTGGCTCCTGTTAGCTGCCCTGGAAGATACTCAGCAGAAGAGATGGAAAATGCAGATCCTGCTTCAGTCATGAATCTGGTGGACTTTGGCCATAACACCCTTCTACTCACCTCTTTTCCAGGCTGCAGAATCAACTCTGCTCAGCCTTTTTCCCCACCTAGAATCCATTTCGTACCTTTGGTCACCTCTATCACCTGCCTCTGAACCTTTGCCATTTCTACTCTGTGCTTTCTGAAACAACAACTGCAGACAGTATTCAAGAAACACAAGTTTATACAGCTGCATAGCTACGTTTGCTCTCTACTCTTTCCCTAATAATTCCTAACTTTCCATTTGCTTTTTTGATTGCTAGGAAGGAGTTGTTTTTATAGAACATAATCCCAGGGTCTTTCTCTTGAGTGGTAACAGTCAGCTCAAAGCCCATTATTTTATATATGAGGTTAAGATTACTTTCCCCATATCTCTTTACATATATATATCTCCATGAATTTATTCTGCTGTTTTATTGTTTGCTCAGTCTCACAAGATCCTTCTGCATTATCTCAGCCTGACCATACAAATATTTCCATACACGTTTTACTTCCCACACAGCGTGGAGTCACATTGACATGAAGGGAACAGCCCTCGTATGCAAAGGTAAGCACTTTCAGGGCTGCACACATTTGACCAGCTTGAACTGTGCCTAGAAAAAAACCATCAGGGTTTAAAGAAGCTGCCAGCTCACTATGCAGCCTCCAAAAGTAATTTAACCCAACCTGCCAGTGACAACATAAGCATAGGTAAATTTATTGTGCCTTGAGGTCTACAGTGCACAGCGTGTTTGGACTATATGAAGAAAGACCCAGACTGCTCACAGTGCTACATGATAGAAGGACAAGAGACCACACATATAAATTAAAATAAGAGAAGTGCAGACTGGATAGAGGGAGAAACTCTCTCCCCTGAGGCTGGAGGACAGAGATTCAGACTATCCAGGGAGTCTGTGCAGCTCCAGTCTGGGAGGTACCTGCCCCTGGGGGACACAGCCCTGAGCAACCCTATCCGACCTTGGTGCTAAGCACATTTGACCTCCCGAGCTCCTGTACAGCTTGGGCTCTCCTGTGACCCTTGGCTGCACACTGGTAGAGGTTATGGTTAATATGAAATCTTGTTTTGGAGGTAAAGCTAAATATAAGGGTGGGTTTTTTTTTTCTTTTTTCTTTTTTCTTTTTTCTTTTTTCTTTTTTCTTTTTTCTTTTTTCTTTTTTCTTTTTTCTTTTTTCTTTTTAATAGACAGATATTGAAACAAGTGATTATCATCCTCTTTCCAAATGTTCTGGAATAAAGGGATCACCAGCTTACACTTGATTTAGGCTCATGAAGACTGAAGCAGAGAGCATAGCTTGAGAATAGCACTATGAAACTTAAGTAAATTCACTTATTTTTAACAATTGCTCTGTATCTGGCCCATTTTGAGCCCAGTTGGACTAAGAAGTTTGTTCCTCTTGGTACCTGTCTGCATAGAAATACCCTGTATTAGCTTAATATTTGAAAAAAGGTAATTTCAAATTAAACCTTAGAATCTTATGGGAATTCTTTAATTTTTCTTTCTCAAAAGTGGTCAAACTGGATAAAAATATTTACTGGGCTTCAAAGTGATATGTGTTTGCTGAAAGAAAAGACAGATATTTTTCTCCAAATTTAAAAGCATATTTCTCTGTTGCTAGTGAGACATCATTGTGATCAGAGAAAGGTGTACATGTACACAGATCACGTAACAAAACTTACTTTTCATCCCAAATAGCTTGGAAAGGAATATCAGATGGAAAATGCAGAGACAGAAAGGCAATCTCTTTGTACAGTGCCTCATTTAGCTGCATCTCAGCCTACTTGGGACAGTCTTACCTACTTTACATTGATTAGGAAAGCCTGAATAATTATTTGCACTAGATATAGCTTTCCTCAGTGCAGACCTTTGTATCTTTTATAAATTCATAGTTTGCCTTCAATTATTTTTGCCCCCCGACTCCTCACCCAAGCACCCCTGGATCTGAGGATAGAGGAGAGATGGGAAATGTGGGCATCCTCCAGAACCAGGCGAGGGTGTTCAAACACAAATCTCTGAGAAGAGTGCTTCACAGTCCTCAGTGTGAAGATATTACTGAGGTATAAAAGTATGGCTGAACTGTGGGCAAAAGCTGTCAGAAGCAGTGTCTGCCTTGCCAGTGGTTGATCATCCCAACAGTTTGGGTCCATTCTTGGGAAAGGAGTGAATATTGGGAAGGGAATGCTTTGACCTTGCTTCCTTAGGTGGTGAAAGATGGTCATAAACAGAGAGAGAAAAGGAGGCTTGTTTGGGACCAGCACAACATTTCATTACTGTGAGGCTTTGTAGTCTCATGGGAAAGGCTTTGAGGCTATCTTCAATAAACTGTTTTCCTCTGAGTCTGCAGCAGGTGCTGCAGAAGTGCAAGTGCTGCTGAAGAAGAAAAGGAGAAGTTCCCTTTACCCAGCATTGACATGTCAGCCAGAAAGCCACCAAGCAAAGATGGACTGAGCAAGATCTCCCATCCCATCCCATCCCATCCCATCCCATCCCATCCCATCCCATCCCATTCCATCCCATCCCATCCCACTGGACGTGGATCTGAGCCCCCTACTCACCAACACTGCATTATAGGCTGTGATGGAAATGAGGGGGGAGAGGAGAGGGGACAGCAGGCACACCTGGGATGAACCCAGCACTCAGCCCAGAGACTTGGGGAACAACTTAAAAGACTTCAGTGAAGGTAGTGGTGGTGTGGGTATTTTATTTACTAGGGATGTAAATCCTTGCTCTGTCTTTCCAGCTTGATGCCATGCTCATTTCCACCTCCAGGTTCTGTAGGACATTTTAATATGCTGATTCAAAGCTTGCAAATATGGAAGCACTTACTTGCAAATGTGGATGCACAGGCAGGTGCCAAATTTTCATAGAAATATAGAACTGTTTGGGTTGGAAGTGACATTAAAGGTCATCTGTTTTCAAACTCCCTGCCAGGGACAGGGATACCTTCCACGAGACTAGGTTACTCAAAGCCCCATCCAGCCTGGCCTTGAAACACTTACAGGGATGGGTATCTGCAACTTTTTCCCAGATTCCTCTGGAAAGCATACTGATCTTAGGAAGTTCATTATTGTTAAGTGAAACATTTAAAATATTAAACGTGGCTGTTTTTTTCTTTTTTTTCTTTTTTTTTTTTTTCAATTTTCTTTTTTTCTTTTTCTGGCAGGAGGAATACAGCTGTAGAAAAAATGCAGCTATAGAAATAATAAAATCTATCCATGCCCTAAATACCCCCAAAAAATATTTGTTGTGGTATGTACAACCAAAGTTTACTGATGAGATTTTAATTCAGATCCTAGTCTAGGAAGCAGTCTAGCCCCATATTTTTTCCTTATGCATAAACCTAAAAAATCTGGTTTCTATTGTATGCCAAAATGTAGTGGTTCATTTTCAATTTGGCTATATCTTCTCATCTGCAGAAATATTACATTTTAAATTGTGTAAAGCAGATAAATACAAGTCTTTTGGTTCACAAAAAACAAGCCTTAAGAAATATTATTGCAGATTCTGATTGCAAAAAAAGCCAATAATGATTGTGCATTTGAATAGATAAAACAAAAACACCAATGGTTGTCCAGTTTATTTTTGGGTCATTACTAAACTTTTAAAGAAATTTTGCTTTTGAAGTTGGTTGTTCAAGAAAGTTGTCAAGAAAACAGATTTTATGCTGGAGCAACAATAAATACAAGTAAAGTAAACTTTGAATTTGCTTTGTGAACTTTAAACCAGAAAAGTAGTTACATGTAACTACTCAGAGAAAGAAAGCATATCATCTGGTAATTTTAACTTTCAACCTCAATTAAGGTAAAATAAGATGACAAAATCATGCTTTGGAATGAGGAATATATTATGTAAAATAAGAATGTCTTCACCATCATCTGATTATGAATAGAAAAAAAGCAGGTCTATCAGATGACAAGTCCAAGGAAATCCAAACTGCTTGGAAATGAAGCTTGTGTGAAGAAGAAAGAATTTGGCCATTTCTCTGTGTGCACAACTGATGTTCCCATCTAATCAGTCTGGAATACATTTAGTTGGGTGTGCACGTGCATCTCTGCAGTGTGCACATAATGAATGCAACACCTCCCGTGTCACCTGCAGTACAGGAGTTTGCACAGTGTGCATGCCACATGTGGCTGCAGTTCCATCTGAAATTCTCACCTCTGGGAACCCCAAGAACAGAAAGGAACAAAGCTCTTACACTGGCGTTTTTCTGTCGTGAGCACATACAAGCAAGGTATTATTTCTTTCTTTAGGGACTGCATTGTGTAGTTAGCACTTCAGTGAAACTTTCTCTCATAACCTGTTGAGGCTAACCAAACCATGTTTTTTTTTGCAGGTGGACTCATATCAGTCCTTTAGGATTTTATTCTGTGTGTCTGAACCAAGTAAGACTGTTACATTAAACTGTTGAGTTACAGAAATCTGCATATCTGTCATCAGTTAATTTTTGCATCGTTTATTCTCCTAATGAGCATGAGATATGCTGAAGCTGCTTTTCAGTTTTTGTTTAGTTTAGCTTGTGCTTCACACAACTGGGAGCACTGTAGCTACTTTTTCTAGTTAAATGTTAATACTGAACAATCAAACATACTTTGCTATAGAGAAACAAATGATTTCCATATGCATACAAAATCCCTAAACAAATCCATCAAATATGTTGTCTCAACTATTTCTCTTCCAGCACTGAGAGAATACTGGCACACAGTTAGTATACAGCATCTGGTTAGCTGAGAATACATCAATATCTCTGAAATTTTAAAACGTTTTATTTGAAAATCAAGTCTTTCCCACAAAGTATGAAACCATCCCTCTACAGCTTTTGACTGTGATACTGATTCCCCAGACTTTCAGTATGCTTGACAGGCATTGTAGGTAGGTTTACATGCAGAAGGTAACTAAGATGTTCTTCCAGAACTAGAAAAAACAGATGTTTTTATATAGATATTGTAATTTGTTCTTTGGAAATTATAAGTGCCATATTAAATATTTGTATTTCATGTCATATATGTATAGTTTATACTCACAGGGCTAGAGAAAATGGCATGTTCTTTGCCAAATAGATTATTTTTTATAATTTATAAGTGTTCCCATTTGTCCTGGCTTACAATTCAAAATGTATTCTATCACCATCTGTTGAAACAAGAGAAAGGCTGATCCTTATCTCTATGGGAGATATCTTCTGTTAATGGGCCATTAAGCCCCACTGCCTGACTGATAAGATTACATCATCCCATTGGGAAATGCTCCAGCCAAGGGGAGGAGCCATGCCTTTCCTACCTAGATAAAAAAAAACAAGATTTGGAACACCAAGGCAGCCTTTCTCCACTGGATTCCAGAGGAGAAAAACAGGTCTTTCCACATCATCACTGGACCTTCGGAGGAAAACTGCACCTTCTACAGGAGCACTGCTTCAACAGAACCACATCTGTCTTCCAGGAGGACTGCAGCCACCATTTAACTGGACTGCACCAACACCCTGACTGGCAGGGTGTCAGGTTGTATTCTGACTCTGTCAGTGGTCTTATTTTGTATTATTGTATGTATTTTATCTTTTCCTTTTTTTTCCTACTAAAATTGTATTATTGACTTGAAGCCTCACTGATTTTGCTTTTCAAACCAGTACACCATTCTAGCTCTCAATAGGAGCTCTTGGCATCGCTGAAGCCAATAGTGAAATTCCCATAAGCTTCAGCAGCAGTTGGCCTCTATTTCACCATAGGAATTCAAGATTGGATTCCAAATGGGATCCAGCTCTATGTTCAAAATTCAGATCCTCAAAATCTCTGTTCAGATGCCACTCCAGGCACCTCTCTTTCTGTTGTAACACCCTTCTTTCAGTCTGTAAAAGTCTCCAGCTGTTACCTTTGCCTGGAGTTCACTACACCATTTGGTGACTGTTTTAGACCTGCTCCCCAGAAAGAATCCCACGTAAGAGTTCTCCTAACTCCTTTACCCACTCTGCTCAGCCTAGTAGCCACTTCAGTGAAGACCTGAACTTTGATAGACTGGATTGTGGATGTGAGGGTAAAGGTCCTTTCCTCATCTGCTGCTCCACTTCCCTTTGCTGCTATTCCTCTCACTTTCTAGAGATGTTGTAGCTCTAGCTTAGGGCCATCTGATCATTACTTTGTGGGGTCTGACTGATGAGAGGACAGAGAAACAGAGGAAGAGCACATGGAAACATGGTGTTGGAAGGACACCTGGCTTCTGGTTACTCCCTTTTCTCTGCTGCTTGTGTTTTATTCAGGGAGGTTTAACCTAAGACTGTGCACACTGTCCTTGGAGCAGGGACAGAAATATTTTCCTGAGTCTCTGATGAGTGCTTGCTAGGTTCCAGAACTGCACTAACAGCAGCTCTATCTCTCTTGCCAAATTTTTATTTAATTATTCCCTGTAAAGTGAAACAGCTTCCTGTCTCTGAGTACCCAGAAGCTTGGCAGTTAATAGTTCAGGCATTTTTTGAAGATGAAGTGGGAGTTCAAAGCTTCTAATGGATGGAAGAAGAATGAACTTTTGGCTCCCAGCCTAAGTGTACCTGTGGTGCCACTGGGAGAATGTGGCTTTGGCAGTGCCCAGTGTGCCTGGATCTCCCCCTTGCCTGACAGCAGTGCTGCACTGATGCAGGGCCTGAGGGGCTTCTCCCCATGACCCCAGCACCCTGTCCTGCATGGAGCACCACCTGAGGAATGGCAGCTGTGTAGTGAATTAACAGTGGGAAATTATGGAGGGAACGTGTTTGTGGAGAAACAGCACTGTGTGCTAGGAGGTGTGGGGGGAAATCCTGCAGGAAGACATGGTTGGTGTGCCAGCTAATGCTTACCAGACTGTTAATTCTTTTTATTTCTGACCTTGCTGAGATCCCAAGGCACCCAAAAGACAAAGTTTGGAAACTGCAATAAGCTGGTACCTTTAAAAAGCAAGCAAACAATGAACTCAAGGTCTAATTACACCAGGAATTTTCCAGACTTTTCAGCTGTTATGTAAAACATTTTGCCTCTCTAATAATTATTACAAACTTCTTAACTAGACTGATTTTCCCAGGAACAATAAAGTTTAGTCTAAATTTATATGTTATTCAAAGGAAAGCAGCTAAGAGCCTTGCTGTTCAAAGGGAAATTTGTAGTGCTGTTTAATACGAAGCTAAAATTAAAAAGAAAGAAAAGAAGGCTGTGTTTTACATTAAACCAAACCTTTTTGATAAGAATGCTGGCCTGGAGCAATTTAAGCCATGAAAAATGAACTCCCTGAGCACTCCTGTCAGAGTCTAGTGATGGAAGGATCCCTGTAAATTCTTAATCTGCCTTTCTTCGTAGCAGGACAATATAGTTCTATAGAAAGGAAGGTCAAGGAACTGAACCGCCACAGTAGGTATCCAAAAAAGCAATCAAGCTAAACTAGCAGGGAGTGGATTCCAGCTGAACTCTGTAGTGCAGAGCTTTTCTCTTCCACCACAGGTACCTTATAGAAGGGAAGATTCCTGGGACTAGTGGTTTAATTTCTCTGGCTACCATGCTAATCACATACGTCCCATAATTACTGTCTTTCTTTCTTTTCCCCAGACTGTCATTCTTCTGTCTCTCAGCTCCATCCAACAGGCAGACAATGTGGACACAAAGGCTGTGCAAGCTGGCGAGGCACCTGATGGAACTCCGAAGCTCCGTGACACACTACCCTGTGCCCCACTCTTTCAAATATTTAATTTGCATTCTTTCCCAGCAATAGCCAAATGCTCAGGGGCTGCTTTCCATTTTCACCTCATTAGATTATATGTCTGAACATAAAAATGACTGAGAGCTGTGAACCAAATCAAGCTCCTGCAATGTGTGCTGCAAACATGCCAATCATAGTGATGACACAAGGGAAGGATTTGGCAAAAGTCATGCATGGCATTAATGTTAATTCTGTATTTGCAGGTTAGACCAATGTCAGCTTTATAGCAAACTCATTATCTTATTTAAGGAACAATGATGGGTTTCCCAGACGGCAGAAAAAATAATCCTATAGCAGACTGCGAAGAAAAGGGGTCTCTGACCAGAAGAAACAACACAGCACCAGTCAAAGGAAATTCTCAAGGATGGTGGCTTCCTCTATCCCAGCCAAATGCATGGCCCACCTTCTCTGGCTACATAAGACAGAAGAAAAGGATACAAATCAGACTAAACCCCAAAAGTTGGAAAAACCTCTCCAAGAGGCTTTTGGATGGGTTCAGAGAATCAGTACTTTATGGATGCACTTTGCTGGCAGGGTAGGGGCCTGCAAGATATTTCTTATGGCCATGAGTGGGAATGCTGTTCTTCCTCTGTGACCATTCCCAGCTGCCCACCTTCCCAGGGAGTTCACTTTGCACCAGCAGCAAAGGGGCTGAGGGCCCATGGCTGCTTCCTTGCAGGTCACAGACTGAAAATAAAGAAAACTCCTCTCTGCATCTGAGAGGAGTCATTCATGTAACTGTGCAGGCCTTCTGCACTACTTCTAAGCTTAGAGAAATATATTTCAGAGATGGCTTTACAGAATGGGGTGTCCCCCTTGGTGAGCACTCCTTTAACCTGAGTTTTAAACTGAAGCAGGAAATTAAGAGGCTTTATTAATAAGTGTGGGATACCTGTACAGTAATTCCTTTTGCAATCTACCATATTTATAAGAAGGTAAGACAATTAGGAGGTACACACCATTGTGTAATCAGGTTAAAAAATGTTGCAGACGGCTTTCACCCTTTTCCTTCTCCATCCTTTCAATAGTATAATTTGTTTTAATAAAACTCCAATATCAATTCTTGTGTGACATAGTATTTGGAGAAGTGCATCTCATATAATAAAAGAAAATGAGAAAATAAAAAACAAAACAAAACTGTGTTAAGAAGATGTACATTGTACTTAGTTTCTTGGGAGAAAGGGGGCAGCCTGAAATGTGAGAGAAGGAACATGCAAGGGAGAAACCCACCCTGTGCTTAGCCAGCCTTGTGCCCTGGGATTTCATAACGACTGTAGTTAGAGTGGCAGAAAAGCTTTTCTCTTCATCTTTGAAAAATGAGCCTGCAGCCTTCCTGGGAACCCTGATTAGGCAGCTGATTTGAAACTAATCTCCTGTGTGCGTTAACTGTGAAAATATACCTTCAAGCATTCGGCAGTTTTCTGCCTGGTTTGTTGAAGATGTGGCCCTCAATTTGCACAATTTGGATTGTAATTTTCCTGTAGCTCTAGGATATGTATATTTAAGAGTCTGATAAGAAGCAGCTTCTGTACACTGGGGCAGAGAGTTTGTCGCTGGTGGATGTGTGGAAAGATGGGAGGGAGGCAGGGGGGCAGCACGAGGTGGTGTTGGGAGGAGAAAGCAACACCCAATGGTCCTGTGGAGGATAATGGAAACCTTTTGGTCTAGGGGGCACTTTATTTAGGAGCTTGAGCATGGTTTTATGGTCATAGAATCATAGGCAACTGTGGCCAATGTGAGTTTTGTATGTCCCACATTTCTGCATCTGGGGCTGCCTCAAGCCCCTGCCCTCATTCCGAGTTCAGTGGAGCTTGTCAGTGGTGTCTGGACTCCATGTGTGTGTGTGAGCTCCGAGCCTGGCACACACACACAGCTTGACTCTTTCTTTATGGGTGAGCTCAGCTCAAAGTTGTGATCTACAAACCTTCCCACTAGTGAACAAGATGTGCTCAGGTCCTCTTTGCCACATTATAGATGACAGCCCCATGCAGGAACACTTGACCCTTGGCTCCTTTCAGTGCGAACTGGGACAACATTGAAGTGGTACAAGCTAAGAGCTTGCATAAAGAGAGTGTTGACAGCATAGCTTATAATTATACTTTTAAATTTTTGCAGCTTTCCTACTTTCATATCAGAATTTTCCATGGATATTAGTAAAACTCTCCACAGCTTCCAAGATTAAAAGCTTTCATTTAAGGAAAAGAGCTTGCTTGCTTGGTGAGATTTCTCCAAACTAAGCTGCATCAGCTCTACTATAAATCTAAATTATTGCATTTTTCTTTATATTCTTTGGCGAGGACTCACTCATATTCCTAGATTCGTAAAGTCAGGTGGGGGGAAAGAGCTGAATATGTAAATGGCTCCTTGGCTGAAAATCTAGGCCAGAAATTTCAAAGCATGCATTGTCAAAATCCTTTAAACTACAAAATCATAAGTCAGCCACTTCCTAAAACAAAACTATCTTCTAGTATTTTCTTTATCATTGAGCACTATCGTCTTTTAAGTGACTACTGAGACTGGCCAGCTTTATTAATGACCTCATAGCTGATAAATTTTGCAGCTAAGTGTCTTACTGCCTGTGAGGTAACGCTGGAGAAGCAGATAAGTGAGTCTGTCTGACTGACTGTAAGAATTGCACTTTTGTGAGCTTCCCTCTTAATTCTTTCCTTTAAGGAACACTACAGCCAGTTTGGTTTTTTTTTATCTGCACTGTTAACTACAGTTGTCCGAGGCATGTTATAAACAGAATGTATAATACATTTAGTATTCTGGTTGAACTGTGGATGGGCTCCCTCATAAATGTAAGAAGGCACTCAGCAAGTTTTAAACAAGAGGAGGAAATACTGCTGAAAGGAATGAGCAGACTTGCAAACCGTGGCATAAAATTCATCTAAGTAAACACAGTAAGAAAAAAGTACAGAGATGGCTAGACCCATGTCAGCAGAGGAAACTGGGGACGTCTGGAAGTGTTTCTGTGAAAAGTATCTCCAAAAGAGGTCTTTCCAAGCAGTAAGATTATGGATGAGGGAGTTGTTGGATTGCGAGCCGAGTGTTTAATTTTCTGAAAGAGAAAATGCAAAGATTTGGGGACAGAGAGTGTGGGGGAAATGTGTCTTCCAGTAATGAAGCTTGCAAAACATATCCAGTACTTCATATAGGATGCACAGTAACAGAGAGAGGACCAAACAGCAGAAGGCTGACTGTCCATTCATACACTACCTGTTTCTGAGTGCCATCAAAAATTTCACTGGAAAGGTAGATAAAATGCCATAGCAGGCAGTCCAGAATAACTGGTTTGGAGAGAAAGTCTCTCCCTAATCAATAATGTTTGACCTATGTGCTATATGGTATCTTTTGTTTTGTAAATGTTTTCTATGGAAACTTTTTGCCCATTTTGAATATTTCATCTGGTTTTGATTCCTAGGAAAACTCTGGACTGAGCTGAAACTTATGGCTGTACTTGCCTTTATTGGTGCTAAATATTTTGCCTGATAATTTTGTTGGATATCCTTCTTCCTTTTATTTTTTTTTCAAGTGAATGAGTAGTAGGAATATAGTTGGCCACAGGTCTATTAATAAAACCAAATTCAAGTAGAGAATGTATTTTTGCTGGACTGAAAATTGCTTAATAAAACTGTCAGAGTCACTATAATTTTGTTACAAAAGAAAACTGGAAAAAATGTTCCAGAAACACAAAAAGTCCCATCTTGCATTTCATTTTGAAATCTTATTTCATTTCAATATGATTTGATTTTATATTATGTTTTTAAAGTCTCAGATTAAATATTCTGATACTCCTGGATCAAGTTGTATTTTCAGAATGCTCATTTATGAACGACTTGGAAATTTTCAGTTCTTGCTGTGATTCAGAACATCAGCTTTGCAATACAAAACGGGGCATCCCAAAATGGAGATTTTATCCTCAGCCACAGCTTTGCTGCAATCATAGAATCACAGAGTGGTTTTAGTTATAGACCATCTCCTTTGAGATCATCTGCTTCCAAACCCCGTGCCATGGGTAGGGACACTTTCAAAGCATCATCCAATCTGGCCTTGAAAAATTCCAGGGTCAGAGCACCCACAGCTTGTCTGGGCAACATGTTCCTGTGCCTCACCATCCTTAGAAGGGTTTCATCCTTGGAATTTCATTCTAATATCTAATGCAATATCTTATCTAAACACATCCTGTTCCAGTTTAAAGCTATTCCGCCTTTTCCTGTCACTCTATGCCATCATAAAATGTCCCTCTCCAGCTGTGTTGTAGGCCCCCTTCAGGCACTGGTAGGGCACAATGAGGTCAGTCTGAAGCCTTCTCTTCTCCTGGCTGAGCAAGTCCAGGTCTCTCAGCCCGTTTTCACAGGAGAAGTGCTCCAGCCCTCTGATCATATTCATGGCTTTCCTCAGGTCCCTCTCCAACACACCAATATCCTTCCTTTGTTGGAATCTCACAGCTGGATGCAGCACTCCAAGTGTGGTCTCACCAGAGTGTAGCTATAGAAGCTTTCCTTATTGTCCTTGATGACTCTGGCCAGATGACACACCATCAGGGCTCTTGTTTTCCTAAACTGCCTCAGCACCCATATCCCTAGATGCTAAGACAACTTCTCTGAGTTCCTCCCAGGCTACCTGTCCTTGCCTCCACTCTCTGTAATATGTGCCAGTCATTGTTTCCTCTCTGTACTTGCTTTCATTCTTAATTTTTTCACTGTGTCATTGAAAGGGAATTATCCTGTGTGCTTAATAATAATTAACACCCACCTCTGGACTTCTGTTTTCACTCTATTATTCTGGAATAAATTGTCCAAAACCAAACAAAGTTATTCCAGTCTTTAATAACAAAGTTATTAATGACTTATAACACATTCATAACTTTGTAATAATTTTTATATTATTTTTCTTAAGTTTGATTATATGAGTTGAGCTTATAGACCTTCATTAAATGAGCTGTATCACATGCACACCCATACACACAGCTTTACTCTGTGGCTTTGCAGTCCCAGAGAGAAGCTGAGATATTTGTCTTGGATGCTTATTCATGGACACCTTACTTTTGATATTCTTTGGATGCTACTTGACATTTATCACCTCTGACTTTTATGTACATTTTGTTGCCAAGGTGGGAAAATTTTATAAGTGTTACTCCTGGCTATGTATTCTCTTTCTGCTCAAGAGAATGGAGTGAGTACTAGTGATGGAGTTCCCACTTAATAATCATCCATCCTCACAGTATTATGTCAGGGTTTGTATTTAGTATTTCTAACTAATTTTTTGAAATTTCTGTTGATGCTCGTTGTTTTTATAATCATGGTTTACTGAATAGTGCTTACAGAGCATGTTATGCCTCCTAGGGTACTGAGGATGATGCCTCCAAACTCCTCCCAGCTCTGGAAATAGATACTCATTGCACTTTATCTAACCTAGATCTAGACAGCAGAAAAATGAATTGCATAGTACAGCTATGTGCACTTAATGAGGAAGCTGACAAAATACAGGCCTTGGTTGTGAAATGCCTCCTTAAAAAGAAGTTATTTATAGTCCAGCTGAGGGTCTATCTCCATGGTCACCTGTCTCATGTTGACACTACATCTCATCCAGCAGAGGATCTGCCTATTATTCAGCATTGCTTCCAGTATGTGGCTTGGGTGTTTAGGCCCCTTGCTGGCTGCATTTCCCAGATAGACACAGCACTGCCTGCTGGAATTGGTGTCTGAGTTCTTAGTGAGGTACAAGGCCCTCTCCCTCTCCCTCTCCCTCTCCCTCTCCTTCCCTTTAAAATTATTTGGATTTAATTTTTGTTTTCATATTGACATGCCACCAATGCAGGTCAGAATTTTGGATGGACAAAGGGACTGAATTGTCCCAACAGTTCTCTCACAAGAGCCAGATATACAGAACACTCATACGTTATGGAAAACTCATCTGAAGTTAG
Source organism: Toxostoma redivivum (assembly GCA_013397375.1). Classification (NCBI taxonomy): domain Eukaryota; kingdom Metazoa; phylum Chordata; class Aves; order Passeriformes; family Mimidae; genus Toxostoma; species Toxostoma redivivum. The sequence goes on along the minus strand of VXBI01004543.1, from coordinate 453,507 downwards.
TAATGTTAGTTAGTTAGTAATTCAGGCAGAGCAGAATTAATGTTAGGTGACTGTCCCAATAACAAGGCTTTATTTAGTATGGGATGGTCATGAATATTTGTCTCGTTCCTCAATCTCGCGCACCTGGGAAACTCCACTAAGTGCACAATCTCTAAAGCTAGCATAATCCTACAGGAGATTTCATGTAAGGTGAATCAAGATTTAAAAATTCCCTGACAGCATTACAGAGGTATTTCAGGCTTCCATTACTTACTTGCTTACACATTAGCTACTTAATTACTCCGCTGTTTACACAGGTTGCATTCCACACCTCTGTACCAGACTGTGTAGCTTCAGCTTCTTGTTTAACTCTTTTGCTGCACTCAGCAAAGAAATATAATACATAAAGTGAATCATTCACTTTTGCAGCATGTGGGAGTTAAATATCATGTTATAAACAAGTCTTGGGATGCTGAGCCCTCAAGCCTGATCTCATTCTCTCCTTAATATATAGATGTGACAGGGCTACTGATGTGCTTTGGCCACTCTATACTCTGCCAATGAAAAATGCTTTATGCCTCCCAGCACTCCTGTCTGCTTTAATTAGGTCATAATCTCATTGGAAGGATGTAGTAGCACCAGCTGCAATGGGGTTTCTAGTTTGTAGCTAAGATTCAGTGAAACACTAATGCAAACAGCAGTAATTTTCATAGAAGAAAGCCAGCAAAGGCTGCTGGTCCCTTTCGTTTACAGATTTTCAAAGTCAGTGATGACACTGTGCAGGGAAGGACCAGCATCCTGCTCTCCTGTAGAGTTTCCCCTACGCAGTGTTTGTACTCCACAGGAGGAGAAGAACCACAGGGAGAAAAAGGTGGGCATTTCTGGGCATATCTGGGTAGATATAGAATCTGCATTCTTCTTCCAGTCTTGCTAGACTGGGCTGGTTTTATTTTGGGAGCTGCAGCATAGCTTTGCTCAATAGTTTGAGATTGGTGGTGTACAAGTGTGTGAGTGCGTGTCTCTTGAGGGCAGTGTTTGTTGCACATATGGTCTGGAGCCTGCAAAACTGCAGCAAGGAACACACTGAGCCTCAGCTAATAAGTGCAGTCTGGCAGTACAATACAAATTGTATAGACAAGGAGAGGCCTGAACCCAGACCTTTATGACGAAGGCAGAACGGAGATCTAAAATGCTGTTTGTGTCTTGTTTTCTGTTTCGTTCAAAAATGACTCTGTGCCACAGTAAACATGGCTAACAACTCTGCCTTGCTAGTTCAGAGTGCTGGCTAAGGGAGCTCACATCTGCCTGCAATCGACTGTGTAGACGTATCCTACGTGGCTTCTGTGCTGGAGCTGGCTCCTCTCCTCCTAGCTCTGAATACAGGCAGAGTTCACGCGTGTCCCTCTACACTCGCACCTATAAGCACACCCAAACCAAGGGGATGTAGGCTTTATGGGAATTAGCCTTTTCCTGAGGTGTGAAAAATCTTTTTAGGTCTGGCAGACATATGAATTCAGTGTAATAGGTTGTAATTGGGCATGTCCTGGCTTGTTTGCACTCTTAATAACAACACAGTCTTCATAATTTGACACAGATATAACCCATTCTGTCACAATGGTAGTTTGCCAAGATTTATTCTTTTAACAAGGAACACAGATTCTTTTAATATCTGAAAGCTAATGAGGAAGGCTTTTCCAAGTGCAATTTGATTACAGCGAAATGCTCTTTTCTTTTCTTTTCTTTTCTTTTCTTTTCTTTTCTTTTCTTTTCTTTTCTTGTCTTTTCTTGTCTTTTCTTGTCTTGTCTTGTCTTGTCTTGACTTGTCTTGTCTTGTCTTGTCTTGTCTTGTCTTTTCTTTTCTTGTCTTTTCTTCTTTTCTTTTCTTTTCTTTCCTTTTCTTTCCTTTTCTTTCCTTTTCTTTCCTTTTCTTTCCTTTTCTTTCCTTTTCTTTTCTTTTCTTTTCTTTCTTGTCTTTTCTTTTCTTTCTTGTCTTTTCTTTTCTGTCTTGTCTTTTCTTTTCTCTTTTCTTTTCTTTTCTTTTCTTTTCTTTTCTTTTCTTTTCTTTTCTTTTCTTT